>CM053576.1:68386763-68444145 GCA_028646485.1 Cryptoprocta ferox | reverse complement strand
TGTGTGTCCACTCCCTTCTTGTGCTATCTCTGTCTCTTTAAAAATAAGTAAATAAACTTAAAAAATATTCTAGCCATGAAAACTGTGCTAGGTCACACGTTTTGTCAATTCATTTGCTTAGGATTGTGAAACAAGTTGCTGGGAACTCTGGGGGAGCACTTTTGGGGTATCTCTTTCTGATGCAAAATTGACCAGAGAATGAGGAAATTGTGTGACCTATAAAATTACTTAGGAGTAAAACATTTGGCATTCTCAATCTACAGAATTAACAAGTTGACAGAGCAATTTGAAGAACATTTTTATGATAGTTATTATAACAAGTAAGTAAAAAGCAACATGTTTTCTCTATTTCTTTCCAAATTCGCTTCTTTGGAACTGTTCAGTATGGTTATCCATCTTTGATTTTGGTGGGCATGTAACAGCACTGGGCTCTGCCTTCTTGGCTGAAATACTGTAGATGACCTTGATATAATTTATCAACAGAAAGCATTCTCTCCATAAACCTTAATAAGTTGGCAATGAGTTTCTGTGGTAGAAGGGGTTTTTTCTTCCTCTTTTATATTTTGATTTATAGTATGTTCTTCACAGGAGCCATGTTTGAGGAAAACCGATTCTCACCAAAGGTTACATGCAGCCTGTCCCCCTCACAGCATGAACCCAAATAGCCAACAAAATATCCTAATACCAATAAATATTTTTTGCGTGACACACTAGTAATTAACTTTGCATATTTGCTTTTTCAAAAAAAAAATCTTTGTTGCACAATAGATTGATAGTTGCCAGACTGTGATTTCACACACTAGGAAAATTACCAAAATTTTGGGGGGAATTGACATAGAGTTGTCAAATATTTTTTCTTGCCAAATAAAGACACTACAAGGGGAAAAAAATCCCCTAGAATCTATTGTCAGAATTATTTCATGAAAGAATGTTTTTGTATTAATACGTAAGTTAATCAATATGATTTGCTGATTTAGTTTTCTTGTTTTTCTGCTTATATCCTACTTTTTCTGTCCAGGTTCCATACCAAGCTTTTGTGTGTCATCCTTGTGCAAGGGCCATGCAAACTTTCTCTGAATCCTTCCAGTTTTAGCAGATGTGCTGCTGAAGTGAATACCGCATGAATCTTATAAATGACATCTTTCAGGGGCATCTGGGTGGTTCAGTCGGTTGAGCATCTGACCCTTGATTTTGGCTCAGGTCATGATCTCACTGCTTCGTGGGTTCGAGCCCCGCGTCGGGCTCTGTGGTGGCAGCTTGGAGCCTGCTTGGGATTCTCTGTCTCTCTGTCTCTCTCTCTCTCTCTCTCACTCTCACTGCCCCTCCCCCACTCACACTGTCTCTCAAAATGAACTTTTATAAAAGACATATTTGTAAATAAAATAAATGACATCTTTCAGTACTTTCATTGAAGTTGAGTGATTAAAACCCTGGAATCTGAAGCAGAATGCCTGTGCTTGAATTCTAGTTTGGCCGCTTACTAGTTGTGTGACCTTGGGCATGTTACTTAGCCTCCCTGTATCTTAGTTACATCATCTCTCATATAGTACTATTAATAGTGTCTACCTTAGAGGGCTGTTGCAAAGATTATTATTCAAAATATATAAAGCACTTATAACAGTGCCTTGTGAAGTTGTATTATATAAGTACTTGCTATTATTGCCAATCTGTGTATGTCTGACAATGTTCATATTTTGTCCCCATTCTTGAATTATAGTTCAGTTAAGCATGGAATTCTATGTTGAGCAGTATTGCCTCCCAGCATTTTCAAGATATTACTCCATATTCTTCTTGAATCTCTCATTGTGGATGAGAAGTTTGTTTTTCTTATGGGTAACAATCACTTTTCTCTCTGATTTGCTTTTAAAGTTTTTCCCTGTACATTTGATATTCTGTGGTTTTATTATTCTGTGTCCATGTGTGGATTTAATTTCATTTCTTTCTAGCTCAAACTTCATTTTGCCTCTTCAAACAGAAGATTCAGATCTTTCTTAAATTGTAGAAAATTCTCAATCATTGCATAAGTTACGATTTGATTCTGCAGCAAGTGACCTTAAAAAACAACTCTAAATCAAAGTGGTTCATACAAGATGGAAGTTTATTTCTTTTTCACACAGATTAGGCTGTCCAGGTGGTATCTGATGGTGTCAGGGGATCGGGGACCCTTCTATTTTATTCTACCATTCATTCTCAGAAAGTAGATTCTCTAATCAAACTTAATACCATCAGCATTTCAGCTACTAGGAAGGAAAAAGTAGGAAATCCTACCTCCTCCCTTTAAGGACATTTCTCGAAGCTGTACATGCTGTTTTGGCAATATCCCAGAACACAGTCATATGGCAATGCAGGCATAGGGGAAACTGGGGAACATTATCTTCATACTGGGCAATTAAATTCTCAGCTAAAAATGGGTGAATCTATGAAGAAGGCAGAGGGGCAGATTGGTTATTGGGAACAGGTAGGCTCCATCATCGCCATTTTTATTGCAGATTTCTCTCATATTCCCTCTATTGTGTCCTTCTGGAACACTTAGTAATGTTCTATTCTCTGTGCCTCTTTCTTTTTAATATTTCTTTTTATCCTTTTGTGTTTCATTCTGTGAGGTTTCTTCAACTCTCTTTCAACTTTTTTTAAGCTATGTTTAGTCTACTGAGTTGTTTTATTTTTTATTTTATCCTGAGGTAAGTTTTAAAAAAAATGATATGTATTTTTTATCTTTAGAAGTTTTATAGCTTTTTTCCCCTGAAATATGCGTCTTATTTTTGGGGCTGTTCTGGTTTTTCTGTGTAGTGTTTATTCTTTTATGTCCCGAATCATTTAAGCTTAGTTATTTTATAGTCTCTTTGCTCTCTTGTCCATAATCCTTGAGGCATGAATTCTGCCAACCCCCTCCCCTGGAAGATGGGTACACTTTTTCCATCTCCTCTTAGGTATTGTTTTCCATCCTATCCCGTCTCCTGTACCCAGGATTGTAAAGTGTGACGATGAGGCAGTATTATATTTGTCTCTTGTCTTAACTCAGGTCCTTCACATTTCTCTGATTCTTCTGGTTCTTTGGTTCTCAGCTTTTCTGTTGCAACCTTGGTTTGCGTTTTATGCGCTACTACTCATGAATGCACGCTTGGCTCCCATTTTGTGCATGGCTTTGTTTGGGAGCTGTGTTGTCTGGGTGGTAATTAGTTTTTTCACCCCCTACTTTGCAGTCTAATGAGAGATTGATTCTAGAATCCTTTTCACAGCAGCAAAACTCTTCTGGAATCCTGGCTTCTATGCTCAGCTCCAGTTCCACTGCACCTGGGGCCTTAACCCCCATTGCAGCTCCTAAGCTTAGCTTCTGATTCCATGTCTCCAGTGGCCTCTGTAAGCTTACCTCTTGATCACCACTTTTTAGCGTTCTCTTTCTTTCTGGCACCTGAGGATTTCTATGTCTTGTTTCAGTGTTTAGTTGTGTACTTCAAAGGTTTTTGTCATATTTCATTGAGGCTTTGTCTGTGTAGGAATGATGGAGGCTTCCCACATCAACTTAGTCCATCATAGTGATAAGATAATAATAAAGAGCATTAAATTTTCTTAATGTTTATTTTATTTTGGCGAGAAAGAGAGCATGAGCAGGGCAGAGTAGGGGCAGAGGGAAAGGGAGACACAGAATCCAAAGCAGACTCTAGGCTCAGAGCTGTCAGCACAGAGTCCAACACAGGGGGTTTGAACCCATGGACCATGAGATCATGATCTGAGCCAAAGGCAGACACTTAACTGACTGAGCCACCCAGACGCCCCTAATAAAGAGCATTTTAAATCCCAAAAAGCAATAAAGTGACAATCTCTTAACAAAATTTTTGAAATATTTGCTTTGATACTCCTTACGCTGTCCTTGTTTTTCCATTTGTAATGGGCCAGCGCTGCCTTGTGCATTGACATTTGGGGATGAATGGAGAGACCCTGGGAGGCTTAGGTTCTGGCCCTGGCTTTGCTGCTTGTTAACTGCAAACTGGCGGGGGGGGGGGGGAGGAGGGACTCCTTCAGTTCTCTGAGCCTATTATTAGCTATAAGATTGATATACGTATTATTATTTGCCCTGTTTCATAAGATTATTATAAAGATCCAATGAGATAATAGATTGGAAAATGCTTTAAACCTTAAAACACATATATAGGGTATTATCAATTAATACCATTGTTAAGGACTGAAAGCCATTAGCACAGTTGCTAAGATATTCTAAAAATATTAAATATTATGAAGAATAATGTTTTTTTGTTTGGTTTTCTTTGGTAAACAGAAAAAACCACCCTCAATCCTGGTAAAAGCTATAATTCCATGAAAACACCTAATAAAGGAACTACTTGAAAGCATTAAAATATTCTTGTGAAATTTAAGAGCACTATTTGTACCAACAGGCAGTTATAACTTTAATAGATTATGGAATTCATTGTGGAGAGACACACCCTAGCAGTTAAAAAAAAGAAAAAGAAAAAGAATTGAACCTGGGAATCATCAATGCATTTTGTTATGTGTTTTCTCAAGCAGTGGATACTAAAAGGTCAGTTACTGTTTTGTAAAGAACCATAAGCTTTTTTAAGTGCAGAAAACATGTCCGTATACTTGAAAACATTGAGAACTACTAATCTAGCCTGTGATAGTCCGCTAACTGGGCTATTTGACCCCAGACCCTCCATCTCTCGCTAAAACATATTCCCTAAGACAGAGGACTATGTCAATCCTCAGTGTGTCTGCCAGTCAATTGTGAGGTCTATTGCAGAGAATTTGTAATTTCCTAATGGTTAAAGTACTAGGTTTGCAAATGATGTACTTAAAAGAAAATCAGAGACTGATTCAAGATGGCAGACTGATTATACATATCTACCACTTACTGCTCACTAAATCTCATAAAACATATGTAAATAGATACTGATAATAAAATACAGTCTAATACCATTGGAAACCAGGGAAACCTATTATCAGAAGAAATACATTTTTATTAAATTCTGAAAGATATTACCATAAAATAAATGTTTGGAGGAACAAAACTAAATGAAAGAAAAACCCAACACATGAAGAGATGACTGCTGTTGAGATAGGTTGAATAGAACTACATGCTTAGAGCCATTGGATATTAAGAAGAGGAAGGGGCTCCAGGGCATTTATCAATTTGAAAACTTAGGAATTGCATTTGGAGCAGCAAATCAGTAACCCCTACCTGTTCTGCGTGCGTGAAGCACTGGGCTGCTATGGGTGAATTGAGTCATATGCTGGGGATGAGAAAGCAGACCAGTGCTCAAGTAGCTACTGACCTCCAGGAAGATCAAAGATACCATCACACAAATCATCCTTAGATCCTGTCTCACTACATATCCCAACCCTGTCCCAAAGACAGGCTGCAGTAGACAGAAACATTTTACACTGACAGAGATCTGGAAGTCACATAATCAAGGAAGAGTATACAACTGCAAATCACCAAACATTTGAGAAAAAAAAACCTATGATACCAAGAAGGTGAGGCATCATGCTCAACAAATAAAAATTAACAGAATTAAGAGTGCAGAAAAAGATGTTAAGCTTAATTACAATATTTTAAGATTATCATATCCATAATATAGGAAGAGTCATATGTATTCAGGAAGCATTTATGGATCTTGGAAATTAAAAAATAAAATACTTACTAGAAAGTTTTTTTCAGTAGATGGCCTGGTATAACAATTGACATGGACGAAAAGCAAATTAATTAGTATAAAGTTAGTGTCAAGGTATGCTTGCATTCTTAGTGGTAAAGTACATGAGAAGAATAATGAGAGAAAAGCTAAAAGAGGTAGAAGATAAATCCAAGTGTTCTATCATTCAGCTAGTAGCTGTTCCAGAAGGAGAGAAGAGAGAGAATGGAGGGAATGGAAATTATAGAAAACGCTACAGAGTAAAAATTTCCAGAGTGAAAGAAAGACAAGTATCTTCAAATTGGAAGTGTTTTAATTCTGTTATCTCTAATTTTGAGGTTTTAACCATTCTCTTTGTTTTTCTGCAGACTCTTACTCAGTTGGGTTTCCTTTTTTTATGTGATTTGTGATTTTTTGTGTGTGACCTTACCTTCAGTGGGGACTATTTTTTCTGTGGTTTGTAGAAATATCTCTCCAGAAGGGGTCTGCATTTACTTTAGTCAGACAGCTCAGTGGTATCACCAGCAGGACCAATTTTTATGTAAATTTGGTGTCCTATGAAACATTCTATATGTGAGTTCATATTCCAAACTGGAATGTGGCACAAACTTGACATTTTACTTTCTCACAAAGATTTTAACTATCTATAGCTGGGAAGAGGTAAACTTTCTTGCCTCTGCTTGGTTATATGGATGAAGTTCTTCCAGTCTGCCTTGTACCAGTAGGCCAGCTATTTGAGGGTTGTGGCTTTATAAGGGTTTCAATCTCAACCCTGTACTTTGGAGGCCATCTCTGTTCCAATCTGGATTAAAATTCAAGTGCCTAGCCTTTAAGACCTCTCTCTCCATCTTTGCTGTCAAACCTCACACCTGCCCTTTCCCTACACATATACTGAAGCTTGCATTCTTTTTGCTTCAATGCTGTGGTATACCAATACTATGGAAGTCTATTCATCTATTAAAATAATGACATATTCTACATGTGTTGACAAAAGATCTTCAAAATATATATTGATACACAAATAAGCAAGTTTTCTATTTTGGAACATGAAGGTTTCTCTGTTTTGTGTGCTTGGCTATATATTTGTTTGTTTCACTTTATTCAGCATTTCAAGCTGTTTGTAATGAAAGGGGTTCCCTATTACCCTTAATCTGCTATGTTGTAAGAACTGAAAGTCCCCAATACACATATATAGAATAATGGCATCCACTCATTTGCAGTCTATTAAAATATCTTTAGTGGAGGAGAAATGGATAGTTATACCTGTAGTTTTATCAACACTACATATAATAGTGTGAAGCTGATATATTGCCATGGAAATATGCTGGGCATATACTCTTTTGGCACAGATACTCCACCTACTTCCACTTGTGTGCAACAGAACATAGCTTCAGATACATACATTTTGGCACACCAAATGTGCCAAATACAAGAGCTGGTAGCATTAACTACACCAAACTCATCTAAAAAGCAAAAATTGAGTTAGTGCTAGAAATGTTATAAGTAAAATAGAAAACAACTTAGGAAATATTTTTATATTCTATAAAAGGTACCCATATACCAGGAGAAATGTTTTTAGATTTTTTACACTCTTAATTGTATACAGAAGGACTAAACGTTTTAGACTAAAGAGGAAAATTTAAGGTTATAGGAGAATATTATCCTTAAGTGGAAATTTTAATTATAGTGATAGTGATGATGTAATTACATTGGTCACTTAGTGATCAATGTACATAATCTCATGCTCACTAACCTTGAGAAGTTGCTATTATCCTGATTTTACAGACCAGGAAACTGAAGTCTAGAGAGGTTAAGTAATTCACCAAAGGTCACACAACTCATACATGGTGGAACCAAAATCCAACCCTGGTTTGATTCCAGAGAATGACTATCTCATGGGGCCTCTCCTCTAAGTATTATATTTGTCAATTATGTTCATTTTTGTGCAAAACAAAATCATTTTGTTTATAAATAATGTAACATAGAGATATATCTCCTAACCCACCACTCATTACAGACCACTCTTAAATTCCTGGTATATTTTAATTGTCTTTTTTTTTTCATTTTCCCATTTATGTAAATTGAATTTCTTTAGTTTCTTGATAACAGAAAAAGCAACTGTGAGGGCTTATATGGTGATTCTGAAATTTGTCTACATTCCAAGGATTAGATTTTCATCTGAAGAAGGTAATTTATCCTGATTTATCTTGGCTTTTTATTGGTGGATTTAAAGGATCATGCCTGGGGAGAAGAGCATTTACTGCAGTTATGTGGAAGATGTCTGCAGCCTTCTCTCTTCTCTCGGGACTTCGGGGGTATGCCTTGGCTGCCTCTCTGACGTCTGTTTCTGATAAGTGAGTTTCAGTCTCTAACAGCTCTGGGGAATTTTGTCGGCAGAGACCTGGTGAGATCATTTTGCTTTCCGCTGAGTTTCCTTTCTCTGTTTTTTTGGACTGTTCTGATGAGCATGACCCCGGAGCATTCCGTAATACCTCTGTTCCCCTAGGAACTATTGGCCTACTCCGTGGTTTTATCTCTGTCTGCACAAAAGCTCCATGTCGCTGGAAAAGAAAACAAAGTTGACATTAACCAGGGCACACAAGTTGCTGGAAGATGCAGCTGGGAACTTGGTTCATGTGTGAGCTCAAGTCTTGGCAAGGCAGGTACTTATTTCTCTGTCTCTTCATTGGCTGTCACTTGACTCAAAGCTGAAGACAGCGGCATAATCATTATTAGTGAAATTAGTAAATTAGTAAATCACTTATAATATAGGGTGTGCCAAAAAGTAAACAAAAAGGGAAAAGCAGAAAGTCAAAGAAGCAGCATCTAATTTCTCATTCTCAACATTTCTATCAGTTGGATTGTTTATGACTAGTCATATCAGATTTCATTTCTTGTTCTGTAGGTTACAGTGGATACAAGGGCAACTACGGTTCAGAGACCTAAGGATTTGTGACTGCATCCCAAATGCCTTTTAGTTTGAACAAAAGACTTAAGGTTAAATATGAAAACAAACATCTGCAGTTGGAAAAAAAAAAATCCAGCAACTATTACATTGCTGTTTGGCTTTGTAAATCTTAGATGCATTCCCCTGCCACGCCCACATGAGCATATCCAAAAGCTTATGAAACTGCTTTGATATTACCTCAAGTGAATGATTATAATAATTTAAACCAAACTCCAAAGACTGTGATCCAAAATTCTGACATCATTCCTTAGTTTTAACTGTGATATGTCATTGAGATTTTATCCTATCAGCCATGCTAGTTTGTTTAAATAGACTTTAGAAAGATGGTTATGACTTGTGAAGGCTTAATGTTCTACCATATATCTGTCCCATCCTAAAATATTAAATAATTGATTCTGAATACTCACTTTTCCCCGGATGGGCTCATTGGGACTTTTCCTAGCATCATATTGATGTAAATAAGAGATACGTTCTATAAAATTCTTCTGAAGTTCTGCTGATGCTTCAGGAGAGGCAAGTGGAACTGAGAAAAAACCAGATTTTGTGAAGTCAGGACAAAAATTAGATTTGTATGTGGAAATATAATCAATATTCATAATCATGCTTTATCAACAATTATAGTAAAACTAAATTCTTTTAAGAATGGATAAATATAATGGATGCATCATCCTTTCTCCATGAAAAGAATCAAATCAAAACAATCAAATTAGTCCCATATGTAGAATTATTAGTAAATCCTAAAACTAATATTAAATATTACTACTAAAATTCCAAAACTAATATTAATACAATAACGGCTTTAAAAGTCTATTAGAGGGGCGCCTCGGTGACTCAGTCAGTTAAGCGTCCGACTTTAGCTCAGGTCATGATCTCATGGTTTGTGAGATGGAGCCCCACATTTGGATCTGCGCTGAAGTGCAGAACCTGCCTGGGATTCTCTCTCTCTTTCTCACTCTCTGCCCCTCCCACCCCCAAGTAAATAAATAAACTTAAAAAAAAAAGTCTGTTAGATATGCTTCTTGTCCAGATACCAACCAAAATTTTAAAAGTGTAAGTACGATTCATTTGTCAACTTATATTTTTACTACTAGAAAGGTTATGGGAAATTTATGTAGGAGTTGTTCCCAACCTAGCACTACAGAATGAACTGAAGACTCCAGGGCTGCTGTAGTGGTAGCCAAACACATGATTCTTTTCATTTCCCATTGACAGACATTCTGAAAATTTTAAGAGTGTTAAACCCTTTAAAAATTGCTTTTAAATAATTTTTCAAGCTGGGAAATGGGTATATAGGGGCTCATTATATTGGTCTCTCTCTTTTTTACATGTTTAATAACTCTTAAAACTCATTTTTATTTTTAGCATGCAAGGTTATATAAGGGTCAGTGCAACTCCCAGTTTTAGTGAGGTAAAATTATGTCAAGAAAAAATTTAAAATGTCTTCCTTCTATAAAAAATTGATACATAAGAGGTTATGTTCACCTACCATATCCCTGGAATAACATTCAAGAAACTGATAAAGTGATAGCTGCAGGAGGAGGGAATTAGATGACTGGGGGACTGAGGGGGTTCACTTTCACTATACATTCTTTTGTGCCATTTGAATTTTGTCTCATATGCATTATGAGTTAACTATTAAAAAATAAAAATTATTTTTTAAAAATCTTGCCTTTAAAATTAGGGAGAATATATAAGAAGGAGAAATATGTTAGTAAATTCATACTTATTAAGCATTCATGAATTCAGTTAAACATTCAGACATTGATATAAACTACCTTTACTAGCAAGAATGAGGAGTCTTTTAGTGTTTATATATTACATGATATGAAATGGCAATCTTCCTCAGCAGGGAAAAACTGCTAACTGATAACATCTTCTTGATTTCTTTTTTTTAAGTTTATTTATTTTAGAGCGAGAGCGAGAGCGAGAGAGAGAGAGAGAGAGAGAGAGAGCATGAGTGGGGAGTAACAGAGAGCGAGGGAGAGAAAGAATCCC
The DNA here is from genome assembly GCA_028646485.1 of Cryptoprocta ferox. NCBI lineage: Eukaryota > Metazoa > Chordata > Mammalia > Carnivora > Eupleridae > Cryptoprocta > Cryptoprocta ferox. Next base: position 68,433,537 of record CM053576.1, on the reverse strand, counting down.
AAGCAGGCTTCTCACTGTCAGTGTGGAGCCCAATGCAAGGCTTGATCCCATGAACCGTGAGATCACATCCTGAGCTGAAATCAAAAGTCAGATGCTCAACCCACTGAGCCAGCCAGGTACCCCAATTTTCTTGATTTTTAATTGAGATCAGTTACTCAAAACTCATTTTCTTCTTAATCATTACCTTTTTTTAGGATTTGCTAGTACACTAAGGAACAGCAAGTGCCAAAGAGTTATCAAAAATGTGTGGGCAACTATGACATTGAGAAAATTCTAACCATAACTTACACATATTTTTTTCTACCTGTTGGGAAAAGACTACCAGGTTTTGGGTGAATGTTATGGTCCAGCTCACAGAACATTAGTGTTTTTGGAAACATAGTTTGATAACTTCTTGAATAAAATGAAACAGCTCTAAATTCAGTCATTAATCAGGTGGGGTTAATGGAGTATTCAAAGCATGGGCTTTGGGATATGATAGACATGTTCTCAAATTCTAGCTGTACCACATTTCTAGTGGTGTACAAATCACTTACCTTCATTGAAATTCAACTTCCTCCTCTCTAAAATGCAGATAGTAATATGCTTTCAGAACTGAAAGATGCTGGATCAAATTAGAGAGGGTCTTCAAAACTAGGCAAGGAGCCAGGTCTTTTGTATCTTGATGAAAGGGGAAACCGTGAAAGGGAGAAGAAGCAGAACTCTGATGAACCAGCAACTCTGAGAAACCCAAAGGCTTTAGTGGACTGGTGTGAAGGGTCGGTGGCAGCTTGGGCTGGAGGGTAGGAGGTCAGGTCTGGCCAAGAAAGAATAAGTGGGGAAGAGGTCTCAACACCTGCTGTTGACTTCCCCCCACATTGCCTTGGGAAGATCATTGCCTGCCTCAGGGGCAAGAAACTGGCAGCAACTGCCCAGCCATCTGTTATCAACTTAGTAACATTCAAACAGCACAGAAATCCCTTCAGGGTAAGGAGCTGATGAAAACGGATGCATGCTATCCCCTTGGGCATTTGTTCTGCTACTATTCCCCCAGCAATCATCCGTGCTGGTAGGCAGAAAACATCTAGAGATTGCCTTTTCTTGTGATGCCTCTTTATAAGAATTTAAAATAGGGGGAGGGAGGTGTGGTGTTCTGACTAGAGGACTAGCCTAGTACAGGGACAGCAAATGGAAATGGTCAAAATTGGTTTTGTGGAGTCTGACGCTCTCCAGCCTCATCCTCCTTTTCTTTCCTTTATATTCACTGGGAGGCACTTAAGCCAGACCCTAGTCCTTACACTTTTCCCCCAAAGGGGTGTTGACCCCTTGGGGAACATGACCTAAGATAAACTAGACAGACACTGTAAAGAAAGACAAAAAAATTTAAAACATATATTACGTGAGTAATTAGAACTGGTACTCCAAGAATTTAAAATAAGCATAAAAATGTCCTCAAAGACACAGAAGGTATTATTAATATGAAGCAATAAAGATCATAAAAAAGAATCATGTAAATATCAGAAATCAAAGAAAGTGTTATAGCTAAATTTAAAAAGATGAGATCTATAAAAAGACTCATGAACTAGAAAGAGAAAGTCTCCCAAAAGGCAGCAGTAATGGATAAAGAAATTAAAATATAAAAGAAAAGCTAAAAGACATGGATGGTAGAATTCAGGAGACCTAAAGAAACAGAGGGAAGGAAACATTAAAGAAATAATGATGATAGGGGTACTGGATGACTCAGTAGGTACAGCATGTGACTCGATCTCAGGTCATGCGTTCAAGCCACACATTGGATGTGGAGCCTATTTTTTAAAAATGATAAATATCCAAGAATTAAATAAAGATCAAAGACTCCAGTTTGAAAGGGTTCACAAATTACCAAGCAGAGTGGCAGGTCTCAGAGTAAGTTGAGGCAAGTGAGACCCATGGGATGTAAAACTGAAGGAGGCATTTGCATAGTCCTGGGACTGAGTGCCTCCTTAAGTTTTGTTCCCTGGGTCTATCATTTACCTCACTCTCCTCCCAATCCTGCATGGTACATAAGGAAAAACTCACATCCAAGACCCTTTATAGAGAAATACAAGGTCATATGGGGCAAAGGAAATTCTAAATGCTTTGAAAAAGAAAAGGTAGATTACTTACAAAGGAGGAAAAAGCAGATCTATATTAGAATTCATAGCAACAGTGTTGGACACAAGATAATAATTAACATTTTTTAAATGTTAAAGGGAAAAGAACTTGAAGCCTAGAATTTTTATATCCAACCAACCAGTCATTCAACTGTGAAGCCAAAATAAAAAATATTGGGAGGAAGAAAGTCCTCAGACTATTTCCCCATAAAACAGACCAACCTCAAAAAATTCCAAGAGGAAGAACTCAAATAAGAAGAGAAATAAATCAAGGAGGTGCCTGAGATACATAGAAGAAAATAACAAAAATTTTTATTTCTTTAAAAAGACATGGACTAAAGAAAAAAATAAATATTCTATCCATAACAACTCAGGACTAAAATTCGACTGTTTTTTAACATATTAATTAATGGATTAATTAACACATATATATGAAAAAAGTAGTAAAATGATTGCAGAAGAGGAAAAAACTGTCATTATTTGTAGGTAACATGATTACCTGAATATATAAACCACTAGAATCAACAAAGTATGAGACTAAGTATATGCAAAGGTAAGCAGTTAAGTGTATAAAAATCAAAACCATAATCTACTAGATAACAAAACAAAAAATAAGATACATTCTCTGTGGGAACAAAAACTGTACAATATCAAGTTTTTAGAAACTAACAACTAACTTGCCAGACATCTACAGAGAAAAAAACATTTAAAAGACATAAAAATAGAACTGAATAGGGGTGCTTGGGTGGCTCAGTTGGTTTAAGTGTCCAACTTCGGCTGAGGTCATGATCTCACAGTTTGTGAGTTCAATTTCTGCATTGGGCTGAGCTGACAGCTCAGAGCCTGGAGCCTGCTTTGGATTCTATGTTTCCTTCTCTCTCTGCCCCTTCCCTACTTGTTTCTCTCTCTCTCTCGCTCTCTCTCTCTCTCTCTCAAAAATAAACATTAAAAAAAATTTTTTTAAAGTCTCAATAGACTTTTCCATACAGTTAGATAGGATGAGATAGTAGGTTACTGTAAAAGTGAGCATTTTTCTAAATTAATCTATAATATCAACATAACCCAATCAAAATTCTACCTGGATAGTTTGAGGAATGTCATAAATTCCAAAGTGTAAATGGAAAAATAAAAGTCTATAAATAGAGAGGTCAATTCTGAAAAGGAAGGGCAAAGAATGGGGATTTTCCTGATCAAATTTTCCCACTTAAGACAAGCTAAAAATCCAGAAAATTAAAAATACGATAGTACTGATCCAAGTCCTAAAAACTAACCAAAGGAATATAATGGAGAGCTCAGAGGCAGACCCATAAGGGAACCCTAACAAACAAGTAAGGAGGTCCAAGTCAACAAGGAAAATGTGGATTGCTTAGTAGATGGTATCCAGGAAACTTCTTTACTCCATGGAGAAAAATAGAATAGCTTCCCTATTTAACACTGCACATAAAGACAGATTCTAGGATTAAAGACATAATTGTGGAAGGTAAAATTATAAAAGCAAGGAAGAAAATGTAGGAGAATATTTTTGTGACTTAAAGATAGGAAAACTCTTCATAGACACCCAATGCACAATCCATAGGTGAAAAGTAGATAGAACTTCATTACATCAAAGTTTAGGACTCCTGTTCAGTGAACAGCAATGACAGACAAAAATAATAAATAGCAACATTGGGAGGAAACTTTTTTTTAATGCTTATTCATATTTGAGAGAGAAAGACACACAGAATCTGAGCAGGAGAGGATCAGAGAGAGAGGGAGACACAGAATCCAAAGCAGGCTCCAGGCTCTGAGAGGTCAGCACAGAACCCGATGTGGGGCTTGAACTCACAAACAGTGAGATCAGACCTGAGCTGAAGTCAGAGGCTCAACTGACTGAGCCACCCAGGCGCCCCGGGTAGAAACATTTTTAACCTGAACACTGAAAGGTATAGGACATCAGTGGGAATGGCAGAATCAGAGCCTTTGAAAAGCTGCTCCTCCATAATAACAATGAGAAGGCTGGCAAAAATAATTAAAATAAACTTCTCAGAACTCTGGAAATTATGGGCACCTGTGTGGCTCAGTTGGTTAAGCTTCTGACTCTTGATTTCAGCTCAGGTCATGATCTCATGGTTTGTGGGTTTGAGCCCCGCATCAGACTCTGCACTGACAGTGCAGAGCCTGCTTGGGATTCTCTTTCTCCACCCCTCCCCTGTGTGCACTCTTTCTCAAAATAAATAAACTTAAAAAAAAAAAACCTCTGGAAATCAACCAAAAGCTCACAACAATCCAAGGAGCATTTATTTAAGAAAAGTGGCATTTTAACTTGCCCACTTTCCATGTTTCTCCTTCCACCTCTACAGAACCCTTAAAAACAAAAAGCCATGCAATGACAGTGAAGCAATATTTAAAAATTAAAGGCTTAAGGAAAGAAATATTTTTCATTTGTAATATTAAATCTGGGATATTAATTTAAATCATTAGTAACTATAAATAATTTTTCTATATACAAAGTTCCCTTTTAAATATTAAAAATCTTATACTGAAACATATAACTCTTGAAGGATTAATAATTGGACTTCCTGCAGACTTGATATAGTAATAGGATCCAGAAGACAATGGAATAATATCATCCAAGTATAAAAGGTAGATAACCATAAACCCAAAATTCTATACCCAGCTCTACTTTCACTCATTCATGTGAGGGCAATTTAAAGACATTTTCAGACAAAAGAAAAGTGAAGACTTGGCTACTCCTACACTGTCATGGGAAGAACAATTTAGGGACATTGTAGTGGTCTGTTATATAGATAGCCCTAGTTTATTGGTCTCCCATTATTCACATCCTTGTACAGTCCCCTCCTTGTGGGTGTGGGCTAGACTTGTGATTAGGTTTAACCAACAGAACATGGTGAAAGTAACGCTCTGCCAGTTCTAGGCATAAACCTTAAGAAAGCCTTTCAGCTTTTGTTTCTGCATTTTTGTAAACCTTAAGCTGCTATGTAAGAAGTTCGGCTACCCTATTAGAGAACCCACATGGAGAGACCACATGTGGAAAGAGAGGCCTGGTCATTCCAGCCTCCTAGCTTAATCTAGTCCTCAGATGACCTGTCAGCTAAATGCAGCCACAGCAGTGCCCATCACCAAGACCAGCCAAAGAACTGCCCAGCTGAGCCTAGCCCAGATTACAGAATCATGAGCAAATGAAATGATGGTTGTCTGAGGCAACTAAATTTGGGGTGACTTGTTATGCAATTAAGAAACAGAAATACTTCTGAAAGAAGTCAATTAAATCAATTAAAACGACTTATCTTTTAAATAGTGATCTAGAACCTCCCAGAATCTCTAAAATAACGACTTAAAAGAAACACTTCTTTATGGGGACTAATAAAGAGAGAGGAAAGGAATCTGAGCTATTAAAGAAATTCCTTACCCAGACATTATATCTATTAAAATTAGACATAACTATCATATGCATTTATGCAAATATGAGACTTTAAACAAACCCACAATAGTAAAGAACATCTAAGTAGGAAAACATCAAAGAAGATATTTAAGTTCTTAGTCGTTATTCTACTGCAGAATTCAAATTGAACCCAAAGTAATTACTTAAAAGAAGCCTTGTTACATGAGGATTACAAAACATAAGGCAAAGTCCATGAAGAATGTTTGAAATCCACTCTCTGTTTCTTGGAAACTTGATCTAATTAAAATAGAAATTTTCTAAACAAGGATACACCAAACAAGCTGGTGTGTAGCCATCTATATTTTATCAACAAAGCCAGGATTTATTCAAACACACAACTTGATCCTTGTATTGGTGGGAACGTAGCAGCTTTTACTTTGAGAAATCTCCTTAACTTTTTGTGTCTGCTTAAAAAACATTCATCAGTAATATTTTTCTGTCAGAAACCCCATTCTTCTAAATGGTATTTATTTTGATCTTATATAAAAATATTATTAATGTAAAAAATAATACCATCGATGTTCAAAATACAGTGAAAAAAAAACTTGAACATATCTATAGCAAGAAATCATTATTAAGCTACATCTTCAGGCAAAAGAAGCAACACAAAATAAGACCTACTTTAGAAAATTATTTTTAATAATAATCTGCATTTCAATTAAAAAAACATTAAAATAGTAAGCACTTGATAAACAGCCAAAGTTTCATTTAAATGTGAATGACTTCCTTCACAAATTAGATCAGCCTTTCCAATTTATAAAGTTTAATTATATAAAACCCAAAGTGAACACTTATTCTTACAGGGACTCAGATATGATGGAGCATAGCCATTTGTTGAAGTGACCATGGATGGTGGCCAGGAAATTGTGTGGTGGTACAAGAATAAAGGGCACTTTCATTATCAGCACAAGATGACATTGCTGAAATGCCAAAGACCAAGCGTAATTAAGTGGGCTGATGGAACAGAATGACCAGGAGATGACTTTTAATTGGTATTATGCATGTTTACATACACATTTTCTATGTCTGTACTCATGCATATACATATATGTATGCAAATCTGGATCATATGAACTAGTATATATACACATTTTAAAATGCTACACTAAAATATTTTCTTTTATAAACCCTTTTCACTAGTACCCAAACACCATCTAAAATATGAATAAATTGCAGGCCTACACTGTAGTGTGTGTTAGTTTAAATTACATTATGTCTTAAGTTTAATCTGTTGAATAGTATGTAATTATCATTAATCAATAAACCTTTGTTGAGTCTAGGTATTATACTATGATCTGGGATACAGTAATGAATTTGGCAATGAGAAATACCAAAAAAAGAACTGAGAAACAAAGGAGAAGGAGGAGGAGCAGGAGGTGGGTAGGCAGGGAAAGGGAAAAGAGAGACTTCCACACCTGGTTTTCAAAGCTAAATTCCAGCTAAACACCTAACTTAGTACAATGCAAAATTAATAATAGGAGTAACTTCCTTTGTTGTCTACTGTGTACGAACATAGTACATAGTACTATGTGGTAGGTGCTTTACATATTTTTATTTCTCGTAACAATCCTGCCAAAGTAAGGATTATTATTCCCACTTCATGAACTGAGTAAATCAAATGATGTAATTTAAGTATGAGTCTATGATCAAACCACTGTAAGTGCTAAATCAATAGTAAATTCTCAGGGGAGTGAGTATTGATGGTGATAAGGTGACTGTGATTTCCAGTTAAACGTGGCAAATTCAAAATGTGCATTTCCCCCATTCCCTCCCAAAACACCAGTAATGATAGTAGAGACATTGAAGAGCTTCAATCCTTAGAAAAAGAGAACCAAAGGGGAACAAAGATCTTAACAAATTTGGAAACCGGAAAGCAGATGGTTAAGTGGCAAATACAATAACAAGCACACAGGCACAAATTGGTTTAGAAACAACCATGACTTTCTCAGAAATTCTCTGCCTCCTTGGCCTGAGTTACATGCCCCTTCTCAAAATCCCCCTATCATGATGTCATGAGCAATAGGAAATAGATTGATTCCATAGATTAGACCGCCATGTAGGCCATGGTGAGGAATTTGAAATTGATTCTACACACCATGAGAAGTAACTGGAGGATCTAAGGGAGGAAATGGTATGGAAAATATATTTTGGAGGAGAAAGAGAGGAAGTGGGGTAACAGAAGCTGTACAACATTGGTAAGAAGATTTGGAGTATATTTTGGAGATAGAGGTGTCAAGATTTGCTGATGGATTGGATAAAGAGGGTAGAGAGTTTTGGAATGACTTCTAGGTTATCAAAACTTGAGGGGGAATACAAATGGCATTTATTGAAAAGGTAGGTTTGAAGGGGGAACTGAACCATTCTATTCTAGCCATGTTCAGTTTGAAAGGACATTAGATGTCCAAGAAAAGATGTTAGGCGGGTCGCTGGATAGGAGTTCAAAGTTTAGCAGAGAGGCAGAACCAGAGAGATAAATCTGTTCTTATACTAGCTCCTTTGACTTCAATCTTAAACTTCTGTTCCTTTATTCATCCGTGTAGGGTAGTGTCTTGAGTACTCATGTTAAATAAAGATATTAGCACCTTTCTCTGATACTTCCCATCTTCTATCGACTGGATATGTGCTTTTCTTGGTAAGGCTAATAACATAATTCTGTTCTGTAACCACATTTAATATTTCCATATTTTGTTTACATAATGCTAAAAGTTGAAAACTATGAAATAGCAGTTATGAAGTAATTATATTAATTTTGTTCACCTAAGGGCCAAATATTGAGATAGGACTACATTTCTTTCTCAGTGGGTTCAATGCCTGCTGCCACCTGAAAAAGAATGGTTCTAGTATTTGTGTGAAATAAATCCTCTTTCCTATGTGTGAAATAAATCCTCTTTCCTAAGGAAAAAATCTTTTCCCCTGGAAACTTTGAAGACATAAATTCTGCTGTGCTTTTGCATCAGTGCTGCTTAATTCCATACATATTTCTTAGACGGTGACTTATTTTTCTTTCTCTTTATAGGAACTGATAGAATCTTCTTTTCATAGTTGTTGCTCTTCAATTTTGTAATGGTATATAGTTTGTATCTTTTTCCCCCTTCCCACTTGGAAGCACTCACTTGACTCTTCTAATGCCTCTCTTTTATATTGGGAAACTTTCCTAGTCCAGAGGCTGTGTAGAATACTGGTATAATTACAGATAGATTGAGTTCAAATAGCAGTTATTTGCTGTGTAGCCTTAGACAATTTATTTAAACTCTGTGCTTGCTTTCTTACCTGAAAAATGAGAGTATTAATAATATTACCATACTAATACATTTCAGAGGGTTGGTATGAGAATTGAATGAGTAAATATTTAGAAAGTTCTGTAAAGTGCCTGGCAAATAGGATGTGCTCAATAAATGTTATGTGTTGATAATTATCTCTACTTTCATTTTTTATTCTTTGCTCTTCCGAAGCTCCAGAAAAGTTGGACCTCCCAGACTGATTCTCCATTTTGCTTTTATTCCCTCATATTTTCTAATTTTGTTTTTGTTGCCTGTTGTTGTTTTATGCTCTGTGTTATTTCCTTGACTTTACCCTCCAAACATTAAAAAAATAACTTGGCATAATTGTACTTTGGCTGTCCATTTTTAAACTAAGAATAGGATAAGAGATCAGCTTGAATTACAAAAATAATAATAATAATAACTGGTGTGGTAGTTGACATCTGGCCTAGACACTGGGCTCAACTAGTCTTAATGTTGGCATAGAGTAGAGTGTTCACGACTGGAGTGGTTATTTAAAAGACAGACTTTCAGGGTGCCTGAGTGGCTCAGTTGGTTAAGTATCCAACTTCAGCTCAGGTCATGATCTCACAGTTCATCGTTTTGAGCCCCCCTTTGGGCTCTGTACAGACAGCTTGGAGCCCGGAGCCTACTTCAGATTCTGTGTCTCTCTCTCTCTCTGCCCCTCTCCCACTCATGCTCTGTCTCTCTCTCAAAAATAAATAAAGACATTTTTAAAAAATTAAAAAATAATAAAAGACAGACTTCTAAGTAACCCTTGAACTGTCCCCTTCCCCCTTCCTTCTTGCCTGCTGCTATGTCTGTTGACTGAACCTACAGCTACTTTGGTGTTTTGTCAGGCAGATTGACTCTTTGCTGCATTTCCCTCTATATTTTCTAGGCTATTGCTTCTTTGCTCTCTTTATTCTATCAGCAAGTTTTCATTCCTCCCCACACCACAGAAAGTTCTTTCCATTCTCTTCATCTTTATGGGTTGATTGCTTTGCTCTCATTGAAGAGAGTCCTGGAAGGTTGGGGATTTAGATGTTTGTGTTCAGTCTACCATCTTGAATCACAAGTGAAAACTTCATTACCTTTCTAAAGGAGGGACCACGTTACAGATTATCTAACAGTCCTCTCCATTAACTACCACCCTTGATGTGGAAATCATGCTGAATATGACCATTTTCTACTGTTCTGACCTTCAATCTACCTGCCCTTTGTATCCTTAACTAGACTGGCCAAATCACAGAGGCCTGAAGGCTAAAATCAAGTAAGGGCCTGCTGACTACTAGAAGTAATCCTTTGTTGTCTACTGTCATGTTCATAAAACTATCTGAAGTTTAGCTTATAAACTTTTATACTGATTTGACTTGATCGTGCACTTCTTTAAGACTTGCTAAATCCTACTCTAGCAGTAGAGATGACTAAGACGTATGGTAGGAAACAGATACCACGTGAATAAATGTGAAACACTTAGGTTATTATTACAACATTGTCAGGTAAATAACTTTTAGATCTGACAATGTTTTAGTGGTCCATGTTAACAGTATTTCCTACATTGTTTGGTGGGATACCAGTCCTGTGAAATAATCTCCTGGAAAATGAGTGAAGTGGTCAATAAGTGGGGAAAACATAGCCTTCTTTCTTCCTTTTCTTGGAATGAATGCATTATGCTTTGTGCTTACAATAAGGGTTTTAAGAGTTCTGTGGTTTAAAAAAAACCTGTTTAACTTTATAAATTCAGTTTTTGCCTTCACAGCAGTCATCTCTACACGTGTTGGGTTTTTCTTTCATTCAGTTTTGTTCAGGAGGTACCAGTACATCTAAAATATTTTAATTTGAGAGCGTAGTAACCTCAGAGAATGGAAAGAGGTTTTATCATAGCTAACCTTACCTATTCCACAAGAAGGCTTTTGCAACTTGCTGTGTTTGATTGGCAAAACCAATGGACATGTTGGTTTTTGAAAGTCACTTCTCTGGGTACTCTTAGTGTCATAAGGTGGTTGGAAGGGATGTTCCAGTCCTTTACCATGTGACCACCAGTCATCCTTTAAGAAAAAAAAAAAATGGAAACACAAAATTGGATACTGTAGAACATTTTCATGTGCTGGTTGATGTCTGTGAATGTTTAATAATTCGATCCAATAAGCTATTGGATATTCTAGTACTTTGGAATTCTGAAATGTAGGAATAAGTATATTTTTTCAAGGACTTAATTTTTTAAAAGGTACTTAAAAGCAAATTTCACATATTTTTAGCTAAAATATTGCTGCTAAATTCTTAAGCTACTTTCTATCAACAGATGGAGTTATAAAAATCAACCAAGTAGTTATATTTCTATATTTTATACTACCATTTTATTATATATATGTATACACATTGGTGTATATATGATTTAATCTAAAAATTATGTTCTATACTTTTCATTATAAAAATACAAATAACTTATTATCATCTAAGATGGTGGTTTTCATAGTTTTTAGTCCGTGATCAACATCATGAAATACATCTTATGTCATGAAAGAGCACACAGTGCATACACATACATAAAACTAAGCTTCACAAGACAATATTTATTCTTACTATATGCAGTGTATTTAACTATTATTCTATTTTATCGTTTATCTCTTCTATTTCATTTCACAATGCTAGTTACAATGTACCACATTGATTTATAATTCACTAATGCCTCAGTTTGAAAAAACTTTGTTCTAAGGAAAAATACTTCCAATGTTACTGAATTTTTTACAGTAAAACCTTACTTAGGTACACAGGAAATGGAGAATTGATTGATTCTCCATTAGTACATACTACAGTCTGATCTCTTAGAAGTGATGAAAATAGTGAGGGGAGCTGTTACTCAAGTTAATGCTAACTAAACATTTTTTTAATGTAGTTGATCCGTTAGACCTGAGACAACCGTGAGAGAAAACAACTGTGACAACTAGGAGATCTTGGATATTATTAGACAAGGAAAGTAACTTTGGGTATAATCAGACACCTACCTTGGGCTTTGAGGAAAGAGATCAGGCTTTTAAAAAATCAACCATGATGTTATAGTCAGAGACTTTAAAAATATGATTCAAGGGGGATGAATATGAGTCTCAAATAAGTAAAATTCTGACAGTGCAATTGAAGATACATTGATATAAAAAGTAAGAGGCATTTGAAGACATCTATCTGGCTCCATAGGGAGTCAGCGCCCAGCTTAGTTTCTAAAAAGACAGGCATGTGTAAAAGGTGCACAGTATCAAATTTTAAAAAATAATAATTTCATGGAGTCAACTTGTCAGGAGATTGTCAAGAAGCTTAGATAGAAGAAATTCATGAAATATGCCAAAGGCAGCAAAAAATAGGGTTTTCTGCGAGGAAAAATCTGTTACATCAAAAAAATCACAGAAGGGCTAAGAATTTGGAGAAGAGTACACAGTTCAGAGCTGAAAGTCAGAGCTACTCAACTTTAGGTTCTTCGTTAAGTGAATTATCTTCAAACTGAAAAAGACAGAATGAACAGGGACCTAAGAGGGAACTGAGCCCTGACTAATTAAAGAGAGAGCTAGACCTCCCCTGGCAACCTTAAATGAGTGCCAGTTTTTAGGCCAATAACAAATTGTAACCAGGGGTAATGAACAAGATTGTAGAGATCAAAGAAATTTATGAAGTAGGAAAATTTGGAGAATAGAAGAGATGGGCTAACACCTCATTTTTCAGAAAGAGCTGAAAGGTGAATTACCAAAATTAAGACCACTTGATGTCGATCCTGGGAATTCTAGAACAGATTACTAAACAGATGGTGTCTTCTCACTATCTGGCTGAAAATAGTCACATCTAACTGTTGTCAGAATGCCTGCTTCTTGCAGCTCTCCTCCACTGCACGATTATCATAGTGCTTATTATGCCCCAAGGTCTAAGATTTATAGGCCTTCTCTCACTTCACCTCGTCACGATTCTGCAAGTAGATATACCCACTTCACAGATGAGAAAACTGTTGCGAGATTAACTTCCCCAAAGTGTATCCCTAGCAGGCAGCAGAGCTGTCCAAGTCTGATGCCCCCATGTGCACATGCCTCTAACTTCTGTGCTACATTGCTTTATCAAATCATCTGTAGAGGGGCGCCTGGGTGGCTCAGTCAGTCGAGCATGCAACTCTTGATTTTGGCTCAGGTCATGATCCCAGAGTCGTGGGATCAAGCCCTACGTAGGGTTCTGCACTGAGCATGGAGCCTGCTTAAGATTCACCCTCTGCCCCTCTCTTGCATGTGCACGCTCATGCACTCCGTCTCTCTCTCTCTCTCTCTCTCTCAAAAAATAAACAAAAAAACAAAACAAAAAAACAAAAACAAAACAAAAATCTGTAGAATGCAAAGCCAGAAAAACACAAACCTACGCATTTCAGAAGTAACAATGTAACAATAAAGAGATTTTAACTAAGTACCTTGAGAAAGATCTTCTGTGAAAAGGTTTTAAGGAGAACACTGTATATTATATTCTTTTGTTGATCAGAAACTTATTTTGCTAACACCCAGGTTACTGGACAAGTGACTCTGGGAGAAGCAAACTGCTAGGACATGTCTGGAAGCACTCAATCATTTCTTGAACAAGAGTATAATGCAAAAGTTCTCCTTAAAGCATGAACTTTAGAATTTTACCAAAATGGTGTCTTTAGTTTCACAAAATATAACAGAAAGAATGAACATTTCCTAAAGTGTGACGGATGACTTGAAGACCTCAGAGTTGGTGGAGGTATTCTGATTAATAAATTGGATGAATCTTCACTTCAGCAGCAGGAGATCCTATAGTTCAAAAAAGCTGTTTTTCTCTTTTCTATTTCTGGATAGCCTGCCCTTTGCCTGAAAAGTCTGATTTGTTCCTGGAAGAGGGAGAATGTGTATGGGCCCATGCACATGTGCATGCCATTTTGGTCCAAACATTTGCTCATAAGAGATTATAAGATTAAAGAGATAGGTGGAAGCTTATTTTTTTTTTTCCCCTTCGCCTCACGCTGAAGTGAATAAAAATTTACTGCACTGTGGACCATCACTTGAAATGGATGGTGAGGGGTTGACATGAGTTATTTATGATGAAATAAGCCAAACTGGGAAAAGTCCTCTACTGTGATTGCTTTGTCTGAACTTCTGGGTCAGCCCATATTTTGTGGATTATGGACAGAAGGGGTTTTGCCCAAAAGGATAGTTGGTGTCAGTTCAAAACTTTGGATCCAGAGAAAAGAGGATATCTTCCCTTCTAGCCCAAGGCCTGCCTCCTTTCCTGCCCCAGGATCACAGTCATTGGAGCTCCATGGTATGAAGACATCCTGAGGAGGGGGCTCCCATTAATCCCGGCCGTGCAAGGCCTGTTGGCCATTACACTGTGAGCTCCTTATCCACAGTGGAAACCAATGTGAGACAGTCTTTCTTATACTTCTGCAATCTCTAGGCTTCAGGAATGCATTAGGAGACATTAATTACTTTTCATTCTTTGGGAAATTAAGGGAGACTCTTTGGGGGAGAAGTCGTAAAAGCAATCGGGGCACCCTAGAGAAGTCGGTTAAGAGAATGCAAGAGGTGGGGAGCAGACCTTCACAGCAGCAGCGTGGCAAAGATGGCTGCCTGTGGGGTGGCCATTTATGGAACACAGAATCATGCTTCAGGGGTTCCTGGGGAAATGCGGACTTCTGACAACACCTTATAGAGAATCACATTTTCTTAATAGAGCTCAATGGCTTGAACAAATTGAAGGGCTCTGGAAACACTGGAGTCTCGCTGTAGCTATGCTCCTCTCTGTTTTGCCGTGGAGACCAGTGCTGACAATATCGCTTTTTAAGCAATTCATAATGTCACTGATAAGTTATTCCTAAATTGTGTTCTGTGGAATACTAGTTCTGTAGCATATTAATAGGTAGTATATACAAGATTCCAAAGTTAGATAAATTTGGGAAATATTGGGAGAAGTAAAGTTAAATAAGTTTATCACAGGATTTCTTAGAGCCTTTAGGTACAAACATGATTTGTAAAGTTTTAAGATCTAAAAATTCAGCTTTTCCAACCTGTATTTGACTTGGGAATTTTATTTTGTTGAACATGTAGGCAGGACTAATACTCTGAAACATACACTTTGAAAATAATGACTAGTATAACCTCTTAAAATACCAATATTTTAAAAAATGTTTATTTATTGTTTGAGAGAGAGAGAGACAGAGCATGAACGGGGGAGGGACAGAGAAAGGGAGACACAGAATCAGAAGCAGGCTCCAGGCTCTGAGCTGTCAGCACAGAGCCCAGTGCGGGCCTCAAACTCACGAACTGCTAGATCATGACCTGAGCCGAAGTCGGACACTTAACTGAGCCACCCAGGCACCCCTAAAATACCAATATTTAAAAACACAAGACCACCAGCCTGTTTTCTTTGGAACTGACTGAGCTACAGCTCCTTTTTCCTTTTTCTGGCACTTCCAATTTTATGTCCCTACGTAGAACTGTGTGATTGTTTCATTTAAATATATTGTAAATAAGTAAAAGCAACCAACATGGTGTTAGGTTCTTAAGATATACATAGGTTAGGTTCTTAGCAAATACATAAGACAGCAGATATGTCCATTTAAACATTAGGCAACTTTATTTTCTTTACGCTTGTTTTAAAGCCAGCACTACTATGAACCAGTTAATTTAAAAAACAAAAACAAAAAACCTAACCTTTAAAAGGAAAGTTGTCATTTTAAATAAAAGATCCAAGTGTACAGATCTGTGAAATGAGCATTACTTCCTCCTCAAGTATGTGGAACTGAGTACACTTAAGGTTGTTGTTTTGTTTTTTAAACATGACCATTGCCTTCACTCCACACCCAGATCATATATACTCTTAACTCTGGGACGCACCTTCATTCTTTCTTTCTGCCTCCTCACTCATACCCACCAGCAGCCTTTCCTACCCATCCTCTTCCTTCCTTTCACAGTACGTGTCACCCTCTCTTACAGGTCTCCAAGTCATTTAGCTTTTAGCACCAATTAACAAAGATCCTACTACTATGCTACTCTGTTGCCCAATCTTGATAGCACCTCCTAACATCTATTTTTTTCCCCCAAGATACCTACAAACTAGGAGTAAGAGAAAAGTTAGTTGGATTAATTTTTGAGATTTTTACATTTTATATCTCTATTCTCAAACCCACTTGTTTTCTTAGTATCTCCAGGGTAAGGGTTCCGTTAACAGTTGGGTTTTAATTCAGCCCTGAATAAAAAAGCTCAGGAGAGTCTTTCATTAACTTTGTAAGAAACATGGGAACTTCACTAACCTGGATTTTTCTACTAGACTTATTTCCTCAGTGTAGGCCTGGACTATCAATTTCTTTAAATCCCAAATTGCTTGTTTATAAAACAAAATGGCCTTAAAACTGTCCATGTAAAGGTTTACTACATGACATTAAAGCATATTTGACTACAGGAATTCCTGCCCCAAGAAGATGTCCCATTCACACACAGTGCCCTAGCATGCCATCTATTTTATGACACGAATATTTGATGTTACAGATGTGAAGTCAGGTCACTAAAAGAATTTCCATTTAAATGTAAAGTTAAATCACAGCTACATATAAAAAATGACAAAAGGAACTTTGAAAGTAGGATGTTTAGCTTTCCTAAGTTAAACATTTTGGGAAGAGGACATTACCAGGATTAACTGGGTGGGCCCAATGTAATCACAAAGGTCTCTGGAAGAAGGAGGCAGGAGAATCAGAGAGATTCGAAGATGCTCTGCTACTGGCTTTGAAAAGGAAGGGGCCACGAGCCAAGGAATGCAGGCAGCTTCTAGAAGCTGGAAAAGGCAAGGAACTGGATTTTCCCTTAGGTCTTCCACAAGGAACCAGCCCTGCTAATAGCCAATGAGACTAGATTTGGACTTCTGAGCTCAAGAAATGTTGAGAATAAATCTGTGTTGCTTTAAGCTAGCGTTTAAATGTGTGGTACTCTGTAACATCAGTAACAGAAAATTCATACAATAAATTATACCCCAACAAGCCTAACTTTAAAGAAATAAGATAATGGAACATATTTAGTATGACAGTGAATAAAAGTGTAGTTTGACTAAACCAACAGTCCTGGGTCAGAAACACGATTGTAACATTATAACATATCTCAGATATGTTAATTTACTTCTTTGTGGTATGTTATCACCATAAAATATTTCTACTAGTACCTCTTAGAAACTATTGCACAGATTAAAGTATATAACTTATACAAAACACTTAGCTCATCTCTAGCGCTTCATATACTTTAAATAAATGGTAGCTATTATTTTATAGAGACTATCATGGGAAATTTTTATATCAGAATTTGACACAAATACCATATTATAGATTTCTTCAGTATCTGCCAAGCACTACTAAGTGGCTATAATCTGACCCAATCTAGAAAAATGATTATTTGGATTCCTTCCTTATTTATATATTGTTTGTATGTGACAGTTATCTGTAAGAAAAGTCCTGGGTTACTGCTTTTCTTTTAACTACTGGATTATAAGAAGTATTAGTCTGAAATATGTCATATCTTTACGTAGTCTGCGACCAAATTATCCTGCAAAACAGCTTCTGAATCTAAATCTGTATTTGTATATAAGGAACATCCATCCAACCTGTTTTTCTGGCCCTTTTTGGGGATCTATGTAAGGAACTGGTTCATTGAGTGTTCTTGCATTTGTATGAATGAATTTCGCATAACAAACACGTCCTCTCCCGATACATGGTTTTGAATGTTGTACACTTTGCCTGGATTTTTTGTCATGTTTGATTTCTTCTTTTTTTTCAGTTATATACGTTATACCAGCATCTTCTATTTTTTTATGCTGTCTGAAAAACAGAATTAAATAGTAACTTATCCCAGTGAGCATTTCCGTACTGTGATGTAATTGTATAAAATTTTACTATATTTCAAATATCAGTCAAGACAATTTAGTCTTTATTAATAGTTATAAAAGGGCATTAAAATATGGAGGGGTATCTTTTCATTTTAAGTCATGTAAGAGATAAAGGGATTTGTGTTACTACTGATTATTCATAGCAATATTCCAGTGCAGTGCACAGACTTGGATGTGCTTGGAGTAAAGAATGAGTAGGGATTTGATCATGGTTACAGGTCATGTTTGCAGTTTCATCCATATAGCTAAGTTACATGCTATCTTAATTCATCTTCTTTAAAAGTTACTTAGTAAAAATCAGTTACCCGGACAAGAATAGCTATTTTATTTTAAAAGTTCCTTGGCAAATTTATAAAAGCTACAAATGACCACTATAATTTATCTTTTCAGGAAAAGAGCACTGTATAGGGATCAGAACAGTCAATTCAATCTAATCACTTTTTGCTTTTAATAACTACACTGGTACAAAAAAATGAACATTATTGAATTTTTTTAATGTTAAAAATATTGAAAGAATTTATAGAATTTTCTCCTTTGAAATAAAGAGTGATAGACATTATAAAAGGCAATATTTTAAAATTTCACATACTGGAAAAATAAATGGTAAGGATGAAATAGATGAATGTGAATACTTTTTTTACATAGAAGCATTTAAAATCAAAGCCCTGGCCATGGAAGATGAATAAATAAGATTTCAAATTTATAGAGAAAGTGAGTAGTTCTTCTTAGTCTTGGCCCTTAAAATATAACCTCTACCTTAATTTCAAACCAAAGCTGGGTCCACCTTTTCAATTAAAACCCCCAAAGGGAGAGGCACATGGGTAGCTCAATTGATTGAACCTCGGACTCTTGATTTCAACTCAGTTTATGACCTCACAGTTTGTGGGATGGAGCCCTGTGTCAGGCTGCTTGGGATTTTCTCTCTCCCTCTCTCTCAAAAATAAATACACTTTTAAAAAATGGGTTTGCATTGCATTTACAGTGAATATTGCTTCCTTATCATAGCTCTGAGGCCATGTGACCCAGCTCCAACTAATCTCTTCAAAGGCACTCAGCCCTCTCTCCCCTCCCTTCTCCAGACTGCCTGCCTACTTTCAGTTCCTAGAAGCACAAGTTTTCCCCCTTTAGGGCATTTGCACACACTGTCCCCTCTGCCTGGGCAGCTCTTTCCCAGCTCTCTGCAGGACTGGTCCCTTATGATTCAGGTCTCAGCTTAAAAGCCATCTCCTCAGAAGCTTTTCCTAGATTTCCCCCTTCCTGCCACATGTAGTTCCTATTTTAGTACTTTCTTTCATAACACAATTTATAATTTATGTACCTAGAGTTTTGTTTTTGGTAAGCTCTATAAATACCCTTTACTAGTCAGTGAGCTCCATGAAGGTGAAGACTGTTTGATTCATCATCACGTAGCTACCTGGGGAAGCATCCTGTTCATCACAGGTAAATGGACTCCCATGATAATATTTGCATATTTTGGTGCATCTGTGATTATTCTATTTTTAATGTTTATTTATTTATTTTGTGAGAGAGAGGGAGAGAGAGAGAGAGAGATAGAATTCCAAGCAGGCTCAGAGCTCGGAGCCTGACTCAGGGCTTGATTCCATAAACCATGAGATCACGACCTGAGCCAAAACCAAGAGTCCGATGCTTAACCAACTGAGCCACCCAGGAGCCCCAACTGGAATTGTTTTTCAGTCTGGCTGAGTGTAGCTGTATACTCCTAACCCCCACTCCAATACACATACAAACAATATTCAGCAACCTTGGATTCTAGTTCCCTGCATCTCAACAAGAATTGCTCTCTATAAAGGGTTTGGAAAAACTGATTACTGGTAAAGTGTAAATAATTTTTAAGGCTTTTTCTATTACCTTTCCAGATACAGAGGTATTTGTTTAAAGGTCATGATTGATTTATTATAGACTTCTGATGTCAGTTTTTTCTATCTGCTTCTCATGGTTGCAACTCAGCAATACACTTGTATTGCCATCAGGTCCTTGAACAAAGGACTGTGGCTATATGCTTACATATGTATGCATTCCTTCAATTAAGTATTTGTGATGTGTGTAGTTATGGATTAACATATAAACATGAACTATATGATTCTGTAGTAATTTCTTGCTAGAAGGGAACACAAAAATTAATGGGCAGTGAAGAAAGTCAAACCTGGGTTGGAATCTCAACTCTGCCATTTACTATCTGAGGCTTGTTTTCCTCATTTGCATGGTAAGGGCAAGAATACCTATTGTGAGAGATGTGACGATAATGTTGAAGAAGTCATTCTTTCAACATGTATTTATTGAATTATGTGCCTGGTGCTGTTCACAGCACTGAGGATACAGGAATAACAAGACAAAAATTCCTGCCCTCACAGAGCTTACATTCTAGTGAGGGAAGGCAGATGAGAAATCAAATAATAAGTAAAACATAGTCTTTTAGATGGCGTTAAGTGCTAAGGACAACAATAAAGCAGGGAATGGGGACAAGGAGTGTATGTATGTGGGAGAGAGCCTGCATTTTTAGACAGGGTGGAGGCTGCATTATGAAGGTGGCAACTGAAAAAAGGAAAGAGGGGAGTGAGCTAAAAGGATATTTGAGGAAGAGCATTCTAGCAGAGTGAACTGTAATTGCCAAAGCAATGCAGCAGAAGCACCTGTTCTTAGGTGCTTCTCAAAGTGTGGCAGCAATTGTGACCTTGTTAGAAATACAAATTCATTGGCCCCGTCCCAACCTGAGGCAGGTTTCCTGGGAAACTGGTTTAACCAGCTCTCCAGGTGATTCTTATATAGGTTAAAGTTTGAGAACCACTGTTGAGTGATGAAAATAGAGGCTTTGGAAGCAAATACTCCTGGCTCCATGTCATGTTAATCTGTAATACCTTGGTCAATAGTTTTCAAAATTTAGGGTACATCAGGATCATCTGGAGGACTCGTTAAACCCCAAATCGTTGTGCTCAACCCCAAATTTCAGATTCAGTAAGTCTGTGGTGGGGAGCCTGCAAAGATTCGCATTTCGAATCACTTCTCAGGTGATGCTGGTGTGGTTGGAGGACCACACTTTGAGAATTACTGCAGATGATAGCAGGGAGGCCTGTGTGCTGGAGCCGACTGGAGTCAGAGGATAAGCAGCAGATAAGATCAAATAAAGGAAAAGGGGCAGTTATACAGGTCCCCTCGGCTATAGCAGAGGCCTTAGCTTTCACTCTGCAATGGCCAATGGAGAAGAGTGATATAACTTGCATTGTAAAAAAGACCAGACTACAGCGGTGTTAAGGCCGCCGCAGCGCAAGGGGAGCAGCAGAGACGGTTACCACATCCAGGTAAGAGATGCGTGTGGTAGTTGGGCCAGGGCGGGGATGATAATGGAGATGGTGCATAATTGTGGATTTTGGACATATTTTAAAGGTGAAGTCTACAGGATTTGCTAATAATTTAGATGTGGGTGTGAGGAGGAGCAGATGATTCGATAGGACTTGAAGAATTTTAAGCCAAGCTATGCATGTAAAGTGCCTGACACACAGTGGGTGTCCAGTAAACAGTGTGTTTTAAAAAGTATCACTGTAAGCGCTCAACTACTAACAAAGAGAGGTAGGATGGAAGAGGAAAAGCCTTGATGGCCTGAGACCCTACCCTTCGGGTCTCACTTCACCCTCCCCCAAAGATGGAAATATTTTTAGGAAGGAGAAATAGCACTTACTGCTGCTTATCCTCCTTTCCCTCCATGCGCTCCCACGGCCTGACACGAGGCAGCGAAGAGCCTCACGCGAAGATCAGGCACTAAGCCCTGCTAGGAAAGGGACGAGTGGAGAGCCGCGACTGTGACTCGCGCGTTGCTAAGCGACGGCGCCCCCCAGGCTCTCCGCCTCCAAAAGCGGCGTGGGGGCGGAGCCGGAGCGCGCAGGCGCAGTGACCGATCGGCGCCACAAACTAGCGGGTGACACTGGTTGGCCCGCGGGGCCTGCTGGCTGGGTCTCTGGGCGGCCTTTCCGGACACGCCCCAGGCTGGATGCTTTGTATTTGAACTTGGTCTTTCTTATCGGGCAGAGCATGGTATCTATTAAGGCCCACCCTGTCCTTGGGGATCAGTAAGGGCGGTTCCCAGAGCCTCCCCTTGGCCCTCGCCTTTGGTGCCAGAGATTGCACCGCCTGCGTCTCCGCCGAGACCCGCAGGAGGCCTCCCCGGCGTTACCCAAGTCTGCCGAAGCTGGCTCCAAAAGTGCACGCAGGCAGGGGAGATACTTGTTTACGTGAACCGTTAAATACTGTGCAAGTCATGATTCGCTGTTCTGGGCTGACTAGTCTTTGCTTGAGAAAGCTTGGCTGTCGCTATTCTCCGCGATTTCTGGCAAATCTTCCTTCTCCGGCCTGGCAGCAAGCATTAAAATAGAGCAAGGGAACGCTCATCTCCTAAAAATGAGGCTCCCCGCGGTGTGTACATCTGCTCCAGCCTGAGTGGGGTTCACAATCAGGCGAAGAGGGCTGTAGGCTGTGGCAGCAGGTTGGATTTTGTATGCGTAGCACTTATCCAAAAAGAGCAAGTTCCTGGGAAGAGCAGTTGATGACTTGGGTCCACCTTCTGGCCCCGGATTTTCTTACCTCATTTCACCATTGCTTCCCAGTTTCCACTACCAGAGCCAAATGTCGTTGGCATCAGTCATGGTAACTCTTGCATTTGCCTGGATAATGGGAAAAGAAGAATCTTTATTGAGTTGAATTCGGCTGTATAATCAGGCTATGCAAACACGTGTGTTTTGTAACCCAGAGCCAGTATTAGTATGTATTTACATTTACCTGAGCAATGGGGAGAGAGCCGAGTTTGGTTACTGGACTCCTTTGTACATATGTGTGCTTAAGTCCGTCCTATGAGGAAGAATATATGTTTGATAGCTGGTTATCTACCCACCTAAGATGGTAAAAATAGTGGAGTGTGTGTAAATATGGTCTCGTGGGTAAGTAAATACGGGGAGAGTGGGTTGAAAACCCAAAAGTGGGGTAACGTTAATTGAGCTCCTGCTTGGGAGCCGGCCGTTTGTTTGGCACTGTATTAAACAGCACATACTTAAGTGGTTTTATCCTAACCGTCAAACTCTGGGAGCCTAGGCCTTGGTTCAGTGTTTAAGTCCTATTCCACCAGTTAGTAGCAGCTTCAGTTGGGCACATGACCTAATCTCTGTGAGCCTCAATTTCCTTGTCCACAAAATGAAAATATTCTTAAGTTGTTCTGAGGTGTGGATGATTTAATACAGAAAGAGTGCTGACAGGAGGACCAGGCTCCCAGTCAATCCTTGGTCATTATTAGCTAGCGTTTTGATTGAGCAATTTGATGTGAATATGCTACCACATGTCTTTAAGACTCAGCTCTCTCATCATTCCCTCTATTTTAAGTTGCGTAGTATGAGTCTGACATCTAAATATATTTATGTCAATCTCTTCCCATTAAGCGTTCATATATGTGTAGGTTTATTGAGGGGTATACGAAACATTTTTAAAAGATAATTGCGCTTACCACAGAGAAGTCACAATCTAGTTAGGAACACAAGACATACATACTAGAAAAAATTGTGAACAGCAATGATACATGGTAGTAGTATGTAACTGACAGTTGCCAAGTGTCAAATTTCAGTACCGAGGATAATACAGTATTTAAAAATGTGCCAGTAATTTTTTTAAAATTCCAATTACTTATTGTCACATCCTCTGCAGGGCACTGCAAAATAATGTGGATTTTATAATAATTATTGTCTTTTTAATGTAGAAAAAGCACTGGGCTGTTGTTTTTTTCTCCTGCTAACTAGCTTCTCTGATGCAGGAGAAACACTTAAACCTGCGTGCTGTAGATTCTCACTTGTAAAACGAAGTAGATTAGATAATTTTTATGATCCCTTCCAGCTATAAAATGCAGTGATTCCTCTCAGAAATTTGTGTCTGAAAATCAGTGAACACACTAGCCTCAGTAATGCATGTAATTTTTTCATTTATGTTAGGTAGTTTGGATTCTTGTCAGCAAAGTAATTCAAAGTGGCCTACTAATACTGTGCAAGTTAAAAATACCAGTGCTATTTGAGCTAGAACACCATATGTGAGGAAACACAATAGGATAGAAATTGCTCATCCAGAATGTTATAGATGCAGAAAATTGTCAACAGTTTTTTTCAAACCCTAGGAAAATGCCAAAAATAATGAAGGTACAGTTGTATAACCTGATAGGAAAGGAGGGTCCACCTTCTTCTCATTTCATCCTTCATTGATGTGATACCGGTTAGGATCTCAAGAATATGGCATAAAACCAAATTCATCTCTACTTTTATTTTTTTAAAGACAGTTTATTTGCCTCATATATATGTATTGTAAAAATTAAATGAGAAAATAACACAGAGAATTTATCCTGGCACATAGTAAGCACTCATTATAAGTTAGCTGTTAGTATTCTCCCAGTTTTTATAACTAGTAGGGTAGAGGTTTCATCAAGTACGTGCATTACGATTATTTCATTATCTTAGACTAAGAATTTTATCATACCAAAACATACATTAATTTGGGTCAATAAGAATGAGATGTGTTAGTGTTAGATTTGCCTATCTTTGAAAATGAATAGATTCAAACGACTTACAGATAGGAAAGGAACCCCAAGTTTTCCTCTGGTCTGAATTCAGAACTAATTGATTTATATTGTACTTTTGAGAGAGAGATTATAAAACAAGCATGAGGTGTTAGATTTGTTGAAAGGTAAAAGTCTTTAGGATGTGAATCATATAGAACACTTTGATATAAGTGATCCTGGATATATGCATGAATATGTTTATATACATATATCTACATAAAAATATCTTGAAATAACAAAAGCAATTACAGACAGCCCAGCCTACTCCAAAATCATTGTTTAGAAATCATGAGTTTGGAAATCTACCTGATTGAAGGAAGTAACCTGTATTTTATGAATGTGGAGCATTCTAGTCACCTCTAATTTCATAATTCAAGGTTTATTTTGAAATAACCCACCTATGATATCTTATATAGAAGCTGTACAACCAAAGAATAAGTGAAGAGCTGGTCTCAGGTAGCCATTAGTAAAGGGCTGTGTTGATGCTAGAGTGATGTCCTCGATAGCGTGGTCAGGTGGTTAAGATTTGTTGAAAGAATAGCTATGGAAACAGGGTGCCTGGGTGGCTTAATTAGCTAAGCGTCCGACTCTTGGTTTCTGCTCAGATCATGATCTCACGGCTTCGTGTGTTCAGGCCCCACACTGGGCTCTGCTGACAGCACAGACCCTGCTTGGGATTCTCTGCCTCCTTCTCTAGCTGCCTTTCCTTCATTCATGCTGTCTCGGTCTCTCTCAAAATAAATAAAGTTAAAAATTAAAAAAGAAATAGCTATGGACACATTATGTCTTGAAAAGGAAAGCAAAATGAAACATGGTTGTTTGCACAAGTTAGGAATCCCTAGTCTAAGCTGTCTAGTTTTGATGGTTTTCTGTGTTCTGGCTTACTTTAGGGTCAGCTTTCCTTGTGCTCTATGAAGAATTCCAGAGATGCTATCACCTTCCTTGCAAGTCATTATTACATCTTATTATATAGTAATTGAGCAACCCAACCTATATTTTGCACCTTGTATGTTCTGGCCTATTCTCACTGGACCATGAGATTTTAGTTTATTCATTTAAGATTCTCAGCACCCAGGAAAGTACCTTGCAAATAACAGGTCCTATCAGTGAAATTGACCCAGAAAAATCTTCCTTGTATCCTACAAAATATACTGTATGACTTCAAACTTTTCAGTGTTTTTTATGGACAATAGTAATTGTTCAACAAACTCCTTATAGAATCTTCAGATTTAAAAAATGGTAATTAAAACTACCTTCTAAACCAAGCAACTTAAGTTCTTCAGTTTCTTTTGGCCCAATAAAATCTACCTTTGATCCCTTCAGTGATACAAACTGCTATTCTCTGTACTTTCCTCAGGAGAGGAGAACTAATATTTATTGAAATTCAGGGTTAGGGCAGAGTTTAAGTCCTAGCTCTTTTTTTTTTTAAGTTTGTTTGTTTGTTTGTTTATTTATTTATTTATTTATTTGAGAGAGACAGAGACTGAGATATTAGGGTAGGGTCAGAGAGACAGAGGGAGAAACAGAGAATCCCAAGCAGGCTCCATGCTGCCAGCAGAGAGCCTGATGTGGGGCTTGAACTCAGGAAACAATGAGATCATGACCTGAGCCGAAACCAAGAGTTGGACGCTTAACCAGCTGAGCCACCCAGATGCTCCATGTCCAAGCTCTGTTTTTAAAGCTCTGTGATTCTGGGTAAGTTATTTAAATTCCTTGAGCTTTAAGTTTAGACTGTGTCTTTTATTAATCTTTAAAAAAAATGAATAAGACACCAAAAGATTAGGGATAAAAGAACTTACCCTGTAGGGCTATTATATTAAATAAGCGTAGAGCACCTTGCTCAAAGTAGGCACCCAGTAAGTATTGTTTCCTACCACCCTCCCCTAGCCTTACCCATTGTGGAAGCTCTCCCAGCTGGAAAGTGACATAGCAAGGATTTGTTTTCAGATCTGTCTCTTTTTTATTTATTTTTAGACCAGTCTCTCTTTTTTATATCCCATTGCCTCTACACATAGTTTCTCTACTCTTGTTTAAATCATAGCCATAAAAACGGACCATAAAATTCAAAATAGGGTCTTTCTAAGGTCACTATGGTGTGGGAATGGGTAAAAATAACTAGAAATAATTAAACCAGCAGATGTTTCAGGAGTGGAAGCCTTCAAAACAGGAAGGCTGTGACGGGCAGGGGGAGAACATTCAGTGTTGGGGGGATGGGGTGTATGAAAAGTGAAAGTTTGCACAATCTCCTTGTGAAGTGTCACCGTACACAGTGTATTGTCACAAACATGCTGCAGTTAGGGCTGATGTTGAGGTGCCACGGGTGGTAAAAGAGAAACCGTAGCAATCGAAGAATATGCCTACAATCACCAGTCGCCACAGCTCCTAGTGCCACAATGGCACACTGTGGTGATGAACTGGTAAATGATGGTAATTATTTTTATATGGAGGGGTAGACCCGTGATAAATTTAAAAATGCTCTTCTTCTTTAACCCAAGTCAAGAGTTAGGAGATAAGCTTCCATTTAAGGAAAAATGAGGGCTTTGACCTAAATGGTGGAATATACCTAAAAAGAAATCACAGGTGAGGTTTTAAATAGAAAAGTACAGAGGCAGCTGGGTGGCTCAGTTGGTTGAGGTCTGACTTCGGCTCAGGTCATGATCTCACAGCTCTTGAGTTTGAGACCCGCGTTGGGCTCTGTGCGGACAGCTGGGAGCCTGCTTCAGATTCTGTGTCTCCCTCTCTCTTTCCCTCTCCTGCTTGCTCTCTCTCAAAAATAAATAACACTAAAAAATTTTTTAAATAGAAAAGTACAACACTTTTAATTAATAAGGCGTAGTTTACATCAAATACTTCCTATGCCCATCTTTTTGATAGGACATGGCAAAGCAATGTTTCACATGTGCTTGCTTTTAAACTATTATTCTAACCTATCCTTTTTCCCCTATGTAATTATAATGGTATTATGTGCTCCAAGTTATAGTTAATTATTTTGGTATTTATAAGATTTTCAAGAGTTTGGAAACTTAGCCATTTTTTTTTTTTTTATCATCTTAGGGTAAGCAGGGAGCAAGCCAACAGCCTTCCTGATTTAATTTCCTTTCTTTTTTTTTTTTTTTTTTTTTGTTGCGCTTTCTCTGCCAATCTTGCTCTGAGACTTTAAGAATGGGTTGTAAGATTTAAGATTCAGGAAAAGATATCTTACAGGATTTCCTACATTTTAAGAGCAGGAAGGCAGCATTAGAAAGAATCCTGGTATTACTGCAATTTTTTTGCCATGAAGAGAATAGGTAGGGAAATTCCATTGTCCTTACATTATCATGGCTAGTTAGCATCACAGGGACCACAAGGAATTCTTGCGATCCACCATTGAAGATACCAAGCTGCCATGATGAACAAGGGCCTGGGCTCCCCTGTCAGAAATCCAGGGGGCAAGTCTGACCTCTCTGTGCTTTTGTCTGGACACTGGGCTACCAATATCTCCCCTACCAGCCCCGGCACAGCTAAGGGAGCAGTTGCACACTGAAGGGCTTTGCTAAACTCCCCTTCATTAAATGCAATAGTTGGGCCCTGCTAGTGTCCTAACCTCAGCCTTGTGGGGTGCATTGCACAGGACAAAGCAACTCCCCACATGTTAAGTACAGTTTGCATACACAGCCACTTTGGTAAACAGACTCTCCTTCTTGTATTTGCTTTTGCTTTTTGTTCCTGTTTTAGCTCTTGCTTGCTTGTTCAGTCTGCTATTAATCTTTATTTTAAGCTGTATTTCATCTGTATCAAGACCATGAAACTCAGAAGCTCTGCCATAAGATCATCTGCTCCAGGGGCGCTTGGGTGGCTACGTCGGTTAAGAGTCCATCTCTTGATCTCAGCTCAGGTCATGATCTCACAGTTAGGAGATTGTGAGATCCAGCCCCACTTGGGGCTTCATGCTTGGCGTGGAGCCTGCTTGGGATTTTCTCTCTCTCTCCTTCTCTCTCTGCTTCTCCCCTGCTCACAAACATGGACTCACTCTCTTAAAATAAACATTAAAAAAAAAAAAAGATTATCTGCTCCAAACTCCTTTTTCTCTCTCTGAAGTTGGGCCTGAGTTGTGTAGAAGATAGGACCAAGTAATTAACTTTAGACCTTTGCTTTGACTGGAGTACAGTTGGATTAGATTGGGTGAGAACAGAAAGCTTCACTAATGGGGAAATGGAATGATTTTAATTATGTTATTCCCCTAATGAACGTTTGAGGTTATATAAAATAAAATATATAGGAGCCATAAAATTTTATGTGGGCCGTACTTCATGGGGTTATATACCAAAGTTACTATTTTCCTTCTATCATTTTCTACTCATGTCAGAGTTGTGATTTTTTCCCCTCTTAGGATTACTACTCTTTAAACCTTGTCTTTTTTAGCTTCTCAACAAAAATTTTTTATGCCTTTTAACTTAGATCCATTGTGGTCTTTTCTTCTGAAATGAGTATAGATAGAATGGAAATTCAATTTCTTTTTGCTTCTAATTTGGTATTTATAGGAATATACCATAATAGTCACAAACTGTGCCCTGATGTTGGAACCACTTCTTAATGACAGGACTACGTAAATTTTATCTTTCTGAACTTAATTTCCTCATCATAAAGTGGTAATGATTATCATGCCTGCTTTCCTCATTGTGTTCTTGCGAGGCTGAAACAAGATGGTCCATAGCGTACTGCCTGCCACCTGGTAGGTGCTCTGTCCCTTGTCACCTGGCAGCATTGCCATCAGAAAATAAATGTCTTAAACGTTGGGATTTTCTCATATGGCTCTCTGTGCGCCCAGCCCCAGGCACAGTGTTTGGCATCTGGCAGATTCTCAGTAGATGTTTCCTGAATAAATGGCAGAAATGTCCACTAAGATTTATATAGTTCCCATTCTTTCTCTGCCAGCCCACTGGTTTCTCCCTGCTTCTGGAATTTTTCATGGAGAGTTATGGGTATCAGAGACTGGACTCGTGGAGTATCCCAAGACGTTGGTGTTTATGTAAGAAAGATTTCATTTTTTAAATCAGACTGCCTATTTTCGGCAGAGGCAGGGATATTTTTCACACACACACCCCCTTTTGGCTTTGGACTTGACGCTCTCCCAAGGCATGGATCTCTGTCTTGACACTAGGTCTACTGATCTCACAACGCCACAGTTTGGGTCCCCTGGTCCAAACAGTATATTATACTACAAAATCATCCTCATTTCTGCTTTACTCTGTTTGCAGATATAATTTACCTGGACTGTGTTCCCTCCTGTCATAAGAAGGAACTTACTTTCCCCTTTGTTCATGGTTTAAAAGGAAACTGTGGCCCCACTTGTGGCATCCCTCTCTCCACCCACTTTCATTATGCTAGAGAACAAACTTGCTTAGCAGACTGTTAGAACTGGACATTTTACTAGTGGGTAGGATCATTGTGTTCAAGGTCATTGCTCAGGGAAGGTATACTTCCTGTCTCCAGGAATTCGACAAACCAGACAGGGTCTATTTCACCTGTCCTGGCCATTTTAACACTCGGATCTACCTGCAACTGGATGGAGCTGATGGACCAGTCATCCATAATCATGCAGCTGTTTGGAGATGGTGTAGAACTCAAGAGAAAGCCGAGGGGAAGTAAGAGGACTCACTTTGGCCTCCTACTCTAAAACAGTTTCTGTAATCTAGCTTTTACTTGTAGTCTGTTTTTATACCATTGTTGAACTGGGTCCTTGACCGGTTAATGAAAGTATTACTTTATTTGCTTTTTGGCTATCATTTCTTGTCTATATCCTTCTTTGGCAGAGAATCCAAAGCTTAGACAAAATCCATGTGCTAAACCAAATCCTTAACATGATTCTCCATCCAGACCAATCAACTTCACAGAAACGTTTTAGACAGCACCGTAAGGATCTTTTTCTAAAGCTGGACCGTTTGCAGTACTAAGAGAGGTAGCCTATTCTAACCCCATCCTATTTGCCCTGTTGATGGGGGGAGATTGTTGTCCTACAGTTATGGGGATAGTTGAATACATGACACCTGACATTGGACAGATGACACTAGCAACAGTTTCCTAGTCACACTCACAGCCAAAGGGATGGACACCAAGTCACGCAGGGCCACACGGGGGTTGCAACAAGAACAGAATGAACAGAGGCTGTGGGAGGCAGGCAGGATGAGGTCACCCCTGGTTTCCATTGGGGAATGGCTTGTTTGGATAATTTTGCAGGCTAGCAGGGACCTGAAACTTGCTACTCAGAGATAAGCAGGAAGTGCATCTGGTCCCTTGGAAGGAGGGTTGTTTGCCTAGGGGACTTTCCCATGGGAGCAGACTGGGACAGACACTTTGCAGTTAGGCCATTTAAGGCCCTCCTGATTTCATCAGATATCAAGGCAGCACTTAATATCAGGCCTTAATTTTTTAGGATTTGCACCACACAGACCATACTAACATTATATCATTCATTCATTACCTTGGAATTTTACTGTAGGTGTGTGTGTGTTAAGTTCTTATTTCCCAAATTGTGAGCTACTCCGGGGTAGCCAGTACTTAAAAAACAGTGCATATTATAGTTTGACAAAACATGATTTGCAGTAAAATGACCTGTTCTATCTTATCTCAAAGTGATATTTTCAAATTTAGTCCTATGAAAACCATTTAATACACCCAAGTTTTGTCTTTGGATGTTATTAATTTTTTAATGTAGCAAAACTGTTAGTTCCACAGGATGTGCTAGGTAGAATTTAAACTTATGTCAGTGAAGAGTTTGAACTCCTGTCTGGCAACGCTGCCCACACACACACATACTGCTGAATTAAAGCCCTGTGATGTGCCATGCATTGACAGCTCTACACATTTAGAGTTACCAGCCTTTGCTGACATTCGAGAAGAGCTAATGTGGTTTTTTTCCACTCTGTTTTCAAACAATGGGTAAAACAATAAAATGAATGGAACATTGGCATTCTTTCTAAAATCAGAGTTAAGCTAAGGCCTAACTACCAGAATGCTGATGTCTCAACTGTATTATTCTGGCGGCATATTTTAGGCACTAATGGGGCCCATTAAGAGGTCTTATTGTTGCTACATTGAAGTACTGGTGGGAAGGAGGAAATGTGAGGTGGTCAGGTTGTAGACATTGAAAGAATTTACAGTATATCCCCTCAGTTTTCTAAAAAGCTAATATTAAATCTTTTATTTATCTCAGATTGAGTCCATTAAACTGATTTCATTTTCTACTTTATTAAAATATTTGTTAAATTCTATGTAACTATAAACACAAAGCTCTTTCCCTTTTGTGATATACAATTAGACAAATGAGTTAAAGTTTCACAACTTAACTGATTTTTTTATTGTCAGGGTAGTCCAGTGTGTCTCTGAGATAGAATGCCTTTCTTGTACTACTTAAAAATAATCCTCTCTAGATCCCTCACCGTGCAGAGGAAATATTGTTGTTAAGAAACTACTCATTTCACTTGCACATGAAAACTTGAAACTAATTTCCTTAAATTCAAATGAGATTTCCATTTTGCTCAACTCTTTGTCGGCGTAGAAATTCCTATCCAGAGATGAACACTGCTTTGAAGGATCAAGTGCTAACTCAGTGTCTCTATTAGAGTTTGATTCTAAAATCTTTCTGGTGAAATCACCACTTATAATTCCAAATTAGGTATTAGGAATTTGAGGTACACATGTTTTCAATAGGTTTTTTCCCCTATTATAAAAGAAATGCATGCTTATTATAGAAAAATTTGGTAAACATATATATTAAGCATGATTTGACCTGCTAGAGACAATCACTGTTCAATTTCAATGGATTTTTTTCCATATTTCCCTCATTAGTCTAGAGCTGGGCTGTCTAATATGGTAGCCACCAGCCAAGTGTGGCTGTGTCTCCCTAAACCCCATTCTGTCTCTTGTCTTCAGCAAGGCCTCTTGGCACATCCTACTCCCACACTCTGGAAATTGCCTCTAGGCAGAAAATAATGGCACTTTCAGGGCTCACTTCATTTCCTCGGGGATCATGGTCCTGCACTGCCTGTTGTCCTGTGTCTGAAAACACTTGGTCCATATATTTTGTGCAGTGTTCTAGTTGTTTACCATGGGAGGCTAAGTCTAGTCCTTGTCACTACATCACGAATGATAGTGGAAATTTTTATTTTATATGTCTCATAATCAGCATATGCTTAGATTATGGGAAGAGTGTTTATAGGGTATTTTAAAACATTTTTTATATATTTTCACGAAGATATAGTCTTCTGTTTAAGCCCTTGAGGACCTATTTCTTTTTTCTGTGTCTAATTCAACACTCTTGGGGCATCTGGGTGGCTCAGTTGGTTAAGTTTCCAACTTCAGCTCAGGTCATAATCTCACAGTTCATGGGTTCGAGCCCCGCATCGGGCTCTGTGCTGACAGCTCAGAGCCTGAAGCCTGCTCTGGATTCTCTCTCTCTCTCTCTCTCTCTCTCTCTCTCTCTCTCTCTCCCTCCCTCCCTCTTTCTCTCCCTCTCCCTCTCTCTCTCTCTCTGTCTCTCTCTCTTTTCTCCTCCCCCACTTGTGCTCTGTCTGTGTCTCTCAAAAATAAATAAATGTTAAAAAATTTAAAAAACAAACACTCCTGAGCCCTCACTATGGCCACATGCTGTCCTAGGTGCTACAGATATAGCAGAGTACAAACTTAAATAAAATCCTGCCTTAATGTGTAGCTTACATTGGGATAAAGACAATAAATCAGTAAAATATGGAAGATTAGTTAGATGGTGATAAGCACCACGGAGAAAGAAGTAGCTAGGGATTTAGGGGAGTGAGTATGTTTGACAATTTAAGTAGGTGACCAGGGAAGGGCTCATTGATGAAGTGACATTTACTCCAGAGACCTGGAGTAGTAACTGTGGATGTCTGGGAGAAAAGCATTTAAGTCAGAGAAAATAGTAGGTGGAAGGGCCTGGATGTAGACGATGTCTGGGACTATCAAGCAACAGTAAGGAGTTCCATGAGGCTGGAAGAGGTGAGCAAGGGGAAGAGCAGTAGGAGATCAAATCAAAGACATAAGGGGAGGCCAGATTGTATATGATCGTGACTTTGACTTAGAGTAAAATAGACTGCAATCAGAAGGTTTTAAGCTGAAGAGTGACATGTTCTAATTTTTTTTTCGAGGCGAAATCATGTAAGCTCAACCAGCTGAGCCACCCAGTTAAAATTTCTGTTTTAATAGTATCTCTAAATGCTGTGTCAAGTACAGGCTGAGGAAGGACGAAGGCAGAAGCAGGGAGTTCAGTTAGGAGGCTATTAGAGGAAAAATGGGGACTAGGATCGCTAACCTGGAGGTAGTGAGAAGTGGTTGGATTTGAGCACATATATTTTAGCTCTCTGTTACAGAAAATGTAAACAAAGGAAATGCTAAAGAATGGTCTAATGATCTGTGTGGCTCACTTTAGTAGTTGTCTTAATCTTGTTTTATCTATACCTCCAGCCCCTTTCTGTCCCTTCCTCCCTCCTACTGTATTATTTTTTTCTAATGTTTATTTATTTATTTTGAGAGAGAGCAGGGGCGGGGGTGGCGCAGAGAGATAGAGAGAATCTTAAGCAGGCTCTGTGCTGAGTGTGGAGCCAGTTGGAGAGCTGGAAGTGGGGCTCAATATCATGAAAGGAGAGGTCATGACCTGAGCTGAAATCAGAGGCTGAACTGACTGAGCCACCCAGGCACCCAATCCTAAGCAAATTAAGGACATATGAAGATAGACTCAGGGGAATGAATGAAAGAGAAAAGTTAAAGATGACTGTCTTTTCCTCTTGAGTGTTTACCCTGAGCATCTATTTCAAAATGTGGTGTTGCCACCGTTAACAGAGATGGGAAAGTCTGTAGGACCATTGGTTGAGGTGGGGAGTCTGTTGAGAAAGTAAATTTGAAATTCAAATTGGGATATGAAAATTTGAGATGTCTGATAGAATCCAACTGGCAATGTTGAGTGGGCTGTTGGTTTTATGAACCTGGAGTCAAGAGGATAAGCCTGAGTAGGAAATGTAAATTTTGGAGTTGTCAACATGCACGTGGTACTAAATGTTATGAGACTGGATAATATTGCCAAAGGTACTAGTACAGAGTAAGAAAAGATGTCCAGAACCTGAGCTCTCGGATCTTCCAACAATACAAGGTTAGAGAGATGAGGAAGAATCACCAGGAAAGACTGAAAAGGTATAAGTACTGAGGTCAGAAGGATATCAAAAAAAGTGTGAGTCCAGGGAACCAACTGGAAAAAAGTGCTGATGGGTTTAAGTAAGAAAAGACTAGAGAATTGACCAGTGGAGTTAGCAACAATGAAACAGAATCATCCACTGATAAGAGGAGGGTTGGTAGGAGGGAGAGGGAACACAAGCATGATGTTTCCATGAATGGAGAGACTGGATTACAGCAAGTGTGGATGACTTTTTTGGAGGAGCTAATCTGGAAAAGGCAGAGCTATGCAGTGGTAGCAGGAGGGTCAAAAGAAGGAGAAATAATAACATGTTTGTAGATGGATGGGGAGGATTCATTCAATAGAAAACAAAAATTGATGGTGAGGAGTGAGAATCGCATTGGCAGCATCCTTGAGGGTATGGGATCCAGGAATTGCCTTCATTGGAATCATAGATGGTTCATCTACAGTAAGAGGGAAAAAGATAGAGGAAGTACTTTGTCACCAGGGTGGGTACGTTAGTAAATGGAACAGTAGGAGCTTATGGAAGTTGTTTCTATTGATGAAAATAGGAAGTAAAGCCATGGCTGAATGAGGAGTAAGTATGAAATCATTGTTTAGGAGGGTGGGGATTAGAGAAACAGGACAACTGCTGGGCAATTAGGTTCTTTGTGAGGTGAATGCCACAGGGCTTAACAGTTAATTTATTTTTTTTTAATTTTTTTTATTTTTTACCCAGACTTTTTGTATGAGCCTCTTTTCAGTAATCTTTGCTTAAAACTTAAGTCTTTCTTAGCTATATAACTTTATGCTGTATACTTTATAGCTATATTCTTTAACTCAAGAAGATTTTCTTCTATCATAACTGATTTTTCCTTCTGTTTCAATTATTCTGGCTTTTTTTTTTTTTTTTTTTTTTTTTTGCCCTGCACTTCTATCATTGATTTATTGATGGGCTGGGTATGTGCTCTCTTTCCTCTAAACCACTCATTTTCACACTCACGTTTTTTTTTATTGTTCTTTCTTTCACTTTCCTGATGTCCTTTTCAGATTTATTTTCTACACCAGTGTTTGCAAAGCCTGCCTGATTGTCAAAATTATCTGGGGGTATCTTTAAACATGTACAGAAGGTTCTGGTTCAGTACATCTGGGTTGGCACCTAGTAATATGTGTGTTTAAAAGGCTTCCTTGGTAATTCTGATAATCAGCTGGCATTAGCAACCACAGCTCTACATCACTAATGAAATTTGCCAGTTGTAATAATTCCAGAATGGATTGCAATTCTCCTATTCCCTTCTGGGTTTCCTGTAGTCTGTCCACAGCTTAAGTGTGTGTGTTTGTGTATGTTGCCTGCTCTTCAGAATATGATTTTTACATCTCAGCTAATTTCCCTTAATCCATATTTTGTATTTTAATCTGCACATCTCCCCGTCCCCTACAATGGCTCTCTGCTCTTGTTCAAAGATCAACTTTCATAATATGCAATCGATGATAAAAGCACATGTTCCCTGAAAATATTTTTCTATTATAAATAACTTTCAGAGGTGTGTACTTCACCTGATTCTAAAGGATAATGTTCTGTTTACCTTAGCTATGGTGTGTTTTGGGGAAAGTTTAAGGCTAATTTGATACTGTTTATCATTTAATGAGGAGAGTTTGATTACATACTGATATTTGCCCTCAAAGGGTGGGTATTCCTCTCAAGTCTAAAGCCCTAGAATGGTTGACCTCTCCTCCTCCAGTATTCTGTTATTTTGCTATTTCTAGGAGATGTAATTTTTTAAAATTATGGAATACATATATGAAAGGATATATAAAATATAAAATTGAAATCATTTTCAAGTACACTTAGGAAGGTACCTGGCCTCACTTCCATGCTTTAAGTAGAGGGACCACCCAGCATGCTACTAACTGGGTCCTTCTCTTTCTGTTGTGCTATGATTGAAAAAGTTAAATTATCCCAGTTAATCGAGAAGGAATGGTAGTTGGGATCAGAGAACAGAGACAAAGTCTGATTCTGCTTTTGCTACCTCAAAAATAGTACCCAAAACATAGGATTTGTGTTCCATTTGTTCTGGTTGTCGTAGATACTGTATCGCAAAAATAATGGTACGTTGTGTCTGCCCTTTTATGCCAATTTCTTGATTAAGCATTGCAAGCATGTTGTTAATCCAGATTAATGTGCACTGAATTCAGTAGAAATTCTGTCTGGATGCTTTCAAATGACCAAATGACTGACTATAATCCTTTTGATACTTGTTTTGAAACAGAAACTCTATTTCCAATACAATTAATCTCTTGCATCTTCTCTTTTCATATGCATTTTTAGTATTTGTAAAACATGAGAAGGGAGGGGGATAAAAGCGGCAGCCACCATATGGGAGGCTTGTATCCACTGCTACTTGCAGCGTCCATTGTGCCAATATGGAAAATAAAACTAATAAAAGAAAAACATAGTTTGGGGATAAAAGAAGCATCTTGGACATCCAACCAATAATGTATACAGACCTTTATGCAGCAAAGAGAGCATGAATCATGTCTCTACAATGAGGAAAAACTCACTTTCTGTAGAAAAACCTGCCAGTGAGATCACACACTAAGACTTCATACTTTGAAGTCTGATAAAAATTTAATAAAATTTTAGAATTATCAGACTTTGCTTTTATTCAAAAACAATTTGAATTCGTTAAGAAAAGGAAAATTACCTCTTAGACATAATTCTAAATATCAGGTTAAAAATCTTCAAGCTATGCTTCTAAAATACATTTTAATTAAGCCACTAATTCTTGTTTTCCTCTTGCATAGTTTTCATTTTGGCACATAGAAACAAAAGACAACAGAAATCAATTTCAGAAATATTTTAATCACCATGGACCCTTATGGAGGCCACTCTATGAAAAATAATTTGTTTCCAATAGTATTTTTCATAAATTCCACATTTCAGTGGAACTAGCTGAAGGTAGAGTATACATAACACAATGGCTTGATGGAAGTAGTCAAGAGAACAAGAAATGAATTTGAGTTTAACATGTATAGAAACTTAGAAAACACCAGATACTAAATTCAATGTCGTTTTGTTGTTGTTTGTTTTTGTTTTATTTGAGAAAGAATTCTTCTCAGAAGATGTCTTATGGAGAATTCTAGTGCATGAAAGAGAGGAGAGCAGGGCTGCTCTGACGGGAGCAAGTAGGAGGAAACTCAACTATCCATCTTGCATATGGCCCTTCTTGTACCTCTCCTGGCACCACTTCCTGGGAGGCCTCTGGCTTACTGGAATCCTGCAAAAAGTCAACTTTTAGTTCATATTCTTGACTTTGCAAATGCACCCAGGCATACAGTTAATTAACGGATGGACTAGGCCCAGAATACAAGTCTTCTGATTCCTATTTTCTACTGCACAGAGTTGCCTATTTTCAGCTCCTAAAATTTGTTCCAGCTATAAAAATCTCTTCCCTTTACGTAGTGAACAATTCTTTGATATCCAAATTAACAGAAGCCAGAGCTACCATATGAAATATATTCGTGATCTATACACCTTCCAATTACAGGCTAATTTTTGGAAGTAGATTCTGGTTTTCTGTTGTCTTTTTTGTTGTAATTATGAGCTTAGAGATAGAAACTTCTGAAAATATTTAGTCATGAAAAGAGTGACCAGTTTCCAGCACAAACTAGTAGGTGTTGCTGTATCCCCAGACACCCCCACCCCCACCCCCGGCCAGCTGTTAGCTAGTTTCCTTCAATGTTTCTCTGCTTTTGTTAACATTAAGTAGCTACCTCTGAAGCACAAGAATCTGACAGGCTGCAGGATATTCCCCTGAACTTAGAAATTCCCTGTGTCAGATAAAACTTCAGTTGCTTCTTCTCAAGCTTAGACACACATACTCTTCCTAAGGAAAAGTCTCCTGTGTCTCTCACACCCTAGTTGCTTCTATGCACCCCACCTGGTAAAGAGTCTCTCTTTTGCATATTCCCTCCATCGAAGAAGACTGTCCTGAGCTTTACTTCCTGAGCCAGCTTTTTAAAAGATAGGCATTTTCAGGGCACCTGGGTGGCTCAGTCAGTTGAACATCCGAATCAATTTCGGCTCCAGTGATGATCTCATGGTTCATGAGTTTGAGCCCATGTCAGACTCTGCACTGACAGCATGGAGCCTGCTTGGGATTCTCTCTCTCTCTGTCTCTCTCTCTCTCTCTCTCTCTGCCCCATCCCTACTTGCACTCTGTCTCAAAATAAATAAACTTTAAAAAAAGCATTTTATATGAATTTAGAAAATAGTATTTAATATGATTTTACAGATCATACCCCCAATTCTTATGTGTGTTTCCTGAGGAGGGTGTGGGCATGTGAAGTGTTGTGACATCTGGTTGATAGTCACTGAAGCAGATACCCACCTTTGGCTTAATTTTTTTCTAGGTTTTTAAAAGGTCTAATTCTGACTACACTTGACAAGGTTTATTATCTAAAATACATAAATTTAAAATTCCCTGTGTGCATTCACTGTGCAATCTGACATATCAAGTTTACTGGTAAGATGTGTTCTCTGGTCTTGATAACACATTTTTACAATTGTTTGACCTTTTTTTCCTCTTGCTTTCTACCCATTCACAAACACCTACTTTTAGTCATTATTGACAACATTTTTCATCCTGTAATAGAATTTTATTATGTGCTAATCATTAAGCAACCTTGACTAATGTGATTCACTTTGTGCAGTTAGAAGATTGTGCCAGCCAAGTATGATTTTGGGAAGGGAGTATGTCAAGTATGACAGTTGGGAAGGGAGCTACCAAGGATAGCAAAGTAATAAAAAGTGACATATTGGTGTCACTTCTGAGATGGTATTTTTCTAAAATCATTTAGCCTTCCTATGTGTAAAGAGATACAGATTTTGTTTCAAATTTGAGTGTGCAAGAAAGGTCTTTTATTTTCTGTAAATCAAATCAGGCCTGTTTCAAGTCCCATTCTATATTACTGGTGGGAGGTTAATTCTCAGTCATCCCTAGGATTGTTTGCTCTCTTCCAGAAGGACCACAGAAAGGGTTTCATGCAGAGAGAACATTCAGGAAAGACTTCTCTGGCTTCCAGTCCATTCCAGTTGCCAGGACTACTGTCTGAGGCATCATGGTTCCCTGTAGCAGGATGCTTTGTGGCACTTTTGGGGACAGGAATGTTGCTGGTACTGGGAGTCCCTTCTCAGTTTCTCCGCTTCTCTGGGTGCTCAAGCTGCCCCCCTCTCAGGTGTAGCCATCCTGTAGAGGCGCCACTGGGGAGAAAGGCGCAGGTCTCCATCTCTTGGGAAACCCACGGCCTTTGGTCCCTTTCCAAAGTTTTGGATAATCTCTTCCTCTTGGCTCTTGCCAGTTCTGCTTCTCTTTTACCTGCTAAAGGCCTAGTGTTTATCTTTGTCCTCAACTCATAGCATCATATGCCCTCTTTAAAATAAAACCTTGGAAGAGAAGTTGTCTCCAGGACACTAGCACCAAAAGCTTCCCTGAGCTTAGGGGATACAAAGGCTTTTCTGCCTTCCTTCAACCAGGAGTAGAGAAATAAAAGGAGAGAAAAATTCAAATGACTATCACAATAGATTCTACTGTATAATATTTGCATATTATACATGCTTAACATGATGATGACATTAGAATAATAGGAAAGTTCTTTATTCCTTTAAGTGTGTTTGGAATGTATTAAAAAGTGTCTCAGTCATTTCCTGATTTGGCGTTGTCTTGTGTATGGTAGATATCAATATTAATATTATCCACAGAGTTAGCCTTTCAAAGGAACAATGTCAGTCCCACTTCATTTCCTTTTCTCAATTCTACTCTTGCAACAGGTAAAAGAGAGAGGCCTGAAGTCTTTGCCCATGACATGGAGAGTGGTACTGGAGATTAGTTCTATAGATAGAATGGTTGTTTCTAATGTGTATTCCTAGGGGATGTGAAATTGTCCAAGGCAGACAAGACGCAGGAAGGAAAGTGAGACCAAGTGTGCAGGGCTCCAGGGACCTCCATGCCCATTTCATTCATACTAGTTGTGCTTTTCCACTTACTTGAGGTATTAAGTTCCATGTAAAATTTTGTTTTAATGAAGGATTCCATTGGTACAAAAATTAGGAGATCATTGAAGGACATATGCATGCATATACCTACAACATGTGAAGTTCCCCAGTATTTTGAGTTAAAGATCTTCCTTTTTCCATAGCATAATTCTATGGTATAGAAATGAACCTTCCCCTTAAAATATCCTGTTGCTTAATTACCATTTACATGTGAAAATCCCTAGATGATAGGTCAAGTTCAGGTGATAGTATTATTTACTTGGACTCTCAGTTCCTTTTCTGGTTAACAGGACATCCATTGTACATAGTTGTTGACATACATCTTGCTGCTTGTAGTATTGAAATTGTGGGTTCTTCACAGTTACCATCACTCACCTGCCCCCTACACAGAACAGTAAAGTTCATAGATGGCATTGTTACTCCAGCCCAAATATTGAATCATGTCTCAACGGTAATTTAAAGATTCTTTATTGATATTATCTTATGGTTATACTGATCATCATATATATTTATATCTAACTACTGGTTCTTTTTGTTAAATTACCCAAATTTAATAAATCATTATTCAGAAGGTTTTTAGAATTCAATTCAGACAACAATGCTTAATTTTTAAATAGTTAGCTTTATTTTATACCTAGCCCAATAACATTTGCTATAATATTCATTAAAGATTCCATGAGACAAGTTTAAATATTCATATTAAATATTTTGTAATGACATTTACTTTACAATACTAAGTTTTTGCTTCTTAAAAACATAGGTAAAACTTTTTCAGTGTAAGACCTTTTTAGTAACATATATTCTGTTGTAGCTTTCAGGACAGAAAGTTGTTTCTTTTTTTTTACCCTACTGTCTGCTATTATTCTAGTACACAGACTTGAGAATATATGGTGTTTGTTGTGTAATATAAGCATTAAAAATTTTATTTCTCTTCCGTTAGTATCGAATACTAAAATTTGAGTAGTCAAGTTTAGAGATGGTTTTTTCATTAGAAAAGTTTGTGCGGTCAATGCGAGAACTAGGACTTCCAACCTTGGTCAGCCAGGACATCCTACAAAAAATAAACAAATACATAAAAATTAGCATACACAGCATATATGGGCTAGCTCAAATGATCGCACCACAGGTTACAATGGTTTAGTTTTACTAAGTAGCTTTTGCGTCTAATGTGAAATACAATTTTATTTACACTGTATTCATCATGTATGTATCAGAATGCCAGAAAGTTTAACACACAATTAATTATCAACAACAAAAAAAGCTTATAGCAAATTAAGCCCAGTAAACTCCTAATGATTTCATATTGGGGTTATTGTCCCCCTCTTAAAGCATTCAAAGCCATTAAAACCTAGCTCTTATATGTAAAAGGACAATATTTTTACAAAGGTAAATAATAAAAACAATTCACCATTCTTTTTCTCATTACTCAGCACATAGTAGGTGTGTACATATATGTGTATATATGTGTATGTATATGTGTGTGTGCACATATATATT
Source organism: Cryptoprocta ferox (assembly GCA_028646485.1). Taxonomy (NCBI): domain Eukaryota; kingdom Metazoa; phylum Chordata; class Mammalia; order Carnivora; family Eupleridae; genus Cryptoprocta; species Cryptoprocta ferox. Next base: position 68,391,505 of record CM053576.1, on the reverse strand, counting down.
GTACAAAATGAGAGAGGAAAAAATGAAAAAAGTATAAAGAATGTGATTTTCCACAAACATTTTAGATGAGTGGTGCCTGGTTGGCTCAGTCAGTAGAGTATGCAACTCTTGATCTCAGGATCGTAAGTTCAAGCCCCACTTCGGGTATAGTGATTAGTTAAAAAAATAAAATCTTTTTTAAATTTTTTAAATTTTTTTCTTTTAATGTTTGTTTATTTTTGAAAGAGAGACAGAGCATGAGAAGGGGAAGTGCAGAGAGAGAAGAAGACACAGAATCCAAAGCAGGCTCCAGGCTTTGAGCTATCAAGCACAGAGCCCAATGCAGGGCTCGAACCCATGAACCACGAGATCATGACCTGAACCGAAGTCAGATGCTTAACTGATTGAGCCACCCAGGCACCTCTTAAAAAAGTAAAATATTAAAATAAAATCAGCAGAACATATTTTCTTATCTATTTGAAAACTATTTAATATACTAGCAAAACGACTGCATTAAAGGGACAAGTCAAATGCTCTGAAACTATTTTTATGCTTCTATAGTACAATGCATTTCTTTATTTATTAGCAATATATAGGTGTTTATGCATTTGGGTACTTATCTGAGATACTTCCTTATATAATTCAGGCTTAGTTTAATATTGTTGATACCTGAGATATTACCGTTAAAGATTTTCCAGAATCTTTCTACCTATTAATTAGTTGGGATGACACATTACGTGGGACTACAGGTAAACAACATGAAGAAGTTTTATATAAGCACTGGCTGTTACTCAGCTGCTGCTGTATAAACAGTCCACAAGTTTGCCCATATCCCCAAAGTTCTTCCAAGTTGTGAAGTTAGTACCACATACAGCTGTGTAGTATCATATGTAAAAATCTCCTGTAACCTTGAATTAAAAAATATTTTCTAGGCTACAGTTCTCTGATTAGCTGGTAATTACTCTTATTCAGTCTAAGGAAGACTACCAATGATTCAAATTGCCATTGAATTATTTAACCCTTTCTTTGGTTCTTGTGACAGTGTTAGTAAGTAAGGTGCATTTTCATGTTTCTCCTTTTTCAGGAGCTAAGCCCAGTAACACATCTTATTTTCTTCAACTCATTTAGTTAAAATCTTAAAAACTGGGACACCAAGGTGGCTCATTCAGTTAAGCATCTGACTTCGCCTCAGGTCATGATCTCATGGTTTGTGGGTTCAAGCCCCACATCAGGCTCTCTGCTGAATGTTTGCTCAGAGCCTGGAGCCTGCTTCGGATTCTGTGTCTCTTCCCTCCTCTGCTCACACTATGTCTCACTCTGTCCTCAAAAATAAATAAATAAATGTAAAAAAAATTTAAATCTTAAAAATTGAAATTGCACGTGTTCAAGAATAAAATTCAGTTATTACAAAAAGGAGCCAATGGCTTTAATTTTACTACTCTTACCTACTTGAAATCTTTTAGAAAACAAAGACCAGAAATAATAAAAGCAAAAGTATATTAAGCACTATTTGCTCAGCACTGTGCTAAGTTCTTTACATGGACTCTTTCCTTTGATCTGCACATTAACCCTGTAAGTTATAGTCCATCATTATTCTCCAGTTACTGATGAGGAAAGCGAGAAGAGTTAAGTAATTTGCCCAGGGTAGTAGCAGTGGTGGTGGTGACAAAGGGTCAGATTCTGGATGTGATTTGCCGACAGATTGGACATGATGTGAGGGAGAGAGGACTCAAGGATGACCCCAGAGTTACTAGTGAAAAACTACTTGGTAATGGCTGTGATTCACTGAATGAAGAAACAGTGGGAAGAGCAGATTCAGTAGGAGAAGGCAGGGGCAGACAAGAATCCTTTATCCAGCTAGCCTGTCATTCAAAACAGAAGGAGAGATAAAGGTGTTCCCAAATAAACAAAAATTGAGAGAATTCATCACCACCAAACCAGCCCTACAAGAAATCCTAAGAGGGACTCTCTGAGGGAAATGTAGCAAGGAATATAAGGTACCAGAGACACCACTACAAACATGAACTCTACAGAGAACACAATGAATCTAAACCCACATTTTTCAATAATAACACTGAATGTAAATGGACTGAATGCTCCAATCAAATGACACAGGGTAGCAGAATGGATAAAAAACCAAAGTCCATCTATTTGCTGTCTACAAGAGACTCATCTTAGACCTGAAGACACCTTCAGATTGAAAGTAAGGGCATGGAGAAATATCTACCATGTGACTGGAAGTCAAAAGAAAGTCAGAGTAGCCATACTTATATCAGACAAACTGGACTTTAAAGTAAAGGCAATAACAAAAGATGAAGAAGGACATTATATAATAATTACAGGGTCTCTCCATCAGGAAGAGCTAACAATTATAAACATCTATGCGCCGAATTCAGGAGCACCCAAATACATAAAACAATCACAAACAGAAACAATCTTATTGATAAGAAGGTGCTTATTGCAGGGGACTTTAACAGCAATGGATAGGTCAGCCAGACAGAAAATCACTAAAGAACAATGGACCTGAACGACACATTGGAACACAGGGAATTGACAGATATACTTAGAACTCTGCATCCTGAGGCTAGGGAATTCACTTTCTTCTCGAGTGCGCATGGCACATTCTCCAAGATAGATCACATACTGGGTCATGAAACAGCCCTCCATAAATATAAATGAATTGAGATTATACCATGCATACTTTCAGATCACAATGCCATGAAACTTGAAATAAATCCCAGGAAAAAGTCTGGAAAACCTCCAAAAATGGGGAGGTTAAAAACCACCCTACTAAAGAATGATAGCGCCAATCAGGCAATTATAGAAGAAATTAAAAAATATATGGAAACAAATGAAAACGAAAATACAACAATCCAAACTCTCTGGGACGGAGCAAAGGCAGTCCTAAGAGGAAAGTATATTGCAATCCAGGCCTATTTCAACAAACTAGAAAAAGCACAAATTCAAAATCTAACAGAGCACCTAAGGAAACTAGAAGGGGAACGGCAAGAGCACCCCAAACCCAGCAGAAGAAGAGAAATAATAAAGATCAGGGCAGAAATAAACAATATAGAATCCAAAAAAAAAAAAAAACAATTGAAAAGATCAATGAAACCAAGAGTTGGTTTTTTGAAAAAATAAACAAAATTGATAAGCCTCTAGCCAGGCTTCTCAGAAAGAAAAAACACCCCAATAGACAAAATCATGAATGAAAATGGATCTATTACAACTGATCCCTCAGAAATACAAGCAATCATCAGAGATTACTATGAAAAATTATATGCCAACAAACTGGACAATCTAGAAGAAATGGGCAAATTCCTAAACACACATGCACTCCCAAAATTCAAACAGGAAGAGATAGAAAATATGAACAGACCCATAAACAGTGAAGAAATCGAATCAGTGATCAAAAATCTCCCAATGAATAAGAGCCCAGGGCCAGACGGCTTCCCAGGAGAATTCTACCAGACATTTAAAGCAGAGTTAAGGAGCACCTGGGTGGCTCAGTCGGTTAAGCGGCCGACTTCGGCTCAGGTCACGATCTCACGTTCATGGGTTCGAGCCCCACATCAGGCTCTGTGCTGACAGCTCGGAGCCTGGAGCCTGCTTCGGATTCTATGTCTCCCTCTCTCTCTGACCCTCCCACGCTCATGCTCTGTTTCTCTCTGTCTCAATAATAAAAACATTTAAAAGAAAAATAAAGCAGAGTTAATACCCATCCTTCTCAAGCTATTCCAAAAAGTAGAAATAGAAGGAAAACTTCCGAACTCATTCTATGAAGCCAACATCACTTTGATTCCCAAACCAGACAGAGACCCAACAAAAAAAGAAAACTACAGGCCAATATCCTTAATGAATACAGATGCAAAAATACTCAACAAGATACTAGCAAATCGAATTCAACAGCATATAAAAAGAATTATCCACCATGATCAGGTGGGATTCATTCCTGGGCTATAGGGCTGGTTCAATATTCACAAATCCACCAATGTGATACATCACGTTAACAAAAGAAAAGATAAAAACCATATGATCCTGTCGATAGATGCAGAGAAAGCATTTGACAAAATACAGCATCTTTTCTTAATAAAAAACTTTCTCGAGAAAGTTGGGATAGAAGGAACTTACTTAAACATTATAAAAGCAATTAATGAAAAGCCCACAGCTAATATCCTCCTCAATGGTGAAAAACTGAGAGCTTTCCCCCTGAGATCAGGAACACGACAGGGATGTCTACTCTCACCACTGTTGTTTAACATAGTGCTGGAAGTCCTAGCATCAGCAATCAGACAACAAAAGGAAATAAAAGCATCAGAATCAGCAAAGAAGTCAAACTTTCACTTTTCGCAGATGACATGATACTCTACATGGAAAACCCGACCGACTCCACCAGAAGTCTTCTAGAACTGATCCATGAATTCAGCAAAGTCGCAGGGTACAAAATCAATTTACAGAAATCTATTGAGTTTTTATACACCAATAATGAAGCAACAGAGAAATCAAGAAAAGGATCCTACTCACAATTGCATGAAAAACCATAAAATACCTAGGAATAAACCTAACCAAAGATGTAAAAGACCTGTACGATGAAAACCATAGAAAGCTTATGAAAGAAATTGAAGAAGATACAAAGAAATGGAAAAACATTCCATGCTCATGGATCGGAAGAATAAACATTGTTAAAATGTCATTATTACCCAAAGCAATCTACACATTCAATGCAATCCCAATCAAAATTGCACCAGCATTCTTCTCAAAGC
>CM053576.1:68368032-68386263 GCA_028646485.1 Cryptoprocta ferox | reverse complement strand
CATCAAGATAAAAAGCTTCTGCACCGCAAAGGAAACAATCAAGAAAACTAATAGGCAACCGATGGAATGGGAAAAGATCGTTGCAAATGGCATATGGTATAAAGGACTAGTATCCAAAATCTACAAGGAACACTCCAAACTCCACACCTGAAAAACGAATAATCCAGTGAAGAAATGGGCAGAAGACATGAATAGACACTTCTCCAAAGAGGACATCCAGATGGCCAACAGGCCCATGAAATGATGCTCAGCATCACTCATCATCAGGGAAATACAAATCAAAACCACACTGAGATACCACCTCATGCCGGTCAGAGTGGCTAAAATGAACAACTCAAGAGACTGTAGATGCTGGCGAGGATGTGGAGCACCCTCCTACACTGTTGGTGGGAATGTAAACTGGTAAAGCTGCTCTGGAAAACAGTGTGGAGGTTCCTCAAAAAACTATCAATAAAACTCCCCTATGACCCAGCAATAGCACTGCTGGGGATTTACCCAAGGGATACAGAAATGCTGATGCATAGGGGCACATGTACCCCAATGTTCATAGCGGCACTTTCAACAATCGCCAAATCATGGAAAGAGCGTAAATGTCCATCAACTGATGAATGGATCAAGAAGATGTGGTTTATCTATACAATGGAATACTACATGGCAATGAGAAATAATGAAATCTGGCCATTTATAGCAAAGTGGATGGACTTTGAGGGTGTCATGCTAAACGAAATAAGTGAGGTGGAGAAGGACAGATACCGTATGTTTTCACTCATAGGTCTAACAGGAGAAACCTAACATGGGACCAGGGGAAGGGTAAGGGGGGAAAAGATTTAGGGAGAAGGAGGGAAGCAAATCATGAGAGACTCTTGAATACTGAAAACAAACAGGGCTGAAGAGGGAGGGGGAAAGGAGAAGGGGGGTGATGGTCATGGAGGAGGGCACTTGTGGGGAAGAGCACAGGGTGTTATATGGAAACCAACTTGACAATAAACTATAAATAAAAAAAATAAAATATTTTCTCTTAACAAAATAGTTTTGGTAGAGTGAAAGCTGTATTTCAATGGGCTCAGGAGAGAATGAGTGGAGAACAATTAGAACCAGTGAATACAGGACAAGTAATAGTGGGCCTATGAGTTGTAATAACTAACCCACCTAGGATGATAACTCAATGTATTTAACTAGTTGAGAGCCTGACTACCTACTTGTAACTGGTCTTCAACACCATTAAGAAGTTCACTATCCCAAAGTAGGGCCAAGGAGAAATCTATACCACTGGTAGGGGCAGAATGGTCATGCCATTAGGTGATTCAGTTTTGGGTTTGTATCAGATGCAGCAGGGGCCACTTTGTGCCATGGCTCCATGCATGCTACCCCTCCTGCTAGGAGCCATCTTGCCTGACTTCCTACTTACCTAAGAGTGTCCTCGTCACCTGTAACTTGGCAAGCCCTGAGACTTCCACTCATGTGCTACTCCTGCAGTCAGCTCTTTATAGGTATGGTTTAGATCTGGAGGTGGCAGAACTGTGAGTTGTCCTAACTAAAGTGTTTTAATTTCACCTCTTTGTTTCAAGACAGGTGTTAGTTAAAAACCACATAATCAAACAATATCAGTTAATTCATTTCAATTCAAAAAATATTTAAGTAGCATTGTATGCAAGGGGTATCCTTGATACTGGAATGCATATACAGATATCTAAAGTGAAATTTCTTTACTATCCAAAATATATAAAGAACTTATAAAACTCAACACCCAAAAAATGACTAATCCAATGAAAAAATGGGCAGAAGACATGAATAGACATTTTTCCAAAGAAGACATACAGATGGCCAACAGACACATGAAAAGATGCTCAACATTACGCTTCGTCCGGGAAATTCAAATCAAAACTACAATGAGATACCACCTCACCCCTGTCAGAAGGGTCAGAATGAGTAACACAAGGCACAACAGGTTTTGGCGAAGATATGGAGAAAGTAGAACCCCTCTTACACTGTTGGTGGGAATGCAAACCAGTGCAGCCACTCTGGCAAACAGTATGGAGTTCCTCAAAAAGTTAAAAATAGAACTACCCTATGATCCAACAGTTGCACTACTAGGTATTTATCCAAAGGACACACAAATACTAATTTGAAGGATACATGTTTCCTAATGTTCATAGCAGCATTATCCACAATGGCCAAATTATGGAAACAGCCCAAGTGTACACTGATTGATGAATGGATAAAGAAGCAGCAGTACATGTACAGTGGAATATTAGCCACAAAAAAGAACAAAACCTTGCCATTTGCAACAATGTGGATGGAGCCAGAGAGTATTATGCTAAGCAAAGTAAGTCAGAGAAAGTCAAATACCATATAGTTTCACTCATATACAGAATTTAAGAAACAGAACAAACAAGCAAAGGGGAAAAAAGAGAGGCAAACCAAGAAACTAAAGAGAACAAACTGATGGATGCTAAATGGGAAGTAGGGGGAAGGGTGAAATAGGGGATGGGGATTAAGAAGGGCACTTGTGATGAGTACTGGGTGTTGGATTTAGTGTTGAATCACTAAATTGTGCACCTGAAACTAATATTACACTGTAATATTACTTATAAAACAAAACAAAAACTTAAAAAACACCAAATCTGTGAAACTGTCAAGAGAAGCCAAAGGAGACATGATGACGAATGTAGTATCTTGGATGGGATTCTGGACCAGGAAAAAGACATTAGTGGGAAAACTGGTGAAAGATGACTAATGTATGGAGTTTGGTTAAAAATAAAGAAATAAAATGAAGTTTCTTCCCTCCGTAACTCACAGTCTAACAGAAGAGTTTGGAGAATAATAAAAAATACTATAAAATAATTCAGAATGTGATGTGCAATGTGATTTTAATATAAAGGGAGAGGAAATGGATGAGATTAATTTCTGGTCAAGGGACTCAGGGACATCCTTGTGATAGCAATGGCACGAGAGCTAAGTTTTAAAGACAATAGTATTGAAAATTTCAAATCTTAGGATAAGGAATGCCAGCTTACAAGAAGCATAGGGAAAAAATAGGTAATGTTAACCAATTAAAAAATGTAAACTTTGTGAATGGTCAAAAAGTGTCTTAAGCCAAGCCATAACAAAGAGCAAACCGGAAAACTTACTTGCAATTTTCTTACTATACAAAGAGCACTTAAAAGTCAACACATAAAAGATAGCCATTCCACAGAAAAATGGACAAAGAACATGAACAAAGATGAGAGAGAAAGAAATATAAATGGCCAATAAGTATGTGAAAATATTCTCTTACACATAATTTTAAAAATACAAATCAAACAAGAACAAGATACCATCTGTTACTTAGGAAATGGCAAAGATTTGGAATTTAGATAATATCTAGTAGTGACAGTTAAGATGTGGGAAAAGAGGCACTTTTCTAGATTGATGGGAATGCAACTTTGTACAGCTTTTTAGAAGGGCACTTTGGTATTACCTATCAAAATTTTAAATGTCACTTAAATGACTTACAGATGTGCTGTCATAGAGAGGGGGCCCTGGGATACAGACTGTGAGATGGAGATTAGGTTATAGGGATTGCTCTTGGGTTCAAGAACCGTAGGAGGCAAGGAAAGTAGACAGCATTGGCCTGAGGGGGAAGTTGGGTAAGATGCAGTCTCATTGAAGACCTCTGCCAACACACAGGCGCTCTGAATCTGGGAAGACCCTTCCGGGCTACAGTGAGAGAGCTGGGTCTCTATCCCCCATATGAGCCAGTCATTACAGAAGAGCTGCCCAGAGAAGGTATGACTGTTAGTGTGGTGACTTCTTTCTGCCGAGGCAACTCCTGAAGAGGGCTGACAGCTGAGGGCCACGTTCCACCAGTGCTCTGGCATGTGGAGAATAAACCCACATGTTCTAACAAGTGGGCTTGTGAATGAAAAGACGAATGAAGAAGCAAAATGCAAGACAAAGAAGTAGTAATTGGTGGGACAAGGCCTCAGGGCAGGTTGGTAAGTAGACTGATAAGGTTTAGAAGCGAGAACAAATCTCTGTACAGAAGAGAATGGGTCCAAAAACCCCCCCCAAAACCCCAAACAATTTAGATATGAAGAGGCATTGACATAAGATAGCCTCCATTTTCTCAATAAAGAGGTAAAATAATTTACTGAGAATTAAGGGAGGTGAGGTAGGATTGAGGAATTAATGTGAAAAGGGTGTTAATTGCTATGGGAGGGGTGCCTGAATGGCTCAATGATTCAGAATCAGTTGCTTAGTTTGAGTCCCACACTGGGCTCTGTGCTGACAGTCTGGAGCCTATTTGGGATTCTCTTTCTTTCCCTCTCTCTGCCGTTACCTGGCTTGCACGCTCTCTAAAATTAAATCTTAAAAAAAAAAAAACCTTAAAAAATAATAATTGTTATGGGAGTTAATTGCTGAAGAGCAAGGGGAGCCCTTGAGGGTGACCAGATGGCCAGGAGTGGAACACGTGCCTGCCTGCAGTGCACTGCGCTCTCTACTTCCTTAGATGCCTGTCCTACGAACACAGTGGGACCAGTGGGACCAGGGATCAGCCCTTGGGCCAAAGGCTTCTCCATAGTGACTTCCCATCTCAGGGGCAGAGTAAACAATTCAATCCTATGTTTCCTGGAGTGAGCAATGGAAGGTAGGCCTGCCCATCCCCCAATCTGGAATGGACTTCTCCATAGCCAGCTGCAGAGCTGTGGCCTTAGGTTTACTGGAGTGAGGGAAATAAACCATTTCACGGGGGAGCTTCTGATTTTGGTATCTTTGTATCTCTTCTCTTGGACTGAACAGATCCTCCAGGGAAGGTATGTCCAATGTCCTACCTAGAGTCTATAAATTTGGCTATGTGTGTTCTGGGAAGAAGGGTAAGGTCTCAATATTTAGTGTGTAACTTTCACTGAACATCTCTGTTATTAGCACTTCATCTTTTTTCAGGTGTGCCCAGAAGACCCTCTCCAAAGCTTGAAACTCTGGCTTCCACCTAGGTGGGTGGGGCAGCCCCTTCCCAGTAAGGGGTGGGAGATAATAGTTTATTAAACAAATTTTAAATCCCTGTATTTTTGACCCCACATTTCTGCCCACTTTCATTTGCTGGAGCCTTGGGGGATTTCCACTGTGTTAAAAGGGCCATTCCTCTGCTTCTGCCACTGGACGCTTACCATTAGGTCAGTGTGACCATTAGCTCATTTGCTTTCTAATTTCCCAAGTTTTGTTGCCTTGTTTTCCAATGTTCTGAAGCTTTCTCTCTCGTTCTTTGTTCTTGTGGGTGTTTAAAATTAAAAAAAAAAAAATAGATTTTACTCATACTTAAGTGGGGTTTAGGTGGGAGAAGTAAATGCATATGTTCAAAATGTAACACTTTAATTGAAAGTATGGCTTTTTCCTTTTTATTTAAAATCTTTAATCCATCTGGAATTATGTGATTACATTATATGAAAAAGAGATCTTAATTTTGAATGGTTAGATATTTTCCCCAGCACAACTATTATCAGAGACTAGATCTGTGTATATGCCTGAATCTTTTTCTAAACATTCTATTTGACTCCACTGATAGTGTTGGATAATCCCTACACCAGTACGAAATTATTTTAATTCTTATAGCTTTAGAATGTATTTTAATGCCTAGCAGTCTCTATGCTATCCCCCCCAACCTCATTATTCAAATTGTCCTTGTTTATCACAAAGTCTATTAGACTTCAGCATAATTTTGTCCAATCCCTTCAAATTCCCTTTTAAATCTTAATTAGGAAAGAACCAACATTCTAACACTGAATCTTCTCATCAAGAGCAACAAATTTTTCTGCCTTTGTTCAAGTCTTTACATTTCTCATCAAAATTCTGTAGTTTACTTAATTCAGGTTCTATTTCCTATTCAGATTCTGTCTAATAAAATGATCCTAGTAAGTTAAAACTTAGATATGTTCTATTTTTCTTGCTATTTTGAACAAGATACTTTTTAATCATGTTTTTTAACTGATACATAGGGAAACCCATGATCTCTTCATTGTAATCAGATGCTTTACTGAAGTTCCTTAGTAGAATAGTTTCCTTTGGGGTTCCTGAGATAAACCATCCTATTTAGTGCTCCAGAATTCATTCCGTTAGTCAGTTTTTAACACATTAATTGGATAATTTCAAATTGCTCCTTATTGTAGGCTATCTAGCCACATTTTGGTTGCTAATTCTAAGCCTTTCAAAGAATTGCTTTAGTACATAAAGAAAAAAAGAATCATGAACAGTGTTCACTCAGTCAAGGGGCCAGAATGATCATGGTACATTGCTCTGGCTATAGCATATTTTACCTATTAGGTCAGTAGACTCAGTAAATACTGAATGGATGGTTGGATGGATGAGTGAATTATATTTGCTTGAGAGACACTGAAGTCTAATATAAATCTGAATCTGCTTTGTGTGTGTATATCTTTCAGGTATTTTTATTTAAGTAACATTATCCACTGGTAGGCTTTTAAAGCCTTTTTTTTTTAATAAGAAGGTTCAACTAATACAAATGGAAGAATAAGAATGGAAAGTGGAAACTTCTATTAACAGAAGTCATGTTACTTGATAAACATGTTCTACTTTCACTCTAATCTATTTTAAATGCTGTATGTAGCAGATTTTGAAAATGAAAATATTTCTGTGAAGTCTAATTCTTTTACCAAAATTATGTTGCCTTTAACAATTATAAAGTAGTAAGAGGACATTTCATTATAGATGCATTTCTCACGCTGTTTCATGAGGATTATACATGGTTGTAAAAATAATTTTTATGGAGTGGCAAAAGACAGTACTCTGGCATGTATTTTAAGTATTCTTCAGGTCATGTTTGCATGGAAAAAAAAAAAACGAATAAAACAGTGCTGATGAATGTTAGATGACCAGGGAAAAATCTATTCATTTAATAAATTATCTATGTTGTGTTTTTATGTTCCTACTCAGGCAGTCACCAACTAGTGGTCCCCTCAAGGGCTTTCACAGTATACATTCTTTGGTGCAGATGACTCACATTTGACTATCCAGTATAGTAAAAGCCACACATTTATGGCCTCAGCAGTCAGCAAAGAGGCCAGCTGTGGCCTTCTAGAATGCACTTAGGTTCTCCCCCTCCCAGAAACCCTTCTCTGACTGCCCCTATCTAAAAAGGACCTGCCCCCAACTATTGTGTGGACAGGGCAATTGTCACATTCTGTAATTGCTATGTTTATGTAATTCTTGATGTGTTCATTACATGCCTCTGCCATATTAGAATGCAACTTCTACAAAGGCAGAGGAGGAGTCTGACTATTGCATCCCAAACATCTAGCATGATGCCCGATGACAGGGGGCACTCAGGAAATACAATACACACTGAATGAATCCATCTTTGTCATTTGCCTGCCTTCTTCAGGTCTATAGCTTCCATGCATGAGAAAAGGGGCACATTCCTAGGGTCTTCCACAGTCCACACAGAAGGGAGCTCTGGACACGAACTTTTTAACTTTGATTTTATCTCACATGAAACAACCCCTTCCCCATTTTTTACACACTTTAAAAGGTAAACAGTTGGTCTTATTACAGAAAAATGATAAAATTCATGTCAGTCCCTATGAAATAATACAAGTAATGACTATGTTCATCCTCATAGAGGAAACTAGAGGCCTATGGGTCTGACCTAATAACCTGAATGTAAGCAAGGTGAACCAAGTTTATTTGTGGAATCAGTTTACTTATTTTTGCCAGCCCCCAAGTTTTAATGTAGTTCTTGTGATTTTTAAGCTTACTCACTATATATGTAAGCATACTAACTGACTTCACCCAGAGTTTAGGGTGACGATTACAACACCCCTGGAGGTCCAAGTCCATCCTACAAACTGAGTCATGTGACATGCTGCCATCTCAGTCAAGTTCAGAGCACAGTTGGTTGTATATGCTCAGATGTATTGTAATTATCAAAAATCCTTAGACATTGTACTTGGTATCTTAAAGCTGTATAAACACCTATCATAGGTGGATTTATTCAGGATTTTAAAGTTTATAAAAGGAAGAGTTATTTCTTCCAACATAATCTTGCATGAAAGCTTAATGCTTATAGAAGTGAGGTGCTTCTCTGAAGCAAGGGAATGCTTGGGGGTGAGGTACAGAACCTCCCCATCAGGCCTTTCTGTTTCCCAGCTATACCTTGAGCACCTCTGGGGAATCCCAAGGGCTCAGAAGAGCTCATTTTAAAAGTTGTCCTATTAACCTATCACTGAGCAAGGATATATGGCAGTGGAATGTATGGAGAATCCATCATAAGTAGAAGTGGAAACCAACATAGGACTGCCTCTTCTATTACTCAAGTATTTATTGTTTCCTAAAAAATGTAAGTTTCTGGGGTGATAGGAAAAATTCTATTTAATTAATATCCTTATTGAAACAAAGAGGTGGAATTAAAGCACTAGAAAGCCAACACTATTAATAATTCATAGCAGTTCTATTTCCTGGGAACGAAGTGGGGCGGCATAATCCTTTCAGACATCTCTGCAGCACCAGTGTAAAAGATAGACCATAGCAAGAAAGCAGACAGTAAGAAAAGATAGCTAATGAATTAAAAGCTAACATGATGCATGCTGGAAAATATTGAGTTGCCTGCCCATTTGAAGCTTTTAAACTAGCATTAATAATGGAAGGATGGCACATATTATTTTTGCTCTTCTCCTTTCTTAAGCATGTTTCTTATTCAGTTACATGTAGATAAATACTACCATAGACTTCTTCATTATCAATATGAGCTTTTTAAAAAAAATTTTTTAACGTTTATTTATGAGGAACAGAGACAGACAGAGCACAAGCAGGGGAGGAGCAAAGAGAGAGAGAGAGAGAGAGAGAGAGAGAGAGAGAGAGAATCTGAAGGAGGCTCCAGGCTTTGGGCTGTCAGCACAGAGCTTGACATGGGGCTCAAACCCATGAACTGTGAGATCATGACCTGAGCCAAAGTCGGAGGCTAAGCTAACTGAAGCACCCAGGCACCCCATCAATAAGAGCTTTTTAATGGTATTTTAATAGACCGTTGACCCTTGAACAATATGAATTTGAACTGCACGGGTCCACTTACACATGGATTTACAATAAATGTATTTTCTCTTATTTTAATAACATTTTGAGCTTATTTTAAGAATATAGTATATAATACATCTAACATACAAAATATGTGTTAATCAACTGTTGATGTTATTGGCAAAGCTTCTGGTCAATAATAAGGATTAGAGGTTAAGTTTTTGAGGAGTCCAAAGTTATATGTGGATTTCCAACTGCGCACAGGGTTGGTACCCCTACCCCTGCATTGTTTAAGTGTCAACTGTAATGTCTAAAACTTCTGCCATATTGTAGCTCATGATCAGTGAAGAGTTCAGTGATTATCAAAGGGAATCCCAGCACTTCCATAATTAGAAACCAGATTACTCCTCTTTAAAATGGGGATAACCCTCACCTTACTGAGTCAGTGAATGGATTAAAGAGAATGTATGTAAAGTGCCCAGTGCAACATCTGACACACAGTAAGCCCTTAATAGCAGCTCTTACGGTGTAATTATTCTCTGTCTTTGCCGAAGGTGGCAGAGTGCCTCTTAAGCAAACTCTGTGACCGGCAAAGTCATATGCCTCCTGTGCAATTCCATTCGTAATACCTGTTGGAGTTACTGCTCAGCTGCAGTAGGAAACGGCATGTCATTCAATCTCCTCAGTTGGGAGAGTCTGGAAGAGCCACCAAGGCTAAGCCCAGGATTCTGAAAACTGGCCAACTGGATCAAAGGGCCTGGGAGCAGAGGAGGCAGAAGAAGCAAAGGTAGTCACTTCTCTGCCATACCACAGTTTCAGGTCAGCAAAGTGACAGATACTCTCTTCTGTTTTATTTAGTGGAAAGAAAAGAGAGAGTGGCACAGTGGTAATGGAAGTGAACTTTGGGATCAGTTCTGCTTGAATGCACATCTAGCTACCACTTCCCCACTGGTCACAGTGGGCAAGTACCTTCAATTCTAAGTGCCTCATTTGTAAAATGGAGAGCATGTTGCCTGACCCAGAGGTGTTATGAAGATGAAAGGAGATAATCTGTAAAGTGTTTCAGACAGTACGTAGAAAATAGTAAACACTCAAGATTTAGCTGTTGTCTTAGTCAGGGCGCCATAGCAGGTAATGAAAACCACCTTAGCTATTTTAGAATGGAATTTAATATAGGGAATTGGGTCCTTACAAAATCACTATGAGTCATAGGCTGGAAGAACATATTTAGATGGGGCCTGTTGGAGCAACTCTGTAGAATTGGCTGCTCGAATATAAAATGTTAAACCTGTGATTCTCCTGCAAATATAGACCGACAAGTCTCAAAGATTTCTATTTGATGCACTAAGTAATGACAGAACCTGGTTCAAAGGAGAATGCAGACATATGTGTGTATATACATTCATGCAATCAGGGATGCGTACCTCACGTGGCTAATAAATGTGAAACTGATTTAAATGCTGTAGGGCAGGACTATCCAACACTGCTGTTTTATGAGCATCATGTACAATTCAAAATCTTAAGTCTTTTACTATATTAAAGTAAAAATAGGTGAAATTAATTTTAACATATTTTATTGAGTCCAATATATCTAAAATATTATTTCAATATATAATCCATACAAACAACTAATGAATAAAATGAGAAACAACTAATGAATAAAATGAGAAACAACTAATGAATAAAATGAGATAGTTTACATACCTTTTATATTGAGGCTTTGAATTCTGGTATTTTACACTTACAACAGATCTCAAGTCAAACTGGTCACATTACAAACGCTCAATAATCACATATGGCTAGTGGCTCCCATATTACGAGAGTTTAAGGGCAATAAAAAGAATGTTTGGGATTATCTTTTCTTTAGGGAAAAAGTCTATTATATATTATATATATAAAAAAGGTAACTTGCTTTGCTATGAATAAGGAGTATTAGCATTTCTTTGGTTTGCTACAAGTCAATTTCTACCTTAGAGTTGTAAAATAGCCTAGTTAGTAAAAAATCACAGGTGCATATCTGTATAGTTAGAAAATTCCTGAAATTTCCCATGGACAAAACCCAGAACTTCCCTGAAAGACACCCTCTAATCTCCAATGCTAAGCCTTGGACAATTTTGTGTGTGTGATAGGCTCATGAGGGGAACTGTTGGGAATCAGGAGACTCTCACCATCTTCCTGATGGAAGTCTCACCAGGACTATTGGCTCCAGACCCACGGAATATCTGCTAGATCCTCATACTAGCTAAATAGATGACTCAGGCATTTCTGCTGCTTCTCTTTCCATCTATATCAATTTCAAATTCATATTTCACATGAAGACCTCTGATTGATGAAACCTCATCAGGTTGGAGTCCCTAGCTGCAAGGAAGTCAAGGAAACATGGTTCCTGGCTCTCCAGGGTCTGCAGTAAAGGAAAGGCACCAGAAACACTATGGAACTGAGACTGAGCAAGGCAATATGCCCTGTTTACTGCTGCTATTATTCAGTTAACAAGAACTTGATGAACTTCTCCAGTATGGGATACAGAAGATAAGTATTTTTTTTTCCTGTTCTGTATGATAGAAACATTTTTGTGGGCTCTCTCATATCTAGGGTTCCTCTAAGCACTACAACAAAATTCTAACGAACACCAACCCTGAAGAGTCAGGTGGAAAAGGAGAAGCAGACAGAGGACAGGTAGAAGGAATGAGCAAAGTACAAGGAGATGTCCACAAAGTGTGGTGTTAAAGAAAACTAAGGGCACAGAGTATTTTAAGAAGGAGGGAGAAGTCAACTTCCAAATGCTGCTGAGACTCTAAGTAAAACATGAGCTGAAATGTACTTTAGAGACCTTAGCAGGATCCGCTTCAGTGACATGGTGGGGGTGGAAGCCACATTAAAGTGGTTTTAGGAGTGAGGGGGAAGTGAAGAAATGCCGACAGCAAGAATAGATCAATCTTTTTAGCTGTCTGACTCTGAAGGAGAGGAGAGACACAGAGGAGCTTTATACATCTTTAAGGTTCTTTTTGGCAAGCAAGCCGGCCTCCATTCCAAGTTTGATGCCTTCCAATATTTATGAGCACTTTGTCTCAGAAGAACAATATTTGAGGAGGATTGTTTTAATAACACACAGTCTAGGGCGTTTTCTATTCCAGATATCTTAAAATCTACTCCTATGTGAAGCCAAATAAAAAGTGAGTTTGCCAGACTCCCCTGTGTTTTCACCCCTCACCCTGACCTCTCCACCTCCCCCGAAAATGCTCACAAGACAAACTGAATTTTGAGGGGTGATGCCATTAGTTGATGGAGGGCTACTAGATAGAGCCAAGCTGTGACCCACCCAGAGCAGAGGTCATTATTTTATAGTTTTTTAAGCCTTGTTCCTGGCTCTGTTTTATGTCCCCACCCTTGTTTTTTGTCCTTTTTCACTCTCTTGTTATAGTTTTACATATTCTGACAAATCACTTTAAATTATGTTAGGAACAAAATGAGGTATAAACACATAAAACTGAGGGATTCTTTTTTCTTCTTGCTGATACTGTTTCTTTGATTTTATAAAGGAAATTACTGCAAAGGGGGGGTAGAGATTTATTTATGGAGTTTTGCTTTACAACCAACTTTACTAGATACCTTTTTCTATTAAAGCAAGGCAGGTATGCAATGTTCTGAGGTGATAAAGACATATATCTTTAGGGCAGTGGTGTCTGTAGCCAGCTACCAGTCTGTTCATGGTCTTGAACTTGGGAACTAAGAGCTCTCTCTGCATTGGCCCAGGGGCAAGGGCAGTATGGGGCTGAATGGCTCTCCTGAGTCGGGGGTACCTGGCACTGCAGAGACCTTGAACACCGTACTGAGTGAGAGCCCCACACAGTGCTTTCCTGGGGCTGCTAAGGGAAGAGCATCAGCTCTCCCAGGCCAGGCCAACACCAGTCTAGTGGAAGCTTCACATAGAGGTGTGTGCACAGGCTTTAAGACAAATTAATGAAGCATCTTCCTGACAATCACTAAAAATAATTTGTGGAGAATTCAATCTAAAGAATAGTTCAAAGGTGGAATGGAGAGGTAGGCAGTAACACAAGAACCACTGGAAAAACAAGAAATTTGATAGGTGGAAAATGAGTGGAAAATATTTAATGGAAACAAGACTGTTAGTGCTGCTATAAACATTGGGGTACATGTACCCCTTTAAATCAGCAGTTTTGTATCTTTTGGATAAATACCTAGTAGTGGAATTGCTGGGTTGAAAGGCAGTTCTATTTTAAATTTTTTTGAAGAACCTCTATACTATTTTCCAGAGTGGCTAAATGGGTATGGGCACTAAGAAGGGCACTTATTAGGATGGGCACTGGCTGTTATATGTAAGTGATGAATCACTGGGTTCTTCTCTTGAAGCCAGTACTACACTATATGTTAACTAACTTGAATCTAGATAGATAGACAGATAGACAGACTGACTGTTAGGCTGTCTTTTAAGGATCACCTGTGACAGCATATTGCACTACATGTTGTTAACCCTAGAGATGTGGGCTTTCAGAATGCCTTTAAAGATGTACCAAGAAGTCAAAATAGTGACACTCTTCTTTATTGGGATGTTTCATCATTAGGGAAATGGTTAGGGTTAAAAAATTTTGAACCTCTTAGGGTCAAAAAAAATTCTTTTAAGATTCCCATTTTCCCCTAGGAAGGTGTTTTATCTTAAAATCCAAGTAAGTGACTCAATTCATAGGGAGGCCCATGATAGGATGTAAGAATGCCATTGAAATGTTTCAGTTCGTAAGTGGTCAACTGCAAGTGGTACTTGGATATTATACTCTGAATATTTATTCAGCACTGATAAATTCAATGCACATAAATTTTAGTCTGTTTTAAGTGATTCAGAAAATAGCCATTCCCTTTCAAAATGTTTTCCTTTTTGTATTCATAAAAATAGATGCCAATTTCCTTTTGCAAAAATAAAGAACAAAATAGAAGGTGAAGAAAAAAATGTATCCTCCTAATATTAATGTTTTTTTGCAGACAGTAAAAAATAGTCATTGCTAAATCCCAATGAATGCTTTAGCCCAAATTTTAAAAACTAAAATTGCATGTATTGTTGTCCCCCCAATAACAAAAAATTTAAATAGTGCATGCTTGTTAAGTGACTTTAAACTTGTTGTATTTTTCATAAAGAAATTTCATGAATAGCTTGATGAATCTTATAGAAATGAAAGGACATCATCAACTTATATACGTTGCCTATCTAGTGGGAAGTGACAAGGTGAAAGAAGAACGGATTCTAGGCTGAGAGGAGGAAGGAAGAAAGACTTAATAGAAGAGACTGAGAGACAGGTAATAATCCTGCCCTAAAGTAAAATTCTTCATAATTTTAATATTGCATTCTAATATGTGCTAAGTTTCTTTGACACCATTAATAAAATGATCAAAGACTGTCTAGTCACCAGAATCAAAATGCAATTTAATTATATTCTATCTCCCTCTTTTGAATTGAAAGCTTCTTAGAAAGTAGATGGCTGTCATATTTAGTTTTCCAAATGACTTTTAGATGAAGCTGCTCAAACTAGGCATACAAAACCAACTCACTGGAAAGATGTGCTTGCATTTAAAGAGAATTAAAATCTGAGGTTTCAGAACTTAAAATCATGAAGTTGAAATCAGAAGATAGGTCCTATGGTGGGAGAAAGTGGCCTCCCTGACATTGGGTCTATAAAGTGCTCTGTGGGCCTGGCAGTCATCCAGATGAGGAGTAATGTTTGGGAGCCTCTTATAATTAGACACTCTTTCCTGCTACAGCTAAACTTGGATCAAAGAAAGAAAGAAATTAGCTATCGGCTTCCTGTAGAATCTGATGAGGCATCATCACCTTGGTGGAGATGCCAACAGTCTTCAGTGGTCTAGGAAATTGATCCTCAAGGCTTTCTCTGAAATGATCAAGTTTAGGGGCACAAATAAATGCTAGCCAAATTCATAGATCAATTTATAAAATAGAATACTGTGTAGACATTTATATTGGACACCGTATTTGTCAAACATATCATCCACTTGTGTAAGAATTTTCCTACTGAGGAAGCATGCTGAAATGGAATTACATTAGATTTCTTTCTCCAGTCTAGGCATATTTTGGCCTGGAGAACCTACATCAAGAGTACTTTCTTCCCTAGCTAACAATGAAGAAGTGATAATAATGGATTGCCTTTTTAAGAACTCTTCATCACCCACTGCTTTTCACTTAACACATCATTGCCTCAGACGGGTTAATAAGGCTACAGATTTCTTTACGGTTACTGTGTTCCTGTCCTGAGCATATTCTCTGGTCACCTGGATTATGCCGAAACACAGACCAGTCTGTTCTTGTTTCTAGGGCAAAGAGAAGGAAACACCTATCATTCTTTTTTTTTTTAACTTTATCACTTACTGTACCATATTTACAAACTATATGTTAAGGCAATTTGCTTTGAAAAAGCTAATTTTGTTTGTTTCCATTTTGGAAGGCAACATCTCTGCTATTTTCCATAGTTTTGGGAAAAGGTAAGAGCAGTGAAAACCTTTCTAACCAGTGGTCACAGATGTGGTAGGTGACTGCTAGAATGCCCTTTTGCCACAGAGACAATTATTCAGAAAGGGAATGCACTGAAGGATCAGAATGTTCTCCATGGAAATCAAGCAATAATACTCTCATGGCAACATCTAGCATAGGTGTGCTGGGTCAGGAAATGTTTCCATGACCAGGGGTGCTACTCAAACGACCCTGAAACTTAGAGACTTGAAGCAGTATTTATCCTGCTATAAGTCTGCAATTTGGGCAAAGAGACCTCATCTCTGCCACACTCCATGGAGAACACTGAAATAACTGGAAGGGTCAGTCACTCATAGGTATGGCAGGCTATCCTTGGAAAACCCAGTGAGCCAAAGCCTGGAAGAGCTGGGGCTCATCAGGCATCTCTCTCCAGCACAATGGCTTCAAAGTAGCCACACTTCTCACACTTGTATCAGCTCAGGAATCCAAAAGCAAGTGTCAGAGAGAGAGAGAGAGAGACAGAGAGAGAGACAGAGAGAGACAGAGAGAGAGAGAGAGAGAGCAGCTGATGGAAGTTACATCATCTCTTCTAACCTACTTGTGGTATAGGTTCGAGTGTCACCTGCACTGCATTCTATCTGCCAGAACCCAGTCCCCAAGGCTATCCCATATTTAGGGGGAAAGGAATTAGGCCCCAATTTAAGTGAGAGGAATGGCAAGTAAATTGTGAGCTTGCATTAAAATTACCACAATCACTTTATATAGCTGAAGAATTACAGGAGAATATACCATTTATTTATTTACTTGTTCATTCAACAAATACTGAATTTGTACCATAAACTAACTTAGCATAGCCTTCTTAAAAGATTCTAGATATTCTAGTCTGAGACAACTCAAATTTGGACATGATTTCATGCATCAAGGCTGTATTTTATTTTAGGCTGTCATATGAAAGTACTTAAACCAGTACAAAATGTCAGATGATGAAAGTCATACATTTGGAAAGGAGTATAGTCTCAGCACCATAAATGGGTTTTTATTAGAACTCATTAAAAACCCAAGAAACAGGGGCACCTGGGTGGCTTAGTCGGTTAAGCATCCAACTCTTGATCATGATCTCATGGTCTGTGGAATTGAGCCCCACGTCGGGCTCCATGCTCTTAGTGCAGAGCCTACTTGGGATTCTCTCTCTCCTTCTCCCCAGCTCACGTGCATGCTCTCTCTCAAAAATAAATAAATAAACTTTAAAAAATAAAACCTGAGAAAATAGAAGTATAAATATTCATTGGATAAAAATATATTCTAAAAATGTATTTGTTGAACAAATTTGTGTAAAAGCAAATCATCTTTTCTAACTTTATACTTTTAGTGATTAAAATAGAAGACAAATTTTCCTTGACTTCCTAAATATTCCAAATTGCCTAGTATGTGGAAAGAGGATTGTTCTCTGATAGACAAGAGATAAAATATGGAATACATAGGTGAATGTATTGGCTAGGATAGATTCAGCTCAGAGGCACAGTGACAATGGCTTGAACAAGGGAGGTCTTCACTTGTCCATTGTGGAAGGAAGCCTGGAGGCAGGTGGTCCAGGATTGGTGTGACAGCTCCATGACCATGAGAGACCCTTTCAGCTTACCACTCAGCTACCTCTGGGATGTTGTCCTCATTTTCCTCACCCAAGACAGACACTAGTGCTCCAACCATCACATTTGTATTCTAGGCAGTAGAATGGAGAAAGGGCAAACAAAGGGAAAAAGAACATGTACCTTAAGGTAAACTGCCTGAAGCTGTAGTTTGTAAATATGGTACAATAAGTGAATGGTGTCCAGAAGCAGCCACACAGTACTTCTGATTACATTTTATTGGCCAGAACCCACCAACAAAAGAAACTGAGAAACGTTGGCAAGGTTGACTTTATACTGAGTGGCCACTGGCCCAGTAAAAGTCACTAGCATTTCAGTGGGAGAAGTGGAGGGTGGTTCCTAGAGGGCAGCTAGCAGTCCCAGCCACAGGGTGGAAATCAAGTGTTCTGTTTTTCAGGTTAAGCATGAGATGCCTCTTGACACTCAAGTCAACAACAGTATATACAAGTCTGGAATTTAGGGGAGAGACTGAAAACCTGGGGTTAGAAATTGGGAACTCGTTGGCCTACAGATGATGTTAAATACCATGGGGCTACAGAGGTTGCTTCCTGCTTTCTCCTCTAGGGTTTTGGTGGTTTCCTGTCTCACATGCAGGTCTTTTATCCATTTTGAGTTTATTTTTGTGTATGGTGTAAGAGAGTGGTCTAGTCTCATTCTTCTGCATGTTGCTGTCCAGTTCTCCCAGCACCACCTGCTAAAGAGGCTATCTTTTTTCCATTGGATACTCTTTCCTGCTTTGTCAAAGATTAATTGGTCGTATATTTGTGGATCCAGTTCTGGGTTCTCTAATCTATTCCATTGGTCTATGTGTCTGTTTTTGTGCCAGTACCATACTGTCTTGGTGATGACAGCTTTGTAGTAGAGTCTAAAGTCTGGGACTGTGATGCCTCCCGATTTGGTTTTCTTCTTCAGTATTACTTTGGCTATTCTGGGTTTTTTGTGGTTCCATACGAATTTTAGGATAGTTTGTTCTAGCTTTGAGAAGAATGCTTGTGCAATTTTAATTGGTATTGCATTGAATGTGTAGATTGCTTTGGGTAATAATGACATTTTAACAATGTTTATTCTTCCGATCCATGAGCATGG
>CM053576.1:68301262-68367532 GCA_028646485.1 Cryptoprocta ferox | reverse complement strand
ACTTCTTTGCCGATTCTGATGCCTTTTATTTCCTTTTGTTGTCTGATTGCTGATGCTAGGACCTCCAGCACTATGTTAAACAACAGTGGTGAGAGTGGACATCCCTGTCGTGTTCCTGATCTAAGGGGGAAAGCTCTCAGTTTTTCCCCACTGAGGATGATATTAGCTGTGGGCTCAACCGCAGCAATTTCCTACTCAACACATCCCCAAAGGCAAGGGAATCAAGAACCAAAATAAACTATTGGGACTTCATCAAGATAAAAAGCTTCTGCACTGCAAAGGAAACAATCAACAAAACTAATAGGCAACCGATGGAATGGGAAAAGATAGTTGCAAATGACATATCCGATAAAGGGCTAGTATCCAAAATCTATGAGGAAGTCACCAAACTCCACACCTGAAAAATGAATAATCCTGTGAAGAAATGGGCAGAAGACATGAAGAGACACTTCTCCAAAGAGGATATCCAGATGGCCAACAGACACATGAAACAATGCTCAGCATCACTCATCATCAGGGAAATACAAATCAAAACCACACTGAGATACCACCTCACGCCCGTCAGAGTGGCTAAAATAAACAACTCAAGAGACTATAGATGCTGGCGAGGATGTGGAGAAATGGGCACCCTTCTACACTGTTGGTGGGAATGTAAACGGGTACAGCCACTCTGGAAAACAGTGCAGAGGTTCCTCAAAAAACTATCAATAAAACTCCCCTATGACCCAGCAATAGCACTGCTGGGGATTTACCGAAGGGATACAGAAATGCTGATGCATAGGGACACATGTACCCCAATGTTCGTAGCGGTACTTTCAACAATAGCCAAATCATGGAAAGAGCCTAAATGTCCATCAACTGATGAATGGATTAGGAAGATGTGGTTTATCTATACAATGGAATACTACATGGCAATGAGAAAGAATGAAATCTGGCCATTTGTAGCAGAGTGGATGGACCTCAAGGGTGTCATGCTAAGCAAAATAAGTCAGGCGGAGAAGGACAGATACCATATGTTTTCACTCATAGGTCTAACAGGAGAAACCTAACAGAGGACCATGGGGAGGGGAAGGAGGAAAAAGAGTTAGGAAGAGGGAGGGAGACAAAGCACGAGAGACTCTTGAACACTGAAAACAAACTGAGGGTGGAAGGGGGAGGGGAAAGGGGAAGGGGAGTGATAATCATGGTGGAGGACACTTGTGGGGAAGAGCACTGGGTGTTACATAGAAACCAACCTGACGATAAACTATAAAGTTAAAAAAATTAAAAATAGAACTCCCCTATGACCCAGAAATAGCACTGCTAGGAATTAACCCAAAGGATACAGAAGTGCTGATGCATAGAGGCACATGTACCCTAAGGTATATAACCGCACTTTCAACAGTAACCAAATTATGGAAAGAGCCTAAATGTCCATCAACTGATGGATGGATCAATCAAGAAGATGTGGTTTATACATACAATGGAATACTACTTGGCAATGAGAAAGGATGAAATCTGGCCATTTGCAGCAATGTGAATGGAACTGGAGGGTATTTTGCTAAGTAAGTCAGAAAAAGATACCATGTTTTCACTCATATGTGGATCTTGAGAAACTTAACAGAAGACCATGGGGGAAGGGAAGAGGAAAAATAGTTACAAAGAGGGAGGGAGGCAAACCATAAGAGACTCTTAAATACAGAGAACAAACTGAGGGTGGGTGGAGGGGTGGGGGAGAGGGGAAAATGGGTGATGGGCATTGAGGAAGACACTTGTTGGGATGAGCACTGGGTGTTGTATATAAGCCAATTTGACAATAAATTATATTTTAAAAAAGAAAAAAAATACCATGGGGCTAGATGGCAACACATGGGGAATGAATGGAGACAGAGGAAAGTGGTCAGCCACAGTGGCCGCCAGCAGAATAGGCTGAGAGGACATGGTGAGAGAGAGAGGGGAAGAGCCAGGACACTCTGGCATCCTAGAAGCCCAAAGAAGAAAGAAGCTCAATAAGACTGGAGGCTCCACAGTCTCACAGGCTGCTGGGAGTTTGAGTCTCCAAGTCTGAAAACTGATGATTGAATTTGGCAAGGAGATCATGGAGATGGGATGTGTCAGGCTACAGTGCAGAGGTGGAGAGCAGAGTCTGCAGGGAGGGCTGAAGGGGAACCAGGACGGGGAGGAGGTAGAAACAGTGAGTAACAGTATTTTCTCCAGGAGATGTAAAGGGCAGTAGCTGGAGAGGAACATGGCATCCAGAGAAACCCTTAAAAAAATGATTGTGGATATTAGAACATATTTATCTGCTTACGGGATGAACTATAAGAAAAGCAGAAGGTGATGATGTGGGAAAAGTGTTAACTGTGGTAGAAAACCAGGGTCTGGTATACAAGTGAAAAGACCAGAACAGTATATAAAAAGGATACACACAGAGCCTAGAGAAGAGAGTAAGATCAGAGATAATTAGAAATCAAGAGAAAATACGTGGTGAGAGGATCCTGCAGTGGAATGAAAGAGCAAATACTCAAAGACAAGATTCATCTCAAGGGCCACCTGGGATTTGACTGGTAGTGGCTGCCCAGGGCTCTGTGTTGAGCACACGGGTCAAAGCCTTATCCAGCCCACTGGGGGACAGTGCAGTGATCAGTGATGGGCTCCCCAATGTTCTGACCTCAAACACTTAGTAGCCTACTTTTGAAAGTGTGTGTCTTTTATTTTTTTTAAATAATCTCTACAGCCAACATGGCGCTCAAACTCGCCACCCCAAGATCAAGAGCTAGCTGCATGCTCCACCAACTAAGCCAGCCACATCCCCTTAGTAGCCTACTTTTGACATCAGTACTTCTTATGAGTCCAACCTTGGCTTTTAATTATACAGTTTTTCACAAAGTTTAATCATACTACAAGTACTGTTGTAATCTTTTCCACGTAATAATATAAAGAGAATTTAACTTTTGTGTTAATGGATCAATATCAAATCATCTTTTTAAATGTTCCTCAGGTCTTGCATTAAGTGGGTGTACCCATATCCTATGGTTGGGAATTAAAGTTGTTCCAGTTTCAAAAATAAATATTTACTTGTAAAACTCCTTCTAGATTACACTGAACTTATGATCTGGAAGGCGTTGGGAAGTAGTGGTTTACAAGCATGGGCTCTTGAGTCAGAGCAGAAGTCCTCTGGGATTCAAATGACTGCTACCTTAGTTCCTAGCACTGTTATCTCTGTGTGTCTCAGTGTCTTCATCTGTAAAACGGGCTAATGGTATTTCCACTATATAGAGGGGACACAAAGATGAAAGGAGATAATATATATATAAAGCACTAAACATTGGGCTTAGGAAATGGAAAGCATGCAGTAAAGGTTCGTAAACTGAAGCAGGTTTATGACAGTCCACTTCTACCCTCAGTGCCCAGCCCAAGGGCTGACAAGGAGATGTTCAATAAGCCTGCTGAATGAGTGGTTTGTACACAAGATCTGAAGTAACAGTATTAAAAGGCTATAATCCTAGTCACAAGGACAGGACTAAATTGTGGAATAAGTTAACAGAGGGTTTATATGTAAGAATTATTTGGATAATTTTGTTTTTTTCATTCATTCATTCATTCATTCATTCACTCAGTGGGACAAAACCTAAAATACACCATTTATCATTGGATTGAAAATGCCACTGTGAAAAATATAAAAAGACTTCAGATCATTGGTGGTGCTATTGTTTCACAATGCTGTTGTCTTAAATATGTTTGTTAGAAATCATCATACTTGTATTCCTTAAGCTGCTAATTAAAGCAGTAATACCTGCTCATTGGAAAAATTTCAGTCCAATAGGGTGTAAGTAAAGGAAGCAGAAAATGAAAGCTGCCCTTCACTACCTCCTCGCCCCACTCTCAGATGTTGCTACCCTCTGAAGTATATTCCTTGACCCTTTCCTATGCTTATACCAATATAAGTACACACAAAACTCCACGTGTGTGTACCCGTACAGAGAATTGTCATCATCTGATTTTAAGTAACAAAATGCTGCTCTACTTTCATAGTAGAAACAAAACCAAAAAAACAAACAAACAAAACAAAACAAAACAAAACAAAAGCAGGTTTGAAGCGATTTCTATCTGAAGAGATTCTCACCGGTCTGGTGTTCTGATCTGCTAAATGTTCGTTTCTGGTGGTATGCTTGAAGTGACTGACTCAATGCTGTTGGTTCATCACTTAAAAGCAAGTCAAGTGTTTTGGTTCTGTTAAATAGAAACTGTTCTTTCTTTTTTTAAGTTTATTTATTTATTTTGAGAGAGAGAGAGAGAATGAGAGAGAGGGCAAGCAGAGGAGGGGCAAAGAGAGAGGGAAAGAGAATCCCAAGCAGGCTCTGCACTGCTAGTGCAGAGCCTAACATGGGGCTTAAACTCACAAACAGTGAGATCATGACCTGTGGTGAAATCAAGAGTCAAATGCTTAACCGACTAAGCCACCCAGGTGCCCCAAGAAACATTCATAAGGGTATGTCTTTCTTAAATATTCATAAGAGTATATGGGGCAGGGGGTGGAGACACCAGACCAGAACTAAGACCAAATCAGATAGAATTGTGTTCCAGTTCAGAATTAATCTTCAGGATCTTGAAAACTAACCAGACAGGGTGATCTGCCTACCATGGAGTAAAGTAAAGGCTGGAGCAGACAGAGGACACAAGGGAGGATTGTGAGATGGTTGGGAATTGCTGAAATTCCCATCACTGAAATTCCCAGCACGAACACTAATTTTTAGTTTCCCATCATCCTTGATGGTAAGATTTGCTGGTCATTTATTGTTGGGGTTGTTTCGTTTAAACCCTCTCTGATTGCCACCCCTGATGGGAGTGTAACTCATTTTGGGATTTAGAATTGTATTCTAAAGGAATTTGTGAAGGATTTGGAGAACTTGGATATTCTTCTGTTGTTCTTTCACAAGAGATTTTGATTTACTAAGTCAAATATTGGAGGCAAAAATACTCAAATTAACATAAATTTCATTTCCAAGAAAACTGGGGTCTCCTGGGTAATCAATTATGAATAAAACCACATAAAATGAATAGCAACAGTCAGTTCAGTTCCCTTGTGGAAGGAGATAGGATATAAATAAGTAAATGTATAAATGAAAAAATGAAACAGTAATGAAATTTACTAATTATGTTGCTTGCTTCTGTTAAAATTCATTCATTCTAAGGAAGAAAATAATTAGTGGGTAGGATATAATAAGTAATTTTAGAACTCTTGTTCAGATGTATTTAATTGAATTTGTGTAATAAGGGAAAAGTAGAACTTGGTAAAGCATTTTCAATAATCATCTAGTTTCTATGTCACTTCGATTCTATATTTAACTCCTTAGGAAATGCTCCAAGGTCTCTTTCCGGGTTCTCTCACCAGGAGTTTTATCACTCTCATTTAATTTTTTTAAATCTTTTTTATTTTTGAGAGAGACAGAGAGAGTGCGAGTAGGGGAGGAACAGAGAGAGAGGGAGACACAGAATCCAGAGCAGGCTTCAGGCTCTGAGCTGTCAGCACGGAGCCTGATACGGGGCTTGAACTCATGAAATTCGAGTTCGTGAGCTGAGATGAAGTTGGACGCTTAACCAACTGAGCCACCCAGGTGCCCCATGCCACTCTCATTTAAAAGAATATGGCTGTGAGGGGCACCTGGGTGGCTCGGTCGGTTAAGTGTCTGCCTTCAGCTAAGGTCATGATCTCACAGTTTGTGAATGCAAGCCCTGCATTGGGCTCTGTGCTGACAGTTCAGAGCCTGGAGCCTGCTTTGAATTCTGTGTCTCCCCCTCTCTCTGCCCATCCCGCGCTCACACACACACACTCTCTCTCTCTCTCTCAAAAATAAACAAACATCAAAAAACTTTTTTAAGAATACGGCTTCAATTTTGTCTTTTTTTAATTTTTTTTTAACGTTTTATTTATTTTTGAGAGAGAGAGAGAGATAGCGTGAGCAGGGGAGGGTCAGAGAGAGAGGGAGACACAGAATCTGAAGACAGGCTCCAGGCTCTGAGCTGTCAGCACAGAGCCTGACGCAGGGCTTGAACCCACGAACCACGAGATCATGACCTGAGCCGAAGTCGGATGCTCAACCAACTGAGCCACCCAGGTGCCCCTTCAATTTTGTCTTTTTAATTTTACTTCAGGATACCAGGACCCAGAACTAACTTCTATATCACAGAAAATTGAGCACAAGGGTTTCACCAAACTCTAGCTGTGATCATTTCTGCCATATGATGTCTTTACCATCTAGTTCCCAGAAGATGAGGAATCTTAACCAACTGAAGCTGGGTCTGGTCCCCAAAGTCAGCCCATCCTTACTTTTCCTGAGCATTATTAGGCTAATAACTCATACCTCTCAGCCTGCTGATCGAGGCACTGGTATCTATATGACATCCTTCAACAGTGCCCTTTACATGTGCACTAGAGTAGCACCTCAGATTTACTTTGTATATGGGGCTTAATTTGATGAACGAATCCAAAAAGTTACTTGGATATGATGTAGCAATCCCATTCCTGGGTATTTCTACTAACGAACTGAAGTAGAGATCTCAAAGGGATATTAGCAATCCCACCTTTATTACAGCACCATTCACCATAGTCAAGATATGGAAACAATCCAAATGTCTGTTGATGAATGAATGGATGAAGATGGAGGGATGAATGGATAAAGAAAATGTAGGATATACATACAATGAAATATCATTTAGCTTAAAAAGAAGGAAATTCTGCCATATGTAACAACACAGATAAACCTTGAGTACATTAGACTAAGTGAAATGTCAGTCACAGAAAGACTAATACTGCACCATTCTACTTACATGAGGTATCTAAAATGTAGTTAAAATCATACAGTCAAAAAGTAGAATGATGGTGGTCAGGATCTGTAGGGAGGAGGAAATGGGAAGTAGCCAATCAACTGCCATAAAGTTTCAGTGAAGCAAGATGAATATGTTTTAGAGATATGTTGCACAACATTGTACCTATTGTCAATAACACTGCACCATACACTTAAGAGGCTGGCTCTTGTGTTAAGTGTTCTTACACACACAAGTGATCTGACATCCAAAGCATCAGAATATATACACCCAATTGACAGAAGGGACTCGTGCCCTGTTTTCTGAGCTGCAGTGACAAGGTTAATTTTAACTGGATTCTAATACTAAGTCACAAGACTAAGACTGATCTTAAGTACTGAATCAAGGTAATAAAGTAGAGTTAATAACACATAGAGTCATCTACTTTAGAATAGTGCTTTGCTACTTTCAAAATGTTTTTAATTATGTTATTTCATTTGGGGTGCCTGGGTGGCTCAGTTAGCTAAGAAGCTGACTTTGGCTCTGGTCATGGTCTCGTGGTTAATGGGTTCAAGGCCAGAGTCTGGCTCCATGCTAACAGGGAAGAGTCTGCTTAGGACTCTCTCTCTCCACCCCTACCCTGCTGGTGCTCTCACTCTTACTCTCTCTCTTACAAAATAAATAAAAACTTAAAGAAGAAATTTAAATGTAAACCTCCAACACCTAAGATATTATTTCCATTTATGTATGAAGAGACCTAGGCTCATAGAGATATATTCCTCTCCCTCCTGGTGATGTCTCCTTTTCCACTTGATTTTTTATATACTTTCCCCGCTGTGATCCTGACACCTGGTAGATTCTCTTTAAACATTTAATAAATCAAAAATGCCAACCATTTAATGGAATGTAAACTCACTTTCCAATTACCATCTAATTTCTCTTTTTTTTTCTCTCAATTTTCTCTTTACTATCTTAAAAGTAAAATCTATTCAACAGCTCTTCTCCACCCCTCATTCACTTTTCCACCCACTGAAGCTGGCTTTTAAGCCCACCCCTCCACTAAAATTGCTCTCAGCAAAGTTATCAGAGACCTCCATATCACTAAATCCAAAGCATCATATACATTTGTGCTCTTTTTTTTTTACTTGACATTTCTCCTCTCTGCCCTAGGCTTCTGGGATACCACACTTTTGTCTTCCTTTCTCATCTCCACGTGATACTTTTCAGGGAAAGTTCCTCTTACTTTGTTCAACTTTACTTCTCCTTATCTTTATTTAGGCTTCTGCTCCCAATCCTTCTGCTCTCTTAATCTCTATCTACTCTTTGAATGTCTTCATCTAAACCCTGATTTAACACAAAAGCTCCAGATTCATATACCCCTCTGCTTACTGAGTGTCCCCACTTGACTATACCAAATCTACCTCCAGCCACACCCTTTACTCTCTGACCACCCACACCTCCCTCACCCAATGTGCTCTTCCTCCCACATTCTGAAATTCGACAGAACCGGGGGAGTCAAAGACTCTCAACATCCCTGCACAATCAACATGTCCTGTTGATTCTAGTGGTCTTTCATCTCTCTTGCTCATTTTTATTGCCCTTGACTTACAATAAGCTCTTGTCTGTTTGCCAGGAATACAGGTCAAGATTGGCTCTGAGGCTTGAAGTCTTTGCATAGCAGGTGCAGTGAAAAGATTTAAGATATGTTACCTTCCTATCACAGTGTTTGGCTCTGGATATTTCCTATTGCTGGGAGACTAGGGGTGGGGAAGCCCTTGCTCAGGGATAGAAAATTATAAACCACAACATTTGCATTTTACCTTCACAATAGTTGAAGTTTATCTTAAAATAGCCACAAAAGAAGATGAGGTACCAAACGAACAATTAGAGGTACCAATGAACATGTAGCTGTTAGAGATCTATTCTGTCATCTATGTTAGGCATCTGGGTTACAAAGACTAAATATGGCATGGTTTCTGTCCCCAACAAAAATCACACTCTAGTGGAAAATGCAAATGGTTAGAATTTAGCATGATAAATGTGATAACCAAGAAAGGTATGAAGCATTGTATGAATACAGGAGAGTTTTGTTTCTGCCCTTACTGCAGTGAGCACATTAGGTGGTAGAGGAGAATGACCTCCTGTCTGAGGAAGAGTAGAGCTTCCAGAAGATATGAAAATGCTCTCGCTCTTACAGAAATCTTAAGGGACTGTAGCCCTGGATCCTGACAGTGGGGATTTGGGGAATTCAGCCAGCTGTTTTCTCAAGTTACACAACCTATGTGATTCCCCTCTCTACATCTCTAAAACGAAAAGCCTGGTTTAAATCAGAGGTTGGCAAACCTTTTCTATAAAGGGTCAGATAGTAAATGTTTTAGGCTTTGTGGTCCATATAGTCTGTCACAACTACTCAACTCTGCTCTTGTAATGCAAAAGCAGCCATAGACAATACATAAACAGATGGGCCTGGCTGTATTCCAGTACAACTTGATTTACAAAAACAGGCCAGGGGCTGGATTTGGCCTATGGGAGGTAGTTTGCCTAGGCTTTGTCTCCCTTACTTCTAAGATGCCTTCTAAATTCACCATTCTATCAGTTCCTGAAACAGTAGTTCTCAAAAACTTGATATACTTCATGGTTTTTAAATGTACTTTTGTTGTGGCTGGTTAGCTCAGTAAGTTTAAATTGGCATTAAAAATAAGATTTGGAGTTTGATCTATTGTGGGTCAATTAGCTTCTTTGTTCCATGACCACAAACCACATCGGGAACTTCAACAGATTCATAGTCCTGCCTGGAGCCAGGTAGACCTGTGTGACAAATGCCATCTTTTCCTGCTTCTTTTTTTCTTTTTTTAATTCTTTTTAAATGTTTATTTATTTTTAAAAGAGAGAGAGAGAGAGACAGAATCTGAAACAGGCTCCAGGCTCTGAGCTGTTAGCACAGAGGCTTGAGCTGTTAACACAGAGGCTTCAGCCCATGAACCATGAGATCATGACCTGAGCCGAAGTCAGAGGTTTAACTGACTGAGACACCCAAGTGCCCCATCCTTTCCTGCTTCTAAGAACAACCCCACACACATGCCCCCCAATGATGGTGTAAAAACATCATCTTTACATGTGTACCAGCGCCACTGAGTTCATTTCAAAAAAGCAACTACTTTTCTTTTTTAAAAAAAATTTTAGAGTATGTGTCCAAGAAGGGAAGAGGGGAGGAAAGGGAGAGAGAGCATCTCCAGCAGGCTTCACGCTCAGTACAGAGCCCAATGCAGGGCTCAATCCCACAACCATGGGATCATGACCTGAGTCAAAATCAAGAGTCAGATGCTCAACTGACTGAACCACCCAGGCACCCTAAAGAGCAACATATTGTCAAGGAAAGTTTTCAATGTAAAAGTAGGCTTTGGGAATCTACAGGTCAATAGAAATGTCTCATCACCTTTTAATTAAACCAAATTGGTTTTTATGACTACTAAACAAAGGAAAAAGCATGGTGTTATACACATTAGCTAAAGCAGAATCACCAAATTACAGGGCACAGATTCCAACAATCCTCCCCTCTTCCTTTCCTTTGGTAGACATTACTAATTAATTCTAGTACTTGCCCCCCCCAGAGCCTGAATGTGTTCTCATAATTCTTCCAAATACACTGAGCCAGGAAGCTACACCGAGTTGCTTGGCATCACTGGGCTAGATTAAGTTTCTTGTCATATTGCAACAAAAGTAACTATGCCTTATGTTTCCTATCATCTTCCATTCCTACCACCAAATTACTCTTGTTAAAAAGATGTACATACAACATTGAATACAGCAGCTATAAAATTCAACAATATAAAATTGAAGGTAGTATAAATTTCATTTATCAGATAAGAGTATAAATCAGTAAAAACCTTTTATGGAGAAAAACTTGACATTGTTTATTAAAATCATACTAGTCAGGTACTTGGGGATTCATTATATTATTCTCTTTGCTTTTGAGTGTGTTTCAACTTATTTGTAGTCAAAAGATTTTTAATTGCCTAATAAAGATAAAAATATCATGGTAGTTTAGTAAGTGATATATTACATAAAAGTAAAATCTAAGTTAAATAATAGTACAGAACTGAAATAATTCAATGCTGCCTTATTGTAGAAAGTTTTGTGGCTTTGCTTATTTAGTATATGAAATTACAAAAGTTTAGTACTGAAATCATTTTACTAGTTTCTTAATATGCATACTAAAGGATTTATATAAGTTTATAAATGCATGAAATATTTCTGGAAAAATAAATGGAAACTACTTTCAGTAGCTGCTTCTGGCTTACTTTTCACTGAATATCCTATTATTCCTTTTGAGTTTTTGTACATGTTGCATGTGTTGCCTAATTAGATAAATAAAATGTGACTCACTGATTCCACTCCTAAAAATTTATCCTGAGGTAATAACTGAGGAATAGGGAAAGATTTTACCTCAAGGATGTTCACTATATATAACAAGAAAATATTACAAGGAATTTAAGTATCTAATAATTAGGAACTGGTTAAATAAGTTACTATATTTTCATATAAAGGAATATAGAAGATAAATTTTTACTTCTAAAGATGTTTATAATATGGTGTTACTTTTTTTTTAAAGCAAGTTACACAAGATGTATAGTATGACCTTAGTTTTATAAGAAAATATATACAGACAGAAAAATATTTGAAGGATGCACATCAAAATGATAATATAAATCATCTCCTGAAATAAGGATTGTTTTCTTTCTTCCTTTCTTTCAAATTTCTCCAAATATAAATTTTAAATAAAAAATTATTGAGAAAGAGCAATCTGAACACAGAGAGAAATATAAAATTTGGCTTTTGTGATCAAAGCCAAAGTCATTATAAAAATGCTGAAATTTTATTGACAGTGTCTCTTGCAGGGTGTAGTGACATCCAGAGTTAGACACTACCTAATATTTTACCAATGATATCAAGTCTTTTCAATGGATTTAGTAACTCCAACATGGTAATGTAAAGAATGATTTTCCCCCTATGTGAAAAAGAAATCTTGTGATAGTGAAAACTGTATAATAAACAAAGGAGAATGGTGGCTGAAATACCTGAACATGGAGACACCAGACATTTTGAATGGGAGACTCATATGGATTCAATAGGTTATTGTGGCCATGGCTGGATGGTAAAGGGTCTCGTACAGCATGCTAAGGATTTGGACTTTT
The DNA here is from genome assembly GCA_028646485.1 of Cryptoprocta ferox. Lineage (NCBI taxonomy): Eukaryota > Metazoa > Chordata > Mammalia > Carnivora > Eupleridae > Cryptoprocta > Cryptoprocta ferox. The sequence goes on along the minus strand of CM053576.1, from coordinate 68,355,551 downwards.
TCTGCAAAGACATGGACCAAGTTGTGTTTCATAATGAAAACTCAAAGTGCCCACAGAGGGAGTAAAAATTAAGAACAGTACACCTGGAGCATTTATAATTTTAATTTCTCCTAACAAGGATAGAAAGGACACACTATATAAGTTATTTGTTTCAGAAAAAAAATATATGATGTGTAAACACAAACCCCAAAGCAACTGTTATGTCAACAACTATAACATATATAGTTAGGGATATATTTAATGTTGCATTTTATTGTTTGACTAAATATTAATAAGAAATTAGATTAAATTGAAACTTATTTTGTCCTTATCAAACACCCTACACTAGGCAAATCAAGCACAGCTTGGATGTTCATTATAAATCAATATGTGCTGACATTCCAAGTTCACCTAGATGGAATGCACTTAATATGTTAGGTTCTATCATTCTGCTTAATAGTTTCTCAAAGATTAATATTTCTTAGAAAAAGAACTGTTAAATACAAAGCCAATCCCTTCTCTGAGAGCTATCTGTTTCTTCCCGTGAGACCCTTGGGAAGCACATCCCTGTGGTTGCCAAAAGAAAGCACTAGAAAATTTCCCCATTCCATCTTATTCCAAGATTTTAGGGAAAATGTTAAAAAATGGTTTTCTTTCCTGATCTAGTACCAGAAGCTAGAAACAGTCAAGCAGTACTAGCTTCCTCTCAAAATTAAGAACTGTTGAAAACGTATTTAAGAGATTTTTCACCTCTAGCAATTAGTCGTCCAGAGGTAGTGCTCAATCTCCTGTGGGTGGGAGTGACGTAGTGAGGCACACAACAGATCAGGAGGCCAAGGAGTCAGATATTACCGGAAAAGTGTACTTGGATTAGGTCCACATTGTTCAGGCTCTCTTTTAAAGAATATAGTTAAACTCCTACAATTTAGGGGCTTGTATGAAATTTAACTTGAATAAACACAGAGGACCAGTCCCATCACAGTCAGCCAGGGGAGCTGGATCATTTGAACTCAAAGGCAAAATATTAAGACCAAGTTTATTTAGGTGGAAAGGTTTTCTTCTTTCATATCTCACCTTGCACAGAACTGTAAAATAGCACTAGGAATCCTGAAACACAGTCTAGAGAATTCCAGACCACCTTAGCTCAGGTTGCCATGGCATTTTCTACAACTGAGCCTTGTGCCTTCTCTTGCAAACTAAAATAACACAGAGAAGGTAAAAAATATCTACACTAAGTTATTGCCAAAATTTAATTAACATGTTTACCTTTTCCTATTCTGGGACAATAAAGCTAAGCACTATTACAAAGTGGTAAACAAAACAACAACAAAAACCTGAAAGGAAAGACACATGTGCCTTTACTGCCTGTTTCTCAGGTTGCAATTGAATGCAGATATTTGACTAACAAAGGGTAAGGAAATAAAGAATAAGGAAAGCACCACTGACGGTCTTTACTCTGGCAGCACTGACCTGCTGCTGTGGTCTGCGTCATTCTCCTTTATAGCCATGTTACAAAAGCCCTTCTTGGTTTATGTCATGTTTTCTTTCCCTGCAGATACTATGGTTCAAAACAGTTTGACTCATTAGCTTTTCCTCCCTATGCTTCCTTTTATATAAAAACTTAGTTAAAACCTATTTGACATTCTAAATAATTTTCAACAAAAAATGTTTAATTTCCCTCAGATATTTCTTTTAGGTTCAGAGAACAATAATGTTATAGTCTCAGTATGATGCTGGTCTTTGTGAAGCTTGTGCATGCAGCAAATTCCTGTGTTCATCCCCCAAATAACCTTTTTTTTTTAGTTTATTTATTTTGAGAGAGACAGAGAGTGGGGGAGGGACAAAGAAAAAATCCCAAGCAGGCTCCACACTGTTAGCACAGAGCCCAAATTGGGGCTTGAACTCATGAAACCATGAGATCATGACCTGAGCTGAAACCAAGAGTCCAACGCTTAACCAAATGAGCCACCCAGGTGCTCCCCAAAAATAACCCTTTTAACTAGTGGCAGTGCAGGTCTCTCCTGCCTACCTTCTTTGGCTGGGGATGGCAGAGGGATCAGGAAGGCTGTTGGGCTATCTGCTCAGAAGTTTTTGGATGTAAAGGTTTAGAAATGTTAACTAGTGACTTCAATGAGATTTTATTTATTTTACATATGTATAATATAATCACATTATATTAAATTAATTATATATAATTTTTTTTAGAGAGAGCAAGCATGATGAACAGGAGAGAGAGCATCTCAAGCAGGCTCCACACTCAGCACAGAGCCTGACATGGGGCTTGATCCCATGACCCTGGGATCATGACCTGAGTCAAAATCAGGAGTCGGCCACTCAACTGACTGAGCATCCCAGCCACCCCTTTAATGAAATATTAAGTTTAAAACTAGTAATTACAAAAACCACAGAATGTATGCCTCCTAAGAGCTGTGTATCCTCCTTTGGATTTTTTTTTTTTTTTGGCATAAAAGGGGAATATTAAATAATGCAGAAGTGATTGTATTATATCTTCTGAGGGTGCACTGAAAACACTGTGTGTTTCAATTACAGACAGGAACTTAATACTTAGTAGTTCTCTATCTCATGCCCAAACAGAGATGTTAAGTCACGTTCCCCGCAGTTTGTCACTTATTCAACTCTGGCTTTGGAGAGCCTCTAGTTTGGTTAAATTTGAATAGTCACAAATTTTTTCATATTGTTGCTATAAGAGCAGCACAAAGAGTGAGCCCAAACAGCTTTATTAGAGAAAAGTCTACCTTCCATAGCTCCCACCTTGATGCTTCCTAGGCTTCCAGCCTTCCTAAGCTCAATTCTTTGTTCTTTTCAGATGAAAACAAGCTGACCCTGGCTAAGCATCTTCTTGTGAAGAGGCTCATGACAAATGCAGTCTTTGTAACAGATTCCACAGTTGAAATGTAAAATATTTTTTGCCCCTTATGTCTCAGCATCGAAAATTTCCTGTGAGAAAAGCACTAAGATTATTTTATTTTATTTATTGATTGATTGATCATTCATTCATCCTGTCTAGTATTCACTAGATACTTGTTACATGCAAAGCAATAAGGGCGATTCAAGATTGTGGAAAGTACTGTCTCTGACTTTGAGAAATTTGCAATCTTGAAGGAAAGTAAATGCACTTATCAACAGAGTTGTTGCCCAGCCTGTCAAAATTGGACCATTGGTCTGACTCTTTCATTGTACAGATGAGGAAATTACAGTACAGAGAGGTGAAATGAACCACCTGAACCACATCGCTGGTGTAGACATCACTGGGGGAATGGAGAAAGCACTGGCTATTGAGCAAGCCACTGACTCCATCACTCACTATTTGTATGATTTTGGACAAATTACTCAACTCACTGAGCGAAGCCAGACCTCCAAGGGCTCATGGGGGTTGCAAGACTGGTGGGCAGTCTGCCAGGACTGTTTTCACACAGATTTACTGTGACCCAGAAGCAGGAAGTGTGAAGTGTATTTACAAGATAAGGATGAAAGTGAGCTGATGCAGCTTCTCCATGCCTCCCTACTTCCTCACAGACCCTTAACTAAAGGTCAGTGGTCAATGTAGCCCCCAGGGAGTGATAAACCTGCCAGGTCAGAACTCCAGGCTACAGGCCCATGGCCTCTCATACACAGACTGCCACAGTTCGGTACTTGGGTTTCCATTTCTTACTGCTTCTTTGGGCCTAGCATGGGCCAGCCTTGTCCTACTACACTTGCTAAACTTTAGTTTCCTCACTTCTGATATTTACTTATATATATATATATATATATATATATATATATATATATATATATATCTGTAGGCTTATTCTAAGCCTTAGGCAAGATGGCCTATGTAAAGTGCCTAGCAGGGTGCCTGACCCAGACCAAGGTGCTTCATAAATGGCTTTCTTAGTTGAGGATATGAAAGTAGGATTCAAGTTTCTGGACTCTCCAGCCTACTGCTCTTTTCAATACACAAAAAATGACAATTCCATTTAGTGGGTATTTACTGTGTGCCAATGGAATGATATATTAAAGGGTGAGATAAAACTACGGTTATTTGCAGAAAGCATTGCATGTCTAGAAACCCTAAGAAATCTGTTTAAATTTATTGGCCTATGTGAGTTTATTAGAGTTGATTAGACTGGGTTTATAATGAATTTACCATAATTATGAGCTTTCTTTATGATGTTAAGTACCAGGTCAATAATAGAATAAAAAGGGAAGAAATTCCAATAAAAATAGCAAAATGAAACAAAACAAACAGGAGGGAGGAAAATCTTAGAATTGCCAAGAACATTTATAAAGAAAATTACATGGGCACCGGAGTGGCTCAGTCAGTTAAGCACCTAACTCTTGATTTCAGCTCAGGCCATGATCTTATGGTTCATGAGTTCGAGCCCCAGGTCAGGCTCTGCACTGACAGTGTGGAGTCTGCTTGGGATTCTCTCTCCTCCTCTCTCTCTCAGCTCTTCCCCCACTTGTACACTCTCTCTCTCAAAATAAAATAAAATTTTTTTTTAAAAAAATTATAAAGAATTTTATGAGCCATATGTAAAGAAAACTACAAAGCTCTTCTGGAATGTATAAAACAAGATGAACAAATTGAGATATATACCATGTTATTATATAGGAAAACAAATTTCAGCAAGTATAGTTATTTACTATTTGTTGAATATTAAAGTTCCACACTAACAAAGAAACCATGAACATGATGCTGATCTAGGTCCTAGGAAATCTAAAACAAAGCATACTGCCTAAATTATTAAAATAAATAATCAAGGCAGTGTGGAACATAAAGAAATGAATTTAATTTACAAGTATAAAATTAGGGAAAATAATAGTTATTTAATGATTGCCTAATTATACTTTAGTAATTCCCTGGATAACTGGTTAACCAACACAAAGCAAAACATGATTTGGATCAGCTCTTATACTACACACCAGAGTAAGCCCCTAGTGGATTACAGAGTCAAATATTTGCTTTAACTCTTAGCAAAGCTAGGAGAACAAAGAATAAAATATTTATGAAATCTTTAGAGGAATAGTATCTTCGAAGAGTTTATTGCAGTAATGGAAATTGCAAAGGAAAAAAATAAATGGCTCAAAAAAATCAAACAAGAAAATGCCTGTTATATAAAAAACTAACTCAAGTAAGAGAAACACAATTAGGAAACGTGTATTGATTATGATAAAAAAAGAAGTTGGAATACATAATATATAAATAACTTATTCAAATCTTCAAAAATTAAAACCTCAAGAGATAAACTGTCAATGGATATAAACATACAATTCACTTATGAAGAAATGTATGTATATTATATATATTAACTATATAATAGAATATATATTTGTGTTATATTATAAATACATAATGTGTAATTAATATTCTCGAAAGGATATTTATAAAAGCAAAAACTGGGAACAAGCAAAATGCCCAATATAAATTATACTACATCAACTCAACAGACTACTATATAGGCATTAGAGTTATAATTATAAAAACTGGAAAAAGTTTCTTCCTATTTAATGATGGAGGGGAGCCCAGTAATAATTCCACTTACTGCGCATATTGAAGAAGACAAAACTCAAAGTCACTATTGACATGGAATAGTGGAATCATAGATAATATTTTTTCTGTAAATAAAATTGGGGAGGAAGCAGGAACCAGCTACTAGTAGTTGAACAACAGTAATTGTTCAACATTATGGTCTCTAACACCTATTGTAGTTTTCACCATATAGATGAAAGCAAAGAGTTAGAAGAAAACAGGAATATCAGTGTCAAATGGCAAGTTATTGGGTTTCCTAAAGGAAGGATCTTTCAGTGCACCAGGACCTTACAGAAACCACTCATGTTTCCAAAAGGTGCTGGAGAATGCAAGCATCACGCCTTGAGAATCAAGTGTATGCAATTTTTGCCACACCTTTGTCTATGGAGCCTTGTTCTTGGCTGTTGGTATCCTGTTTGTCTTCTCCCTTCCTGATGCCTTATTTTTACCATAATACTTTTTTCAAAAGTTTGCCTGGATTTAGAATTCACATGTAAAAAATGAAGACATTTCTTCTAATTCCTAATATATTTTGATTTCTTTTTGTGGTCCTTTATCTTCTGCTTTACTGCATTCCATATAACAGACATAATTTGGATTATGAGTTAATAACCGGGAAAAACAGACATGGGTTTGAATCCTGACTTAATTGTGTGACTTTGGGCAAATTACTTATTTTAAATCCTTGGATATGTTTATCTATAAGATGGAAATAGTAATACTTCATAGGGTAATTATAAAGTTTAAACTAAAAGAGTTAATTCATGCAATGTACTTGGTGTGGTATCTACTTCTAACATTAAACTCTCAGGTAATGACATATGAATATGCTATTTCAAATTCTATTCAAAATTTCAACTACTTAGAAAAAAAAACTCACAACCTTAAAATGGTTCTTCTTTCAATACATTTGGTAGATTACGTTTCCTTACAGAGTCACGGTTTAACAAAAAAGAGAAATTCCCTCATTTCTCTGTCCTGTATTTGCCTTTTTTTAATTTTTTTTATTTGATAGGAGGGAGAGAGAACAGGGGAGAGGGCAAGAGGGAAAGAGAGAGAATCTTGAGCAAGCTCTATGCTCAGCACAGAACCTGACACAGGGCTTGATCCCATGACCCTGGGATCATGACCTGAGTTGAAATCAAGAATCAAACGGTCAACCAAATGAGCCACGAAGGTGCCCCCTGTGTTTGCCTTTTTAATGATGCCCTGAGATCTTTATAAAATGAAATCGTGTGTAAATAAATAGATATACCAAGTTCCCTCAATCACAGCACCCAGATGAAAACTGTCAGTTACTAAAGCTGGAGACAAGACAAAGAGGAAAAATGCATCTATTCAGTCCTGGCTTTCTGACTTCAATAATCTAACAACCTCATTTCAACTTCTGAAGGCTGCAGAATGATCAAAACCAAAATCCACAACTGTTTGATAGAGTTCATATTTAAAATTTTGCATATGAAAATGAATCTCAGTTGAAAAGCTCAGGTAGGGAGAAAGTGGCGTTCTAAAGCGATTAAATGCTGTGGCTCAGGCTCAGGATAACCATGGTTGGGCAAAAAGCAAGGCTTTCCTATTGTCACTGTCAGTGACTATAGTGTAGGTTTTCTGGAGGTGTGTTTTTTAAACACTCCTTGAAATCGGTAAGTGTAATATGAGCATCACTTGGACTTTATTTGAATTTATTTGAATTTCAACAGCTACTAACAGATGTGCTTAGAAGGAATAGGCCCCCAATTCCCAAATAGCACAGTATTTCACATCTATTTTAGACTCTGAAATGAGATTCCAGGAAGACAGTTATGAACCTTTCTCCCAGCTGCAGAAATACCTCCTCTTGTTACCCCGCTGACCTACACCAAGGGAAGCCGCTTGAAAATATGTTCTTTTGCCAACAATCATGTTACCATTGTAACCCAAAAACGGAAAAATAAACTGTTGGCTCCTCTTCAGAAAACCTATTCTCACATTGCCCAGAACCAGGTAGGTAAATAAAACCATAACGTTCTTTTCATTCCTTTCTCATTTTCCAAAATGATCTTGTTGTTTTTATAACCTCGGCGAACTTATACAATGGGACTTATCTACTAAAAGTTAAGTCATATTAACGTTTTTCAAGGTAAAGATTCCGGAACTATCCCCCTCCCCTGTTCCTTGGGATTTCATTCTATCGGTGTACTCACTTACACCAATTTGCTCTCACCCCTGCCCTTCCCACCCCTCACTTTAGGATGTACAAGCCCTTTTCATTGGAAAATAAAAACCTCTAACCTGAATTCTTCTCTACCTATTGCCCTATCTTCTTTCCTTCACAACCAAGCTTCCGGAGCTAACAAATCCCTATTGAGTCAAGTGGAAACTCTAGGACTTTGCCTTCAGACATAATAGCAATGACTTTATTGGTTGCCTCTCTATCCCAGGCACTCTTATAGGCCTTAAAATTGTTTGACTTGATTACAAAAATGCAGGACTCATGTTCATTATAACAAATTAAAACAATACAGAAACAAAGACAAAATTACCCCTACCCCCACCACCTGAGCTCCTTATCTTATTTGACACAACCACCACTAGAAAATTGAGATTGAGAAAGTCTCAGGGTGTACCCTGCAGTGTCCAAGAGGAAGAGCTTACGGATCTGACTGCCTGGATTCTTATCTTGACTTTGCCATTTACTAAGTGTCCACAAGCAAATGACTTCTTATTCCTGCACCTCAGTTTTCATATCTGTAAAATGGGGCTAATGACAGCGCCTAATTCAGAGCATTCAGTGAGAATATAATGCACCAAAACACAAAAATATTGTTTTGTCTAAAGAAAAAAAACTGATAAGAGATTGTTTTAAAATGACAGCTGAGAAGAAAACACCAGGCATTAGAACAAAATTCTCTTCACCATTCTGTAACTAGTATAGAGTCTAAAAGCATCTTTTCAAGCAGCTGGAAAAGATTGCTCAAAAAATATGCTCTTGCAGTGATGACACCACTGATGTACTCTGTTTTTCAAGGTCATGCTATTTTTTTTAAAGATCCCATAATGTTTCAAATTTTCATAAATAAATTTTGATTTGCTATAGTATCAATTTCCTTATTTTTAATCATTAGTTTTATCACAATTAGGTTAGAATGATTGTGTTTAACATTTAGATACTACAAACATATTTTATGTAATGTTTTATACTGCCTTTTTCAATTTTTATAATGGCTCTTTACATCCATAGGCTGATCACAGTCACCCCTGCCATCTGGCTCCACCACCCTGGGGCCGGTCTGCCAGACCAGCACCCTACACAGACCTTCAGCCCCTTATGGTTTCATCAGCCACCATCATGCATATTTGCTCTTTCTGAGTGCTGTATTCCTAGAAAATGATTAAATCACAATTATTGACTTTCCCAGGGTAAATCATTACCCACTCTCTGGTAACTAAAATATTTTCATTCCACTTCTATTTATATACTTTTCCTAAGAGGCTGTAGAGAGATGACTGCAGCAGTAAAGCTACTTGGTTAATCACTCAAAGCCTCTTTTTCACCAATTCCCTCTCCAAACACAGTTTCATGGGCTTTCTATGGGAAATCGAGGCAAGTAACCAAGTGGGTATCTCCTTCTCTTGTCTACCAGCATTCTTTCTGGTCTTAAGTGAATAACACCGGATTGAGGCCCTCAGCTTTCTACCGTGGGTGGCCCAGCCCACGGCTCTGCGTGCCAAATTATACAAACACACTTGCTTAAAGAATTTAAGTCAAGAGTGAGAGATCCCTTTCAAAGCAAAGAAGAAGTGCTCAACAGGATTTGAAGAGTCAAAGGGAATTTAGACTCCACAATTCATAGGCTCTCTTCATTCATCTTATATTAAGTTTATCCATTAAAAGATCATGGTTTTTTTTTCCTGTTTCCTTGAGAATTTAAACACTTTACAATTCTATGATGTGCAGAATTGTGGCTACTCTGGACTTCTCCAAAGAAGCCATCTTTCTTTCTTTCCTCGTTTTTATTTTCTCTTCTTTCTTCCCTTTTTCTTTCTCTCCCCCCTTCCCTCTTCCTCTCTTTTCACATCTCTATTTCTGCTTCTGGTTGACAAGACAGTTCATATATTTTGTATTATCTCTCTTAATTCCCCCTTTCTAAAATATATATATTTATATATACATACATATATATTTATATATATACATACAAACATACACATAGTCAGGATGTTTCAAGACCCAACTTAAAATCCTATTTTGTTCTTTTCAGCAGTTTTTAGTCCATCCTCTAGGACTCAAAATGAATGAAAGACCCCAAGAGAAATTACCATTCACACTAAACCCAGTGTAATCACCATTCACTTTCTAATTTAAAAAAACACACATATACATTGCTTATTTCTGATCAGCTACTATATGTGTAATTTTCTTCTAGGCACTCTGAGAAAAACAGCAAAATACAGGGTATGTGACATTAATATGAAATTCTAAAAGTATCTGCTTTCCCACTAACTGATTTCAGCAAAGGTAGCATTGCTATACAATTAACCTTGGCCCTAGAATACAGGCCCAGCTTTAAATCTTCTGTCATCCATCTGTTTAGATCACCTAATGCCCTACATTCATGCCATCCCCAGGTCATCCCCCCTCATTTCGCAATGATTTTAGCTCCTGGCTCATTCTCACTGTTCTCTGGTCTTATCTTTCCATGATTTCAATATACACATCCGTGATCCTTCAACCCCTGGCCTCGTGGTTCACTGACCTCTCCACCTGGAATGACCTCATCTTTAATCTGTCTCATCTGAGCTGCGTTTGGAAGGATGAGTAAGATTCTGACCAATCCTCTGCGTTCCACACCCAGACCACTATGGCATCCCTCCAGCTTACTCTGGTACTTGGCCCAGCGACCCTTCAATTCCCTGGGTCTTCCAGTGCATTGATCAGGCCACCTGTTCACTGCCCCTCATACCTGTATGTCCTCTATTCCTCCAGCTTAAATTCTAAGATCGATTATTGTCATCATTCTCTTGCTCTTCTTGTTTCAGCTCTAAATCTAACTCTGTTTACTCATACTGTGCCTGTACACTGAATGTGACTGAAGAAAAATTCCCAACCATGCTGACGTGCCTCACTTCGAATCCATGACCTTGAGGCTCTCTTCTCAGAATCCCAATGCCTCTTGCCTCATCCTCACTCACTTGATGATCTTGCTTTCTGCCTTACTGGGAACACTGAAGCAATCAGAAGAGAACTTCATAGATTCCACCACTTCTACCCACCAATCAGCATATACACCCTTATCCTTTGCCTTCCTGCAGTTCCTACAGGTGAAGTTGCCATGCTCCCATCCACAGCCAACTCCTCCCCCTCCTCCTCCACTTAGGCCCCAGATCCCATCTGATCTCATCTATTCAAGGACATCCATCCAATGATTCTCCTTCCTCTCTCCTACATCATTAATTTCTGCTCCCTACCAAATCACTGACAACAGCATGTACACACAGTTCCTTTTCTCCCAGTTTAAAAACACTTTATTTGACCCACTTTCTCCACCAGCTATCATCCCCCTTCTGTAGACCAAATCTCCTCAAGAGTTGTATATACTTGCTGCTTTCACTTTCTCCCTTCACATTTCCTCTTAAACCCATTATAGCAAAGCTGTCACCCTCCCACACTTCCAAAACTATTCTTGTCAAGTGATGACCCCATTTCTTTATTTCCTTTTGGAATAAATTCTTCAAAAGAATTGTCAACATTCACTGTCTCGCATTTCTTTCCTCTCATTCCCCTTAAAACCTACTCCAGCCCCCTCACTCTACTAAAAGTGCTCTTCCTGAGTCACCAGTGACTCTTTTTGTTGTAAAATCCAATGGTCAATTCTCAGACTTCATTTTGCTTGATGTATCACCATCATGTCTCACATTGAACACTTTCCTTTACCCATCAGGCTGCCAGCACACTTCACACTCTCATTCCCTCGTACCTCAATGGTCTCTCCTTAGTCTTATTCTCCTTGACCTTATAATTTTGGAGGCCCCAGGATTAGTCTATCAATACTCACACCCTTGGTGATTTCATCCAGCTCTCTGGCTTTAAATATCATGTATGCTGATTATTCCCAAATCTTTATCCCTGTCCCAGACCTCTTCTAAGCTTCAATTTTAATCCTTACTATCTCAACTCTTGTCCAACAGTCCTTTTAAACTCCGCTCATCAAAAAGTAAACTTCTGATTCTCCTGTAGAGATCTGCTCCATCACAACCTTCCCCTTCTCTGCTTCTGGCAACTCCATCTTACCAGCTACTCAGGTCAAATCCATGGAGTCATTTTTGACTTCTATGTCTTATTTCCCCTACCCAATTCATCATGAAACCATGCTGCCTTTACCATCATACTACATCCACCATCCACCTCCATTGCTACCACTTAGTCTGAGGAATTTCTTTCACCTGGACTACTTTGATAGCCTTCTAAAAGATCTCCCTGCATCTACCACTGCCCCTATCCAGTCTATTCTTCACCCAGGACCTACTATGATCCATGCAAAACCCAAGACACATTTTGAGTTCTGTTCAAAATTCTGAAGTGGCTTTCCATTTCACTAAGAGCAGAAACCAAAAGTCTTACAATATCCTGAGACCTTACTTGATTTGACCTCTCTTATTCACTCTGCTCCAGTCACAGTTGTCTCCTTGTTATTATTTGAACACCCTAGGCATGCTCCTGTGTTAGGGCCTCTGCTTATCTCTTCTCTCTTCCTAGAATGCTCTTCTCTAGAATATTCACTAGCTAACTCTCTCATCTTTGAATCCTTGACAAAATCTTACCTTTTCAATGAGGCTTCTTCTGATCACCCCACTTAAAACTGCTGCTCTCCACTCCCTACCCCCAGAACCCTCAATCCCCTTATTCAACTCTTATTGTTTCTTTTCCATAGTGCTCATAATTTCCTAGTAAGTTGTACTGTTTAAGTGTTATTTATTATCTTTCTTCTTTGTTAGAAACTCCAAAAGGAAAGAAATCTTTGCTCTGTTTACCAATATACCCTAAGGGTCTAGAAGAGTGCCAGGCATACCACAGGCACACAATCAATATTTAATGTTTAATAGACTAGGTATTCATTAAAGGTATGGTAGTATTTGCCTCAAAACCATTTCAGCCTCATGCTATTTTGTGCAAAGATTCCTTTCAAACTCTTGATTCACTTTATTTATTGTTTCTACATCTATTTAGGTTTTCTACTAATTTCAGTTAGTGTCAAGGAAATACGTTCCATGAAATAATATATTTCATCCAGCTTTGAAAATGCATTGGCATAATACTATACAACACACTGACAGTTCTTTAAATCACTAATGTGACTTTATTTTTCATTCCAAATACTGTTTACTTATTCTCTCTCTCCTTTTATTGGTAATCTTTGTTGATACTCTATTGTCTTTTGTTTTTCTCCTCTTATGTTCCTCATTACCTTTTCTCTAGGCCTAACTGTTGATCTTTTACATATTACTCAAGTTTTATTCTTTGATGAGTGATATAATGCTCACCAGTGCTTCTAGTTTCCTTTTTCCTCCAGGTTCAGGGTAGATGATAGCATTTACCTGACCTTTTGAAGCTAGGCAAGGCCATCCGACTAGCTCTGGCTAATGACATATACCACTTTAAAAAAATTTTTTTAATGTTTATTTTTGAGTGTGTGTGGGAGGGAGGGGGGAGAGAGACAGAGAGAGAGAGAGAGAGACAGAGACAGAGAGAGACAGAGACAGAGAGAGACAGAGAGAGAGAACACAAGCCAGGGAGGGGCAGAGAGAGAGGGAGACACAGAAACCAAAACAGGCTCCAGGCTCTGAGCTGTCAGCACAGAGCCCAATGCGGGGCTAGAACTCACAAGCCGTGAGATCATGACCTGAGCTGAAGCCGGAAGCCCAACCAACTGAGCCACCCAGGTGCCCCGACATATGCCACTTTTGATGGAAGCATTTTAAAACCCATGCATGGGGAGGCGATGGTTTTTTCAATAAACAGGGTCTGGAATTGTATGGTTTTCCATACAATTCAGTCTTTGTATGGAAAAACTGAATCTCGATTCCTATCACACCATTCACAAAAACCAATTCCAGATCAACTGCAGGAATAAAAGTGAGGGATCCTAGATAGGGAAGATTTCTTAAACAGAGCATAAAAATCACTAATCTAAAAGAGGAAAATGATAAATTGGAATACATTACAAATTTAAAATTTTGTTGATCCAAGAACATCATTAAAATAGAGAAAAACAACTCAGAAAGGGAAGAGATATTTATAATACACTTGTCTGAAAATGGATTTATATCTAGAATGTATAAAGGATCCCTACAAATCAATATAAAAACAAAAACAGAATACTCAATAGAAAAATGGGAAGAAGACTCAGACACCTCATAAGGAGAGGATATCAAAATGGCCCAGAAACACATGAAAAGGCTCTCACTTTGTTACCCATTAGGTAAATACAACTTAAAATCACCATGTCATACCATCACATGCACACTAGCAAGGCAGAAATAAAAAGGATGACACAGGTTATGGAAACGGACTATCTTGAGACTGACGCATGAAGGGCCTGAAAGCAGCCTCCGGGTAAATGATAGCATCCTGAAAAATGGCTTTCAGTGTGAAGATCCACATGGTCCTAGTGGGGACAAGGACCTAGAAACCTATGGCACAGGGAGGCTGGGGTCTGAAAAGATGGCTGGGACAAAGGCCAAGGAAACAAAGCCTGAAAGGTATGCCATCTTCTCAGGAGCAATGGATGAGGAGGAGAGGTCTAAAGTGGCGGAGGAGAAGCCAGGAGGTGAAGAAATGGAAGCCGTGGAGGAAAACAAAGTGGTAAATGAGGTGAAGTGCAAGGAAGGCCCCTGGTCCCTGAATGTGGATCTCCACATGAGCTCCCTGGAGGCCGTCCAGCCAGAAATGAGCACTGTGAATGCTCAGGCTGACAGAGCCATACTATAGGTGGAGCAGAAGTTTGGGAAGGTATTGCAACACTACCTAGAGTGGAGGAACTACATTGTTGAGACTATCCCCAGCTTCTGGGTCAGGATGTTTTGGAACCACCCATACCTGTCCACCCTGATTAGAGGCCAAGAAGCAGAGATGTTAAAGTACATAACAGATTTGTAGGTGAAGGGCTTCTGATACCCTAGGATGGGCTGCAAGTTCAAGTTCTTCTTTCAAAGAAACCCATAGTACAGAAACAGGCTCAGTGTCAATGAATATGAGGTTAGAACACCCAGCCATGTGATGTCTCTTGCCACTCCAATCATATGGCACCCAGGCCATGAATCCCAATCCTTCATTCATAGGAATCAAGATGTCATCTGCAGCTTCGTTGCCTGGTTTTCAGACCACAACCTTCCAGAGTCTGACAGAATTGCTGAGATTAACAAAGAGGACCTCTGGCCAAATCCACTTGAACACTACGTATTGCGTGAAAGAGCTCTTAGAGCTAGACTTTGCCAGATAAGGAAGCCAGTGGAGATCCCTTTGGGTTCCAATGTGGTTAACCTCTGCCCTTGGAAATACTCCCATACAAGATCCCCAACCACTTCCTGCTGGACCTGTGCCTTGGCAACAGCACTGAGTATGCCTATCATTCTTTTTGTGCTGACCTTTCGGCATCTTCCTTCCTTTGAACATTCATTCTCTCAAATGTAACATTAGACATTCATGGCAGTTCTGCATTAACATCACATGCCACGTGGCACGGTTCACACTCTTCTAAGCCAAACAAATGATATTATAAATTTCACTGCCTTTATCTACACTGCTTGGACCTTGTTTGTTCACAGGGCCTCTAGCCCGGTCACTACCACCTGGATTTTTAGCTATGTTCAGGAGCCTGTTTTACTCACTCTACTCATCACCTGTGGACAATTGCTAGGCATTAATAAAGCCCAGGGAAAATAGGAGTGTGCCACTTAGTCTATGTGATTTATGCAACTTGCCCTCCAGTCACCGACTGCTGCCTGCTACTGGCTATACCTACCCCCTCAGGCTGTTGCCTGCTAGATGGACATTTTCCAGACCACTGTCAGCTCCACTTTCTGGTTTTAGATAAACATTGATATCCAGAACTGGTGGTGGGCCCAGGTTTTCTGCCAGCCCATGAAAGACCTTTCTATTCCTCCACTACGAGATCCCAATTCCTTACCACCACAACCATAACTCAGGAACCCTACTGGCTGTCAGGCAAGTGATTGAACTGACAAGTTAGACCCTATTCACATAGTGAAGATAATGGTAATGTCCTTGGTGAGAAAGTACCAGGCTTTCTCAGCCTCACTCATGGAATTCATATAAAATCTAGGGACTTTAAGTTGCCTCTGTTCTTCATTCTCAACATGATAAAGTGTCACAGGTGCCACAGTGAGTGTACACTTTGTCTCTCTTCTCTCTCATATCTCTCCTACCACTTTTTAAAAGTGGTAGCCTTCCCCCCACAAAAACGTAATAAAGAAAAAAAGTGGCAACCCAGACACATAGGCAAAAGAAGTCTCTTTAGTTTCATCTAACTGTCTTTTCATATCCAGAGTCAGAGTGGAGGTCCTGTCAAGAAGACTACCACAGCTCTTACTGCCCCTCTGCACGCTTCCAGACCCTCCCTCCCTTAGCAATTCCTACAGCGTTTAAAGGAAGACCAGTCTAGATGAAAAGAAAGGTGTTTCCAGTTCAGAGTGGATGAAAGAACCAAAGAGGTTGTGGTGGGTACCCTAAGCAAGGAAAACTGAACAAAAGGCCAGCAGCAGAAATAGCCAGTGAAATGCAGGGCCTAGAATTAAGACTGGTTGACTGAGACCTGCAAGGAAGGGATGCTTGCTCTGCGAGTGGTAATAGGAGAAGAGCTACTTTTCTCAGGACTGGGATGGGAAAACTGCAGGTGGCTGTTACCTACCAAAGGGCTTTTTAAAGAAAAACAATGCCATGTTGGGTATTTCCTCTCTTGTTTCCCTGCGACCTTATTTATGTGAAAGATTTACGACTGTGTCCTTAATTTCACTCGTAGTTAGTAAAATCCTGTTACTTTCTCTGCTTATGCTTACTGGGAAGATTTGGTCTTATAGATTTTGTTTTGCTTTCAATTGGGAACACGTGGAAGAATATCCACCTATTTCATGTATAATGTGGAGAATTCTGTGAATATCCCTAACAGTTCTCACCTTGTTTCTGTTAAAACTCTATCTTTAGAAACACAATGTGAATAACTTGGTCTCGTCAGAGGCTGAAGACTTCAGAGATTGTTGTCTTCATGGGAAAATTTTCTACAAAAACTTTGTGGGCCTGATTATCGTCAACAATTTACCCTGGTAACAACCTAGCAAATGATAGATCTCTTTTCCTAAACAGCAAAAATACTTGTGAGATTGCTCTGTCAAACTGGAAGAGTACCATTGGCATATTTATTTATACATATTATGGCAAAATGAAAGCATGTCAGTCTGAAAAAAAAACAGATAAACTAAAAAGATGGAGAATAATAAGTGTGGTAAAGTACACAGAGAAACCACAATGGTGGAAGAGTAGCCCCATACAAATACTTTAGACAATTGTTTGGCAGTATCTATGCACACCCTCTGATCCAGCTCTGGAATATATCCAACAGAAATGCATACATGTATTCACAAAGACATGCATAAAAGTGTTTTTAACGGCACAATCCTAATAGCCAACACTGGGAACTGCCCCAATATTCATCACTGGCAGAAAAAATACACACAGTTTAAATATTCACACCATGGAATACTGTGAGAAATAAAGAACTGTGCCTACATGTAATAATATGAATGGATCTCACAAACATGATGTTGGATAAAAAGAGCCAGACTCAAGAGTATGTGCTATATAGTTCCATTTATAGATGAAGTTTAAGAACAAGTAAACTTAATCTATGGTGATAGAAGTCAACATAGTCATCACTGTGAAGAACAGTGAAGCTTCTGGTATTTTACCCTACTTATCAACCTAGCATGTTAGCCTGCTTAGTAACGTATATGGAGTCAGAGACCAAGGACCTTATAACTCAGTAGCCAGTGTCAGAGCTTGCACCAGTTGCTTGAGCCCTAATTCTTATTCTGCAGCATGAAGAAAGCCAGGTGACACCTGCCCACAGAGTGGGCTGCAGAGGAGAGGAACCCTAGGCTTAGGGGAAGTGAATCCTTTATAATGGGAATCAAGTGTGTCTGCCCCTTGCTTTGAAGGCAGACATTATCTTTATTACACAGAATAGCAAGGAAACCTGTACTTTGCTCTATAGGAAACATAATCTCTATTTTTTCAAGGCTGTAAGCAAACCTGCCCTTTGCTCTGGAGGGAAACACCATTTCTGTCTTCCAAGGCTATTCACAGATATCCTTGAAAAGATACTCTGAACAAAGGCAGTGTTTCTGCTTCCAAGAGAGCAGAAACATCAGAACCCATGATAATTATCTCCCAACAGTTTGGGAGTAGGGGGCAGAGGTGTGACTACCTATTGACTGGAAGGGACTATGATGGTGGATTCTCAAGGAATGGTCATGTTCCAAGCCTTGATCTGAGTGTATTCAATTTGTGAAATGTCACTGAGCTGTATACCTAAGAAACACACTTTTGTAAATGTATACTATATTTTAATAAAATACACTTGAGGAAAAAAAATAGAAATACAAAGTAAACCAAGGAAAATAAAATAAAACAAAAACCTCATCATTTTCTGGAAACTCTCTGCTAGAAAATGATTAGCCAATTCAAAAGTATATTTCAGATTCTTTTGGGTAGGCCATGAGTCCATATGTGAGAATTCTAATAGGATCATTTACTGTGTCATATTCAAATGGCTAAAACCCATTTTTCTAAGAATAAAAATGTTCGATTATCTGGGTACGGGCCATCAACTTTTAGTATTTTTACTGTTCATCCTCATTTTGTCAACTGACCTTTATCAGACTTTTTCAGTTGTAAATAGTTCATTAATATGGCTTGTGATAGTTTTTTTTTTTCCATCATGATAAGTGTACTCTTTAATCCCCATCACCTGTTTCACCCCCTCCCCACCTACCTCCCCTCTGGTAATCATATAACCCCTCTGGTTCTCTATATTTCAGAGTCTGTTTCTTGGTCTGTCTCCTTTTTTTCCCTTTACCTGTTTATTTTGTGTTTTAAATTCCACATATGAGTAAAATCATATGGTATTTGTTTTTCTCTGGTTTATTTTGCTTATAATATTCTCCAGCTCCATCCATGTCACTGCAAATGGTAAGATTCACTCTTTTTTATGGCTGAATAATATTCTATTGTATATATGTACCACATCTTCTTTATACATTCATCAGTTGATGGACACTTGGGCTGCTTCCATAATTTGGCTATTGTAAATAATGCTGCAATAAACATAGGGGTGCACATATCCCTTTGAATTAATGTTTTTGTATTTTTTTGGGTAAATACCCAGCAGTCCAATTACTGGATCATAGAATAATTCTAACTTTTTTTATGTTTATTTTTGAGAGAGAGAGAGAGAGAGAGAGAGAGAGAGAAAGCACACATGGGAGGGGCAGAGAGATGGAGAAGACAGAGGATATGAAGTGGGCTCCATGCTGACAGTAGAGAATCCTATGTGGGGCTCAAACTCACAATGAGATCATGACCTGAGCCAAAGTCAGATGCTTAACCAACTGAGCCACCCTGGCACCCTAGTTCTGTTTTAACTTTTTGAGGAATCTCCATATTGTTTTCCACAGTGGCTGCACTAGTTTGCATTCTCACCAACAGTGCAAGAAGGTTCCTTTTTCTCTATATCCTTATCAACACATCCTGTTGTTTCTCGTGTTTTTTATTTTAGCCATTCTGACAGGTGTGAGGTGGTATCTCATTGGAGTTTCATTTGCATTTCCCTGATGATGAGCGATGTTGTGCCTCTTTTCACATGTCTGTTGACCATCTGTATGCCTTCTTTGGAGAAATGTCTTTTCACGTCTTCTGCTCATTTTAAATTGGATTATTTTTTGGATGTTGAGTTATATAATTTTTTTCTATATTTTAGATACTAACCCTTTATCAGCTATGTCATTTGCAAATATCTTCTCCCATTCAATAGGTTACTTTTGATTTTGTTAATTGTTTCTTTCACTGTGCAGAAGAAGTTTTCTATTTTGATGGCATCCCAATAGTTTATTTTTGCTTTTATTTCCCTTGCCTCAGGAGACATGTCTAGAAAGATGTTGCTACAGCCAGTGTCAGAGACATTAATTACTGCCTGTGCTCTCTTCAAGGATTTTTATGAGTTCAGGTCTCACATTTAGGTCTTTAATCCATTTCGAGTTTATTTTTGTGTATGGTGTAAGAAAGTGGTCCAGTTTCATTCTTTTGCACATAGCTGTCCAGTTTTCCCAGCACCATTCATTGAAGAGTGTCTTTTTCCCATTGTTTACGTTTTCCTTTGTCAAGGATTAATTGACCATATAATTATGGGTTTATTTTTGAGTTTTCTATTCTGTGACATTGATATATATGTCTATTTTTATGCCAGTACCATACTTTTTAAAGCTTTGTAATATAACTTGAAATCAGGAATTGTGATACCTCAAGTTTTTTTCTTTTTTAGGATTTCTTTGGCTATTCAGGATCTTTTGTGGTTCCATACAAATTTTAGGATTATTTGTTCTAGTTCTGTGAAAAATGTTATTTTGGTAGAGATTGCATTAAATCTGTGTAATGCTTTGGGTAGTATAGACATTTTAACACTATTCTTCCAATCAATCGGCATGTGTCATTTCTTTGTGTCATCTTCCATTCTTTTTTAAGTGTTTTATACTTTTCACAGTATAGGTCTTTCACCTCTTTGGTTAAATTTATTCTTAGATATTTTATTGGTTTCGGTAGAATTTTAAATCGGACTGTTTTCTTCCACTTTTTGCTGCTTCATTATTAGTGTATAGGAATGCAGATTTCTGTACATTGATTTTTCTATCCTGTGATTTTACTCAATTCTTTTGTCAGTTCTAGTAGTTTTTTTGGTGAGATCTTCAGGGTTATCTACTTATAGTATCATGCCATCTGCAAATAGTACAAGTTTTACTTCTTCCATACCAGTTTAGATGCCTTTTATTTCTTTTTGATGTGTGATTGCTGTGGGTAGGACTTCCAACACTACGTTGAATCAAAGTGGGGAGAGTAGACATTCTTGTCTTGTTCCTGACCTTAGGGGAAAAGTTCTCAACTTTCCCCCATTGAGTATGATGTTCACTGTGGGTTTTCCATATAAGGCCTTTATTATGTTGAGATATATTCCCTCTAGACCTATTTTGTTGAGGGTTTTTATCATAAGTGGATGTTGTACTTTGTCAAATGCTTTTTCTGCATCTATTGAAATGATCATATGGTTTTTATCCTTTCTCTTATTGATGAGATGTATCACACTGATTTGAGAATGTTGAACCACTCTTGTATCCTGGGAATAATCCCACTTGATCCTGGTGAATGATTTTTTAAATTTATTGTTTGAGTTTGATAGTGTTTTGTTGAGAATTTCTACATCTATGTTGATCAGAGATAGTGGCCTGTAGTTCTCTTTTTTTGTGGTGTCTTTATCTGGTTTTTATATCAGGGTGATACTGGTCTCATAGAATGAATTTGGAAATTTCCCTTCCTCTGGTATTTTTTGGTATAGTTTGAGAAGAATAGGAATTAACTCTTCTTTAAATGTTTGGTAGAATTTGCCTGTGAATCCATCTTATCCTGGACTTCTGCTGTTGAGGGAGTATTTTGATAGTGATTCAATTTCATTGCTGGCAATCAGTCTCTTCAAATTTTCTATTTCTTCCTGATTCAGTTTTGGTAGGTTGTATGTTGCTAGAAATTTATCCATTTCTTCTAGGTTGTCCAATTTGTTGGCATATAATTTTTTCATAATACTCTTAAAATTGTTAGTATTTCTGGTATTGATTGTTATTTCTCCTCTTTGATTTGTGATTTTGTTTATTTGGGTCCTTTTTTTTTTCTTGTGAGGTGATAGTTCATTTTCAAAGCTCAGCTCTTCCAGCCAAATAAATAAAATCCATGTATAATTTAGCTCTATTGTTCAGCAAGGATGATGCTATTCTGAGGATGGGCCCTATTATATACTTGCTCGTTAAGATGGTTTTTATCAAAGTTTCATATCCTTTCTTTTCAGGCTTCCCTAATTGAGGTATAAATATTTCACTTGATAATTAAGAGTTAAAAACAATTTCAAAGCCACACCTTTGGCACATGCCATAGAAGACTGCCATTAATGACAACAAAATCTTCTGTTAAAAATATAAAGAAAAAGTGTGGTTTGGTTTTTGAGCAAAATCTTTCCATTTCTGTATATAGCAAGGATATGTGGGGATAATAAAAATAATTCAGTGTTGAAATTGTAGCAGGTTTCTTTACATAAAGGATATGAAAACATTTAATAATCCACAAAATTAACTCATTGCCTTTGAAGCATAAAGTAGATTTAATTAGGCTCTTTACTGTTCCTACTACCAATTCATATCACACATTATAGTTTTAAATGGCACCCATATGGACAGCTTGCCCTGTGTTTTCCAATGGCAAAATTTTCTCTTTGCTACTGGTAGCTAGAAGCCTAAGACATATAAGAAACTTGGAATCACATAAAGGAGTCCAAAATTCAACTCTAGTCTGTCTTCCCAAGATGGATAGGGATGGGAAAGGTGGAAGGTGGGATTTTTAATTTAGTATTAAACTAGAGCCCAGAGCATTAGTCTAATACTGCATTGAATTACAGGTTGGGGCACCTGGGTTCTAGGGGGCTCTGCCCTAAATTGTAGGTAAACTGCTTAATTCCAAACATACAATTTTCCTCATTTTTCCCTATTTATTTATTTATTTATTTATTTTGAGAGAGAGAGAGAGAGACCACACAAACAGGGGAGGGGCAGAGCCAGAGAAAGAGAATCCCAAGCAGGCTCTGCACTGTCAGCACAGAGCCAACACGTGGGACTTTATCCCACAAACCATGAGATCATGACCTGAGCCGAAATCAAGAGCTGGACACTCAACGCACTAAGCCACCCAGGTGCCCCTTTCTCATCTTTTTAATAACAAATTTGAAACAATTTCTTCTAAATCTTAAGATTTACCTGCCCCTTAAAAATAAGTTTTCCACAAAGTTCAGTGCCTGGCTTGCTTTCTCTGTACTTTTCCTAATTGTCTTTAGCCACTACCATAGCTTCTGCCACCACCTTTGAGAAAAGGACTTTGAAATAGGAATCTCCAACCCTTACTCTAGATCAGGGTCTGACATGTCTATTTGCACAATGTTTTCAGAATTGCTCTCTTCCTTCCATGTTTCACTACAACATCTCTTATCTACATTACTGGAAATTTCCAGACTGCCCCTCCTAAGTCTGATCTTTCTTTTCCCAACATTCACACTGTTGACAAAGTGATCAAATCCTTTTTGCCCAGATATCCCTGTCAGCAACCAATGCCTGCAGAACAAAGTCCCAATACCCTGCTACTGCATTCAAGGTCAGTTACAATGAAGGCCCATCCAACAATCTTGCTGAGCCCACTCACATGGGACTCTGTGCTATACCCCAAACAGCCCATGTACTATCCTGCTTCGGTGCCTTTCCCTCATCTTGGATTTTCCTCCCCATCTCCTTACCTATGGAAATCCTATCCTTCTTTCTCAATTAAATTCAAATACCATCTCTTCTAAATATCATCCCAAACCCCCTACTTCCTGCAACATACAGTCTGTAGCATTTATTTCATACAAGCTTATACTGCAGTTCTTTATGTATGTTAGTTGGTTTTTATCAGTCTGTTACTCAACTTTGAGTTATTTAAGCCAAGATCATGTTTTAGTTATCTTTTTCTTCTATGATGAATAAGACATAGTCCTGCCCTCAAGTAGCCTAGAGTCCAGCACAGGAAACAATTTACAGTGTGAGAAATGCTAAAATACATGCAAGCATAGAATGCTACGGGACCATGCAAGAGTAGTAATTGCCCCAGCTGAGGCCAAGGGGTATCAGGGAAGGCTTACATTATTATAAGAAGTGGATTTTAAATTCCTTTGTAAACACCATACTAGACTATCAGTTTCTTCAGAGTAGGGATTTGCCTTTTCAACTTTGTATCCCTAGGATACATATTTATGTCTAGCACAAAATAGATACTTCAAAATTATGTAATAAATGTATAAATAAAAGATGCCCAAATCATTTACAGTTCTAAATGTGTAGAGTGAATCATATTAGTCTTTTGTGCTTTGTTATTCTGTTTATCAGATGGTCAATAAATAATAATCAGCTAATGAAAACCTCATTAAAAAGGTAATAACCTATTTTTAGACTTTAAGTGTTAATTGGCACAGCTGCCCAAATAATTTCTAAGAAAAAAGATCCAGGGCAGAGATTTCAAACCCTTGTAACTACCTTAATTCTGTCTCAGAATGACAAGGAGTATATGTGGATGAATGAGCTGTTTTGAAATCACAGATCCAATTTGTGTCCGAATTGTGATATTTGCTCCTTAATCTCTAAATTCATCTGAACTAAAAGAACAACAACAACACACACACACAACAAGCTTTGTTACAGCCCTTAACAAAAGATTGCACTAATAATAGTTCTCATTTATTAAGTCCCTACATCATAGTACCACTGTGCTAAGTATTTTATGCGCATTATTCTCTTAATTCCCATACAACTCTACAAGGTATTCCTGTCCCTTTTTGAAAATGAGGAAAATGGGACTCAGTTGAGGTACTTGTGTCTAGTCACTCAGCCAGGCAGTAGTAAAGCCAGTATTCAAACCCAAGTCTGACTGCAAAGTTTCATAACTGTCTATGGGTAGAAATATTATCTTTTGTTTTACAGTAGAAAATTATGAATCAAAACAATTTGCCAATGGCTTAGATTTTTCCCATTTGTATACAAACTTTTTAGCATATAAAACACTACTAGTTTTTGACTGATTAATTAAAGTTACAACAACAAAGGATAAGTGCAAAGTCAAACAGACTGCTAATAATATATAATTGTTTTTCCTTTAATGATTATCAACATATTATGATCTAATTTCTTTTGAGATCTGAATACCATCACCAAATGACTTTAAGATACAATGGCATTTGTGACATATCTACTACTGGTTCAAATCACTTTGTTAAAGGCACAGTCACAGCTAAAGCATATTTTTAGGTGTTCAGGTGACTCCAATAAGCCTTCTGTCCCAAAGTAATGAGCAGCATTTGGAAGTCAATGCACTTTGTCCAGGAAGACCAAATAACAGAGGTCTTTTTGGGTGGGGAAGGGATTATGTCACTGTCTAGAAATCCTTGATAAACTTGGCTCCTCAGCAATGGCAGGCTGGGGAAAGCAGGCACAGCCAAGCAACACATGTGAGGTCTCAGAAATGTGATGGCTAGAGAAGGACAGAATGGAAAAATCTCAAGGAGAAAGCACAATGAAAGAAAAAAACAGTCATATGAGAAATTTTCAGTGTTAGTTGCATGTCCCCAAGAAAACATTGGTATGAGACCCAAGAAACAGTGATTTTTAGTTCCAGCTTATTTTCCAATCTAATTTTGGGACTTCTGGGAGAAAGTGTAATCTCCCTGTGGTTGGAATTTATTACTCATTATGGGAGGGAGGTGGACTATAAAGTCTTTAAGTTTCCTTTTAGAACTTTGATCCTATCATGCTAGAGAGGCTGCAGATATACATCCTTGTGGTTTTACTACTACTTAGAAATATGGTTGAACTTAAAAAAAGCAGAAATATATGAGTATCTTCTTAACTTGATAAAATTTACCATGGCCCCAAATTGACCACCATAGTTACTGGGGCAACAATAGAGGTATTCTCACTCAAGTTAGGGATAAAGAAGAGCATTCACCTGTCACCACGATTGTGTAAGAGAAAGTAAGTAGAGGTACAGAGATTTAGAGGAGGAAATTAAAATATCACCATTTGTTACTATTGTGGGAAACCAGATATTCAACTGAAAAAGAACTATAAATAAGAAAAATTAATAAGATAACATGATATAGAATTACTACAGAGATATCAGTAAATTTCAGATGAACAAATATAACAAATTAGAAGAGGAAATTGAGGGGGAAAAAAGAGGGAAGGCTCCATTTACAATAGCAACGGTTAAGGATGAAATACCTAAGAAAAAGAACTTTAGAAATATGTAAGATTCATGAATACAATTTTAAAGCACAATGTCTGAAGGCCACAAAGACATGTAAAATAAAAGAATGGCATAACAAGTTCTTAGATAGGAAGTCTCAAACTCAAAGTGATCAATTCTTCTCACCCAAATTTTAGAAGTTATTGTAATTACAAAAAACAAGGCCAAAAATTGAGGAAGGGTAGGAGAGACACAAATTCTAAAGTCCATTAAAAAACAATTAGAAGGAAACCTCCAAAAAAAGTAGAAATGAGGGGATGTATTCCTAATACTTATTAACATAAAGCTGCAATAATTAAAAGTGTGGTCTTGACACAATAATAGATGAATCAATAGATTGCAACAGGAAATCTAGAAATAGACCCTACTACATACAGAATTTGGTGTAGAATAAACATGGTACCTGAAATCACTGAGGAAAAGACCAACAATTCAAACCCTGTCTTTAAAAACTGGAGAGACATTTTTAATAAAATGAAGTTGGACTGATGCTTCACAATGTACACAGGGTAAATTCCAAAGAGGACTTAAATTTTAAAAAATGAAATCATAAAAAACTAGAAGAACCTAAGAGAATTTCCTTATTAACTTGGTGTGGGGAGGCCTTTCTATTTAAAATCTGGAGACATTAAGGAAAAGATTGATACATACATAAAGGGTAACAGTGATAAATAAATGTAGTTCATGAAAAAAATTTTAAATCTACACGGTCAACATCCATTCATGATAAAAACTCTTAATTAGGCACAGAAGGAAAATATTTCAACATAATAAAGGCCATATACGACAAGCCCACACTAACATCATACTCAATGGTGAAAAGGATGAAAGCTTTTACTCTAAGATCAGGAAAACAAAGGCATAGACTCTCACCACTCCTATTCAACACAGTACTACAAGTCCTAGCTAGGGCATGGCCTGGGGGGGGGGGGTAGGGGGAGAAGAAGAAGAGATGAAAAAGAAATAAAAGGTATCAGAATTGGAAAGGAAGTAAAAATGTCTCTATTTGCAGATGGCATGATTTTATATTTGGAAAATCCTAGGGTTGCCTGGGTGGCTCAGCCAGTTAAACATCCAACTCTGGTTTCATGACCCTGAAGTCATGATCTCAGAGTTCATGAGATTGAGCCCTGTGTTGGGCTCTGCACTGACAGCAAGGAGCCTGCTTGGGATTCTCTTTCTTCCTCTCTCTTTGCCCTTCTCCCATTCATGCTCATGCTTTCAAAAGTAAATAAACATTAAAAAAGAAAGAAAGAAAGAAAGAAAAAGAAAGAAAGAAAGAAAGAAAGAAAATCTTAAAGGCTCAACCCAAAAACTCTTAGATCTAATCAATGAATTCAGTCGTGTTTTAGGATACAAAATCAACATACAAAAATCACTAGCATTTCTATACACTAACAACAAAATTTCTGAAAAAGAAATAAATCCATTTACAATAGCATCAAAAAAATAAAATAAAATACTTAGGAACAAATTTACTTAAGGAGGTGAAGATGTCAATGAATGCTAAAAACTAAGATATTGATGAAAGAAATCGAAGAAGACATAAAAAATGGAAAGGTATCTGTATCCATGGACTGGAAGAATATTGTTAAAATATCAATGCTACCAAAAGCAATCTGGAGATTCAATGCAATCTCCATCATGAGTCCAAAGGAAACTTTTAAGAAGTAAGAAAAAAAAAAACCAAAAAAACTCCTAAAATTTTTATGGAAGCAAAAAAGATCCCTGATAGCCAAAGAAGTCCTGAGAAGGAAGAACAAAGCAGGAGGCATCATACTCCTGATTTCAAGCTGTACTATAAAGCTATAGTCATCAAAACAGTACTCTACTGGCATAAAAACAGACAAACAGACCAATAAAACAGAATCGAGAGCCCAGAAATAACCCCAAGCATATATAGTCCACTAAGATTTGACAGGCAAGCCAAAAATACTCAGTGGAGAAAAGACAGTCTCTTCAATAAATGGTGCTAGGATCACTGGATATTCACATGTAAAAGAATTTTTTTTTCAATTTTTATTTATTTATTTATTTTATTTATTTTTAATTCACATCCAAGTTAGTTAGCATGTAGGACAATAATAATTTTAGGAGTAGATTCCAGCAATTCATCTCCTAGGTATAACAGCCAGTGCTCATCCTAACAAATGTCTTCCTAAATGCTCCTTACCCATTTATCCCATCTCCCCACCCACAGCCCCTCCAGCAACCCTCAGTTTGTTCTCTGTATTTAAGAGTCTCTTATGTTTTGTCCCCTTGCCTATTTTTATATTCTTTTTGCTTCCCTTCTCTTATGTTCATCTGTTTTGTATCTTAAAGTCCTCATATGAGTGAAGTCATGACATTTGTCTTTCTCTGACTGAATTATTTTGCTTAGCATAATACCCTGTAGTTCCATCCATGCAGTTGTAAATGACAAGATTTCATTCTTTTTGATTGTCGAGTAATAGTTCATTGTATATATATACACCACATCTTTATCCATTCATGTGTCAGTGGACATTTGGGCTCTTTCCATAATTTGGTTATTGTTGATAGTGCTGCTATAAACATTGGGGTGCATGTGCCCCTTTGAAACAGCATACCTGTATCCCTTGGATATATACCTAGTAGTCCAATTGCTGGGTCATAGGGTAGTTTTATTTTTAACTTTTTGAGGAACCTCCATACTGTTTTCCAGAGTGACTGCACCAGTTTGCATTCCCACCAGCAGTGCAAAAGAGATCCTCTTTCTCCACATCCTTGCCAACATCTGTTGTTGCCTGAGTTAATTTTAGCCATTCTGACTGGTGTGAGGTAGTATTTCATTGTGGTTTTGATTTGTATTTACCTGATGATGAGTGATGTTGAGCATTTTTTCACATGTCCTTTAGCCATCTGGATGTCTTTGGAAAAGTGTCCATTTATGTCTTTTACCCATTTGTTCACTGGATTGTTTTTTAGGTGTTGAGTTTGAGAAGTTCTTTATAGATTTTAGACACTAACTCTATGTCATTTTTATTTCTCTCATTCCATTGGTTGCCTTTTAGTTTTGCTGATTGTTTCCTTCACTGTGCAAAAGATTGCTGATTGTTTCCTTCACTGTACAGAAGATTTTTATCTTGATGAGGTCCCAATAGTTCATTTTTGCTTTTGTTTCCCTTGCCTCTCGAGATGTGTTGAGTAAGAAGTTGCTGTGGTGGAGGCTAAAGAGGTTTTTGCCTGCTTTCTCCTCTAGGATTTTGATGGCTTCCTGTCTTAAGTTTAGGTCTTTCATCCATTTTGAGTTTATTTTTCTGTACCGTGTAAGAAAGTGGTCCAGGTTCCTTTTTCTGCATGTTGCTGTCCAGTTTTACCAACAGCATTTGCTGACGAGACTGGCTTTTATCCATTGGATATTCTTTCCTCCTTTGTCAAAGATTAGTTGGCCTATTTGGGTCTATTTCTGGGTTCTCTATTCTGTTCCATTGATCTAAATGTCTGTTTTTGTGCCAGTACCATACTGTCTTGATGATTACAGATTTGTAGTACAGCTTGAACGAAACTGGACCCATATCTTACACGACTCACAAAAATTAACTCAAAATGGATTAAATACCAGGGGCACCTGGGTGGCTCAGTAAGTTGAGCATCTGATTTCAGCTCAGGTCATGATCTCTCAGTTGGTGAGTTCAAGCCCCACATCAGGCTTGCAGCTGTCAGCACGGAGCCCATTTCAGATCCTCTGTCCCCCCTCTCTCTGCCCCTCCCCTGCTCATGCTCTCTCAAAAATAAACAACAACAGCAAAAATTTTTTAATGGATTAAAGACTTAGGTGTAAGACCTGAAACCATAAAACTCCTAGAAGAAAATATACAGACAAAGCTTTTTGGCACAGGTTTTGGTGATGATTTTTGGATACAACGCCTAAAGCACAAGAAACAAAATGAAAAATAAAAGTGGGACTACATCAAATTAAAAAGCTTCTGCACAGCCAAAGAAACCATCAACAAAATGAAAAAACAAGTTACAGAATGAGAAAAACTATTTGCAAGCCATATATGTGATAAGGGGTTAATATCCAAAACATATAAAGAAGTCATACAACTCAATAGCAAAAAACAAATGGTGCAATTAAAAAATGGGTAAAGGGCCTAAATGGACATTTCTCCAAATCCAAAGAAGATAAACAGGTACATGAAATGATGCTCAACATTACTAGCCATTAGGAAAGTGCAAATTAAAACCACGATGAGGTATCTCACCTCACGCCTGTTAGAATGGCCATCACAAAAGAGACAAGAGATAAGAAACGCTGGTGTGGATGTGGAAATCAGGCAATCCTTGTGCACTGTTGGTCAGATTGTAGACTGGTATAGCCACTATGGAAAAGAATATGGAAGATGTTCAAAAAGTTAAAAATACAAGTACCATATGATCCACCAATTCCACGTTGGTGAATATTTTCAAAGGCAATGAAAACACTAACTTGAAAACATACCTGCACCCCCATCTTCCTACCAGTATTACTTACAATAGCCAAGACATGGAAACAATTCAAGTGACCACTGATGGATGAATAAATGTATGTGCTATATACATGCAACGGAAGATTGCTCAAACACACACACACACACACACACACACACACACACACAAAGAACAAAAAACATACATGAGGACATCCAGGGTGCCAGGGTGGCTCGATCAGTTTAGCATTCGACTCTTGATTTCAGCTCGGGTCATGATCCCAGGGTCATGGGATTGAGCCTTGCATTGGGCTCGGCACTGAGACTGGAGCCTGCTTGGGAGTCTGTTTTTCTTTCCCTCTCTCTGCCCCATTCTCTCTCTCTCTCTCAAAATAAACATTTTTAAAAAATTAAACATAAACATGAGGACATCCTACCATTTGTGACAATATGGATGGACCTTGAAAATCTTTTGCTAAGTGAAATAAATCAGAGAAGGCCAAAACTTATATAATCTCACTTTAATATGAAACATAAAAACAAAAAACAAACCCATATAAAAAGAGATAAGACTTGTGGTTACAAGGACAGGCAGGAGAGAGGGCTTGATTGGAGCAAAGTTGTCAGAAGGCACAAACTTCCAGTTTTAAGATAAATAAGTACCAGAAGTTTAATATACATCATGATGACTACAGCTAACCCCACTGTGTGATATGTAAGAATGTTGTTAAGAGAGTAAATCCTTAAAGTTCTCATTCACAAGGAGAAGGTTTTTTCCCCTTTATTCTTTTCCTCATTCTTTTCTTTTTATCATGTCTATAGAAGAGGATGGAGCTTAGCAGAACCTGCTGTTGTAGTCATTCCAAAGTGTGTGTACGTGAACCATCATGCTGTCTGCCTTAAACCTCTAGTGATGTATGTCCATCATTTATCAGTGAAACTGGGGAGAAAAACTTTAAAAATATACATGACAAAAAAATCCATAAGCAAGTCACAAGAAAAATGACCAAGTGGGAATACATAATTTCATATCAACCAAATTCCTAGAACAGTGAGAAAGGATGTACACCCAAGAGCTGCAAATCACTGATTCAGGGATTTGCCAAAACAAGATGCTAACTTCAGTTTAAGTATTTATTTCACCCAAGGTGCCAAGTAAATGTTTACTATGTCACATATAATTCTATTTTCCATTTTAAGGGAGGAAGCCAATAACCACAATGCCACCAGGGCAAAATGAGTAAGATGAGCCTACTACACCTGTCTCACAGGACATCAATGATGGGCAAGGTCACCTTACAATTACTACATTCTGGAAGGATATTCTATTTAACAAGCCTGGTCATTTCCATCTTGTTTGATGCTGTGTTTTAACAGCTGCAGACTGCAGTGACTACACCATGGAAGTCACTTCTGTAGTGGTGTGCCTGACTTTTAACAGATTAACTTGAATTTACGGACGTGGCACAGCTGATGTTACCTTCAGCAGGTAGGCCGTATAGCCATGGCCTCTGCATCTTTATTAGGCCTATTACAAATACACAGCCAATTTTTCCCATATACTATTACTTCATCTGAAATGTTTTTATACTCTTAATAGCACTGTATTTGGTGAGTAAATCTGGTACTATTGAAATACGGTTTCTCTCTTGAACAAGAACTTTAATTCATCATTCAAGAGAAGAATATGATTATCTCCAAGTCTCTTGACATACATAAATCTTTGTCTTCATAGAGGAAAAAAAAAACCCACAAAACTCTTTTGCAGTCTCTTCCAGCATTTGACTTCAGATAGAAGCTACCCGACAACATCACAGGTTTCAAGTGAAGAGGTTCGAGGGAAAGCCCAGGGTTACTGCACCTACAATTTTTTCAGGAAGTTTTTTCAAATTAAGCCCACCTCCTGAGCACCTGAGTACATACTTGAAAAATGTTCTGTTAGTGGAAGGTTTCTTTTTTAGGTTTGCTTTCACACAAGGCAGGTGGAAATTTCAAAACAATCCAAGAACATACTTGTGTCATAAGAATGCTATTTCCATGGAAATTTGGATAAGGGTCAACCAGCATATATTATAAATAGTTTCTTCCCACATGGTGCCTAAGTTAGAGATCAATTCAACTTAGAATAATTGAATTGACTTAATTAACAGATATTTTTCACGACTTTCTATTCACAGGCATGTGGAGAAGGGATAAGGGTGATCCACTTTGGTATGCCTTGCTCCAAGGGTGAAAAGAATACATTCTTTGGACTATGTCAATGGCACTTGCTCTCTGACTAACCAAAGTAAGAGAAAAGAACACAAATCAAGGCTGATAAATTAAAAATCAAGACTTTGGGGGCACCTGGGTAGTTCAGTTGTTTAAGCATCCAATTCTTGATTTTGGCTCAGGTCATGATCTCGCGGTTCATGGTTTTGAGCCCCACATCAGGTTCTGTGCTGACAGCATGAAGCCTGCTTCCAATTCTCTGTCTCCCTCTCTCTCTGCCTCTCCCTACTTTTTCTCAAAATAAATAAATAAACTTCTAAAAAATTTAAAAAAATTAAAATGAAGGCTTTGCCAAGAAAGATAGAATGATAGAAAACCTCTTAACTTTCAAGGAGAATACAAGTTCATTCCCTCAGCCTAAACATTTTCTTTATAGAATTACTAAAATAAAATCAAGCGCTAGACCTAAGTTAGATGTCAAAGGTGAAAGGGACCTTATTTTGCAGCCTGAGCCACTGGAGCCAGAAATAGATACTCAAGGTCAAGGTGTGAGGTAACAAGGAGCCCGAGTGAGGCCCCCAGGTTGTCTGCCCCCTATATCATGGTGCTCTTCACCCCATCTGCTGGGGACGTGTTCATCTGAACCGCACCCCCTTGTAATACAAGCCTGAGGCCTGGGAATTTTCACTTGCCATGGGTATGATGAGGCAGGAATGCTGCAATGTCAAAGTTCTGATGTCCCGAACAACAGGAAAAGTACAAGTTGGAGAAGGAGAAAGTTATAAATGTCTTTGGGTGGGGTACCGGAGCTCTGCCTACAGACATTTCCAAGTTATTAGTCTGAGAAAGAAATGTCTCCAGAGTAGAGAAGAGTGAGTTCTCCAGGCCACAAGAGTTTGATGTATTACTTTCTAGAAAAGGCAATTTTCTTTTTTGATTCTTTGCCTGCCAAAAAGGTTTCCGTACACATGCAGACTGACGCCTGAATGAGGTATGTTTTCTACTCCCAATTAATACACTGCTATTTACCTTACTAATGATTCTCTTCTTAGTTACGAGATTGTGGCTTCATTCTTCACCTAAAATTTAGTTTCTAGAAATTCAACACTGAGGTCACAGTGACACTCCCTCCCCCCACACTGGCCACCTCTGTGGGCAGTCTCAGTTCAACCCACCTGCATTACAGTAACCCCGGAGCCCTCTCAACCATCCACTTGGTCACACAGGCAAGAACACACCTTTAATTCTGAGAAGAAATCCCCGTCTCTAATGACAGAAGTCTTGGCCCCTGGACAACTGGAGTCACACTTCCTTCTAGGAAACACTCTTCATTGATGAATACATGTATAATTTTTGTTATATACACTTTATTCTAAGGGATTGCTTTTAGAGTACTTCTCACAGAGAAGAATCCTAAAAATAAAGAAATGAATAAATTCATATGTAAACATATGACATTTAGAAATATTTACCAGTTTCTTCTTCCCTATTCCACCATGAAAACAGCATAGTTGGCCTTTCAGTGAGCCATGACTAAGATCCTCTATTTAGAGTTTCTCCACCATACCACTTTCTTAGGTCACCATGGGTGGTAAAGTAAGAATTACATGAAATTTTAGTTCGGCTGCAATAACGATGTGCCCCTTATAACCTTGGTGGCTTAGACCACCCCCTGGTGTTTCTTAGTCATTATGAGCTCAGTGTTTCTCACAGGGACATATGGCATAGCCCTCACCCTCCTCTTGCTCCTATCAGATGCTAACAATCCTATTTCAGGGATGAGGAATAAGAGGAGCTGTGGGGTGGTGGATGCTTTCCTTACCCTTTCTAGGAAGGGTTTATTTACATCATTAGCTTCATTCTAGAGTAGAAAAATACATGGGCGGTGAGGAGGCTCTGAGTTGATAACCTTATCAATTCCATTTCTGTTTCTAGGCTGGTTAAGTTTGTTTGAAACTGGCTGAAAGAATAAGATAGAGGCCATTCTTGCTCTCTTTATAGGGAGTGAAATGTTACAGTATGGCATCTTTTCTTTCAGGCAGGATCCCTTGGAGACATTTCTGGAAAAGCAGCCTAGTCCTCAGGCAACCTGGCAAAATACCGTGGGCAGCAGCATGACAGAAAAGCCTCACTATTAGGGGAGTCCAGTCTCTCCAACAACTAGCTTTGATCTACACTGTAGATTCTTTCTGAGTACCTATAATGACAGCACATCATGTATAAGTTTAGGCATTATAAGGAGATTTATATTTTATTTAGGGGAAGAAATTTACGAAGACATTTAGAAGTAAGAGTTAGGTTCTTTGCCCATAAGAAATGGTCTATTCATGCGAGTCCCTAAATAGCTACACAATAAATAGATATCCCTACAGACCATAAATGAACTAAACAAAGCGATAACCAGGTGCTGGTCAATTTAGCCTTTATACTTATAAGCATTCACTTTATTTTACAAAAATGATGATTTTTTCTTTGCAATCACAGTAATTTCACACTGAAAAATACTCAAGTAGTCTTGAACGTACATATTCATTATTTCACTGGAAAATAATGCATCTTATTTGGTAGGTACTGTAAAATGAACTGTATACCCCCAAAATTTGTATGATGAAGCCCTAACTCCAATGTGATATACTTGGAGATGGGGCCCTCAGGAGATAACTGGGTTTAGATGAGGTCATGAGCATGGGATTCAATTGATGGAATTAATGCCCTTATAAGAAGAAAAAGAGACACCAGGACATGTATTCTGTGCCATGTGAGGACACAGCAAGAATGCAGCCATCGGCAAACCAGGAAAATGGTCCTCACCAGAAGCTGACCATAACAGCACCCAGATCTCAAATTTCTAGCCTCCAGAACTACTACAAAATAAATACCTGTTGTTTACACCACCTATGGTATTTTGTTATGGCAGTCCAAATTAATATAGTAGGCTTTATTTTTTAAATTAAAACAAAATGTCATTAAAAATTTAAAGCACATGGGACACATGTGTAAACTAAATGATGAGATACCAGTTAATTTAATGAAAGCAATACTTCAAACATAGTAAGGTTTCATCTTGCTATTTTAGGTAACAATGATGGAAAGAAATAGAATCAATGATACTATCTTTATGTATAAAAGAATAAAGCATAGATAATAAAATGTAAATATCTTGTTTATTTTTCTTTGCTTTCCTCACTTTCTATAGAGAACTCTATCTTCCTATATGCATTACCTATTAATCATTCATCCATCCATTCATCCATCCACAAATATTTATTGAGCACCTAGCTCTGCTCCAGGCACAGTTCTAGTGATTGGGATATAGCTGTAAGTAAAAAAGTCTCTTTCTCATACAGTTTGTATTCTAATGGAGGGAGGCAGAGAATAAGCAAACAAATGTAAAATACATAATGTGTCCTATTATAATAACCGCAATGAAGAAACAAAACCAGGTACAGGGTATGAGTACAATGTGGGAGAGGAGGAATCTGAGTAATCATTTCGAAAAAGTGATCAGAGTAAGCCTCTGGTAAGACCACATTTGAGCAGACACCTGAATCATGTAAAGGAATGAGTCTTGGAAATATCTGGAAAACAGTAGTCCAGGCTAAGAAAAGAGTATTTTCAAAAGCCCTGAGGCAGGAGCATTGGCTTGTGAGAGAAATAGCAAGGTGGTTGGAGACAAGTAAGTGAATAAGACAGAGTGTGGCTGGGGATGGAGTTTAAATAGGTTGCCAGGGATCCATTCATGTATGCCCAGGAAAGTCCCCAGAGGAGAGTGAAGAAAGAATGAGAAAGAAGGACTATTTGAGAAGATAATGGTTAAGATTTCCCCAAAGTTGGCGAAAAGTCATAGATGCAAGTAGCTCTCTAAACATAAAGCAAGATAAAGAGAAAAGCATGCATGACACATTATAATAAAGCTGCTGAAAATCAAAGTTAAAGAGAGAATATTAAAACTGAAAGAAAAAAGAGAAACTTCAACGGAGCAAATATTAGACTGACAACTGATTTCTCAAAAGAATCCAGGAAATGCAGAAGAAAATGGGATCTTCAAAAAGCTAAAACAATAGTGAAGTTAACCCTCTATAATGCAGCGAAAACCAGACATTTTTCAGGGAAGAAATGTATAGAGTTTTTCACCAACAGCCTTTTTTTTTCAAATAAGTTCTACACCCAGCGTGGGGCTCAAACTCATCACCCCAACATCAAGAGTCACATGTTTTACCACCTGAGCCAGTCAGGTGCGCCTCAACAGGCTACTTTAAAGAAAACAGTAAAGGGTATATGGAGTTCTCACCTGGGAGCTCAAAGGTGCTGGAAGGAATCCAAAAACAAGGGAAAGGACAAACATATCAATTAATCTAAATGAATTTTAACTGAATATAGCAATAATTATAATAATATATTAGGGGATTTTAAGTACATATTAAATGAAAATACAGAATAGCTTATAAACCATATTTGTACTAGACAAAGAAGACTTAGGGCAAAAATCATTACTAGAAATAGGTATACTTCAAAATTATAAAGGTTTAAGCTTTTTAGTAAAAGGTAGTAATTCTACATTTTTAGCACATAATAATACAGCCCAAAACTATTAAATAAATTTTGACAAAACAAAATAGAGAAATAAAAAAATCACAGAGCAATTTTAAAATACCTCCTTCTGGTAAATCAGACAAAATAATGTCTACAAATATAAAGGTCTGAACAACAAAATTTACCTATTTGACCTAATAGTCATACAACACTGTCCCCCAAAACCACAGAATACACATTGCTTTCAAATTTACAAAGACTATTAAAAAATCAACCATATGTAAAAGCAAATTGCTACAAATTCTAACAAACTGAATTTATACAAGGCACATTTTTTGAACACTAAGAAATTAGACTATTTTTTAAGCTTTTATTTTAATTCCAGTTAGTTAACACACAGTGTTTAAGTTACAGGTGCTCAATATAGTGACTAAACACTTCCATACATCACCCTCTGCTCATCACAAGTGCACTCATTAATCCCCATTCACCTATTTCACCCTTTCCTCCATCCCCCTCTTCTCTAATAACCATCAGTTTGTTCTCTGTAACTAAGACTACGTTTCTTGATTTATCTCTTTTTTTCCTCTTTGCTCCTTTGTTTTGTTTCTTAAATTCCACATGAGTGAAATCATATAGTGTTTGTCTTTCTGTGACTTATTTTATTTAGCATTATATTCTCTAGCTCCATCCATATCATTATGAATGCTATCTATTTTAAAACTGAATCAATAATTAAAAACTTTTCCACAAGAAAAACTCTAGGTCCAATTGGTTTCTCTGATTGGTTCAAATGAAATATTTAAGAAAAAAATTACAACTCTTTTATATAAGTTTTTCCAGTGAATAGAATAGAAAACACCCTCTAGTTCATTTTATGAGGCCAGCAAAACCTTAATGCCAAAGGATGAACAAGGGCATTAAGGGCATTGATAGAAAGAAAAGTTATGGTCCCATTGCAATTATAAATGGGATTTTTGCATCTAAGAAGAACATCAGATTAAATGAATACAGAAATATATAAGACAGATAATACACAATGATACAGTGGAGTTTATTTCAGAAAAGGAAGGTTAGTTTAACATTCAAAACTTTAGTCAATAATGCAGCTCGTCTGTAGTGACAGCAGATGGTCATCTATAGTGAGAGCAACAGACCCATGGTTGCTTGGGAGTCTGTGTGGAGGGGTAGATGTGAGAGAGGGGACTGGAACAACAGGTTATGAGGGGCCTAAGGAAACTTTTGGAGGAGAGTGATAAATATGTTCATTATTTTGATTTCAGTGATGGTCTCACAGGTATATACAAATGTGAAAAATGATCCAACTATAACTATATATATTTTTATATCACACACACACACACACACACACACACACACACCACTGGAATATAACTCAGCCATATAAAAGAATGAAATCTTGCCACCTGCAATGATGTGGATGGAGCTAGAGGGTATTATGCTAAGTGAAGTCAGTCAGAGGAAGACAAATACCATATGATTTCATTCATATGTGGAATTTAAGAAATGAAACAGATGAACATAAGAGGGAAAAAGAGAGGCAAACCATAAAACAGACTCTTAATTATAGAGAATAAACTGAGGGTTGCTCGAGGAGAAGTGGATGAGAG
Organism: Cryptoprocta ferox; assembly: GCA_028646485.1. NCBI lineage: Eukaryota > Metazoa > Chordata > Mammalia > Carnivora > Eupleridae > Cryptoprocta > Cryptoprocta ferox. Next base: position 68,317,043 of record CM053576.1, on the reverse strand, counting down.
GATGGGTTAAATGGGTGATGGGTATTAAGGTGGGCACTTGTGATGAGTACTGTTAATTCAAAATAAATAAAATTAGTTGAGCAATTTAAAAAAATCAATCAGTAATGTATCATATTTGGAGAATAAAGAAAGAATCCACATGATCATCTCAGCAGAAATGAAAAAACATTTGATAAAAATCAACTTCCATTCATGATTTTTTAAAAGTCTTAAGTTAACAGTGAAGGTTATCTCCTTAAACTGATAAAGAATATCTTTTAAAAAAAATCCTATAGCAACACATCATAGTTCAAGCTAAAGTGTTGAAAGCTTTCCATGTGATTCTGGGAACAAGACAAAGATGTCTTCCCAGTACCACTTCACCTCTTGCTCCATTATGCCCTTCTTTGATTTGGGTGACACTAACCACAGCCTCAGGTATAGGTCTGAGCTAAGCAGCTGGACAGATTCCTCTTGTCCAGTGATTAATCCAAGGAAGGGGAGGGAGAAGCCAGTCAATGCACTCCAATCCCCTATTCCCAGTCACTGTGTGAAAGGCAACACCAGATCTAAATTGGTCCACTCACAGGAAGACAAGAGTTTTTGTCTGGGAGAAAAGAACCTCTCATTCCAGTGGAGAGCATAGTATAAAGATGTCCTGTCAGGGGCTGCTGCAGCCATTTCTAATACAATAAGGAGAGCCATGGGGGAAGACAGAGTAAAAAGAATCACAAAGAAACAAAATCTAGTAAAGAATTATTCAGTTGTGTGTGTGTGTGAAAAATTCCCTTTATTTTTTGAATCAGATTTGTTCTGCTTTTCTGCTATTTGTATCCCAAAGCCTCCTGATACAGTTTGGTTACATAAAGTACCATAATTAGTTCAAATCAATAGAGAGAATAAGGCAGATAAAAGTCAAAAGAATATATGCTTTAAGAGAAAATACACATAGTTCAAAGTTGTGGTACAAAGTCAGAAATGAAAAATTTCCTTAAAGAATGGTTTTTGTGATTAAATGGCATAATATATGGAAATGACTTAGCACAGTGCTAGACACACACCAAGCTATCACCACTAACTTTAGAGAGCTAATGGTACATCAAGTTGTGAGTAGTGCCGAGGGAGGCAGGAAGCAGTCTTTTATATCAAAAATATTTTCTTGGGGCACTTGGGTGGCTCAATTGTTTGAGTGTCCAACCTCAGCTCAGGTCATGATTTCATGGTTTGTGAATTCAAGCCCGCACTGTACTCAACTGCTGTGAGCGCAGAGCCCACTTTAGATCCTCTGTCCCCATCTCTCTTTGCCCCTCCCTTGCTTTCTCTCCCTCAAAAATGAATAAACATTAAAAAAATTTTTTTCTTACAATTTGAAATAATTTGACTGGATAGTCTTAAAGTTCAGGTGCCAGTGAGCGATAACCACTTTTACCAGAAACCTACATTGGCAACTTTACATACATTAGTTTTTTCATAACGACCCCTTCCCTCCCCTTCCCCCAACCCCCACCCTGCAATATAGGGATTATTCCCAGGGGATACGTTAAGGAACAAAGTCAAAGACATGAACCAACTTAGCAGCTCATTAAATGATGATACCTACTTTCACCATAATCCCAACTCAAACCCATACTCATGTTCCATCTCGGGTTGGCTCTCTAATGAGGGATGAGACTCTAAGATGCACATGAATTCTATCAACGTAGAGAATGTACATCACAAAAAGTCACTGCAATTCCTGGATGCATCCTGTATTTTAATATTTCTTCTTTTGTACATTTCAGACCTGGTGCATAATAACAAAGGTATTTAACCAAACTGATCATGACAAATGCACAGATCAAGAGCAAGATTTTCGAGGGGCACCTGTGTGGCTCAGTCGGTTAAGCATCCAACTTCAGCTCAGGTCATGATCAGCATTCAGAGTTTGAGTCCCACATTAGGCTCTGTGAGGACAGGTCAGAGCCTGGAACCTGTTTCAGATTCTGTGTCTCCCTCTCTCTCTGCCCCTCCCCCACTCACGCTGTCTGTCTCTCTCTCTCAAAAATAAACATTAAAAAAATTTTTAAAAGAGAGCAAGATTTTCGAGTAGAAACCACCCCATATCATGGCTGTCATCTAGAAAATGGTTTCCTAGCACAAATGAAACTAAACGGGGTTCTTAAAAACATTTGGGGGAGATTTTTAACAGCCCTTACCACTAGACCTAGGAAATCATGAGCTTTATAAAGAATAGGTAATTGTACAGTCTTTAGAGCTATTATAAGATAAAATAAGGACACAGTTGGATAAACACCATATGAGAGAAAAAATAAAATTGCTTTTTTCCCCCCATAGAATAGAGAGTGGGAGTAGCCAATGAAAACTACTTAAACAATTCTCCTAAGTATTGCTATCTTGAATGTTTACTTGACCTTTTAAGGAGACAAATCATATCTATGGTCCACAAGTTATTTTAAGTCAGTATAAAAAAGTGACATGTATTATCATATAATAATTTCATATCTAATTATTCTAGCAACATCCCAAATGTCTTAGCAAACTCCACCACCCATGTATTACATAACATACTATGTTTTTAAAATAATAGGAGAACAGCTACTTAGATGGTAGGAGATCATGTGTGAAAGGATGCTACTTAAGTTTGTAATTATGGTATGAAAGTGCATCGCCGTATTACACAGTCTTTGCATATCTCCTGTCACTGCCACATGATCTCCCACAGAAGCGGGGGCTGCCGAGGGGAAGAAATGAGGTGAGTGAAATAAGGAGAAATAGCCTCTTCCCTAGAACTCTAACTCACTCGGGTTCGTTTGTCATGGCTGACCTGGCTCCTGTCCTTGCTTCTCTTTCCCTCTGAGCTGAATCTATTAAATTGACCTGACCTACAGCTATGCATCTGACTCTAGGGCCAACACCAGCTCTTGGCAGGTGAGATGGGGTGAGAAATCCTTTGTCAAGATCTTCCTACTCCTGCTGTGAATTCTTGTTCCTATGATTTTGCTACAATTTTATTCTAGTCCCCTTGTGGCTGGGTTTTTCCCCTTGTATTCCAGATTCCCACAGTTGGGTTTCTTACTGTGAAGTCTCAATCTCCTTATAATGGGTCCCTAATACTTCATGAGAGATTCCCACAATACTCAGTGCCTGTTGGACCGACCTTAAAAAAAAAAAAAAAAAAAAAGAATTACCTTGATATTTGTGCCATTTCCTAAGTAATTTAGAACTTGGCCTCTGTTAGGGCTATATTCCACCAGATCCACACCATCTCCTTCCCTATCAACAAATGTGATGGATTATGAATCTACTTTTCATATTGATGAGAGGCAGTACGGCATACTAGTTAAGACAGTGGTTTTGACAATCAGATTCCCCGGGTGTGAAAGCTAGCACAGCTATGTATGACCTTGAGTAAGATTCTTAATCTCTGTATACCTTGATTTCATCATTTCCTAAATGGAGATAAAGACAGCACCTCCCTCACACACAAATTATCTGTACCTGTGGCTAATAATGAGCACTCCATAAATACTAGCTGTTATTATTATGGCTCCTATCTCCCCATCTATGAAATTATAGGGTGAATTACTATCTTTAGGTCTTGCCTAATGAAGATCTGCCTGATCCCATATGTCTATTCGTGATCTGCTTCCATACTTGCATGGAAATCCCTTTTTCCTAATTTATGGTAAATGTGATCACTTTCCCAAAAGAAAGTAAAAAGGGATTGAAATCCCTTACTAGCACCTATATTCCTTTCCAAGAGAAAGAAACTATTGTTTACCCAGCCAGAACGTGTTCATACTGCTCTTTATCTATAAGACACTACTTCTATATGCACTCTGTCATCATGGCTTATCTTAAGGAGCCACTGGAGTTTAGCTTTCTGAGCAGATGATGTTCAAATTTTGTAAAAATTAAGCCAAAATGGTGGTAGGTTTGAGTACTGACCTGTTCCATTCCTACAAGGCCTTAACACTAGAATGTTTAAGCTGTGATCTGAGGATGGAATCTGAAAATAAACAAGTTTGAAACTTTGCATCTGATTTCACTGTTCCAAATATTTGTGGAATTTTTATGAAATATAACCATTTCTTAATTATGAATAAGAATAAATATTAACATAGCATTCATTTACATGATTCTGCTCTTATTCTATGCAATGTTGATACCACTACTCATACACGTAACAGTACCTTGGGTTGATAAAGTCTTAAAATATCACTATTGATATTTTAAGGCTTTATCATGAAGAGTGGTACATTTATGACACCTTCGGATACAGGGAAGCCAGAATTAGTGTGCATATTTCATAAAGTGAATAAAAGAAAAAGTAATTTACTCCAAACTCTCATAAGGAAGAGTTAAATAAGAAACCCAGACCCTAAACATCTAATACTTAGCTAAATTGTCTTTGGAAAAAAGAAAAATGTATTACTCATTCTCTGAAAAAAGATACTCTAAATATATACAGGTATTAAGGCTGGATTTAAAACTGAATACATCCGGGGTACCTGACATCTGCTCAGGTCATGCTCTCAGGGTTTGTCAGTTCAAGCCCTGCTTCGAGCTCTGTGCTTATGGCTCAGACCCTGGAGCCTGCCTCGAATTCTGTGTCTCCCTCTCTCCCTGCCCCTCCCCGGTTTGTGCTCTGTCTCTGTCTCTCTCTCAAAAATAAATAAAACATTTAAAATATAGAATAAAATATAAAATAAAATATAAAATAAAATATGAAATATGAAATATGAAAAATATGAAATAAAATAAAATAAAATAAAATAAAATAAAATAAAATTGAATACATCCTAATGCTAACTGTCCAGTTTAGAACCCTGAAGCAGTCTACCAAATTCAGGTCACTTTCAATATTTATATCTAATGGCTTACAGACAGATCTTCAAATTCTGTGTACCTTCACCAAAATAACAAACCCTTACCCAATTTCATAGACTTGGGCAGCTTTACATTATTGCAGCCCAATGTATTGATAAAAATCCTAAGTCAGTTTAGAAAAATGTTATCCAATTTTTTAAGCATCAGAATAAATGTGCTTCTAAGGGTCAGCCTGTTCTGGAACTGTAATCTAGAATCATATTTTACACTGTTGATTCATGGTAAGGGAGTGGTGAGGAATAAAAGGAGGGGAGTAGCCACTGCCAAATCTAAAGCTGGGGCAAGAACATCAATCATAGTAGACTCTGTGTTCCACTCCTAGGCTGAGGTCTGTCACCTCTTCTAGCATTTACTTCTCCTCTCTGTGGTTTCACTTAGGGACTGACTGCCCCAACCCATCTCATGACCCACGGCCTATGAATTCCCCTGTTACTTTTCAGGAGTAGACCACAGAAGTACACTTCACCAGTGTTTAAAATGAACCACTTCTTTCTTACCAGAAATGGCTCAACTCTTCTGGACATCAGCAGATTATTGGGGGTTCTATACTGTAAATTCTTTGTCCTTCGTGACCCTGCTTTTTCCTACTGCCTACAGCCAGTGATAACAACAGACTTTCAGAGCAAACTGGGGCTTCACGAATCCACATAAAAATTCCAGATGCTCAATATCTTAATAAGAGGGGTCCAGACTTATCCAAGAGAATCCACTTTTACTCACTTGGCTATTTAAATATTTTTTCTTTGGAATTTTACATATGGGGTTGGCTACCATCTCCCAGAGCATTCAGTACATCATGTGAATTTATGATTACCATGAATATTTGGGCCAAACTGGTGCCACTCTGGAATTTACACCCTAAGTACAAACAATTAACAACAGTATATTTATAAAAGACTTACTTTTCACACAAACTTTCCCATATTTTTTCTAAATATTTAAGTTAAGGTAGGCACCGAAGCAGCAGTTCTACTGGAGTAAAACAGCAGTTAAGTATAGTACCAGAATTTAACACCAGATTACTCCCTGAGATTTTCTTTAGTTTTTAATCCTAGGTTTGCTTCCCTACACTGCTTGGCACCTTCTGGAAGGTCTCCCCTTCCTGTTGTTGTATACTCTCAAAGTGAATGCTTATTTTATTATTTGTCTAAGAAAGAAATAAATTGGAAAGAAATCCTTAAGGCATTCTGGAGCCAAAAATGATTAGCAATAACTGCAAACTGGGTTTTTATTAACATGAATAATAGGCCAGCCACTTATTTCCTTTAAAAACTGTCAAAGGTAAAGGTCACTAGCAATTTGACTTTTGAACACAAAAGATTAAGGTAAAAATGCTGCCCAAAGATTTAGTGTCCCACAAGAACATAAACAAGCAACAGAGTAAAACCTCATCATGACATTATCCTTGAAACCTGACAAGAGCATATAAGAAACATGAAACATGACAAAACTGTGAAGAAGACACTATTCCTATCATTCCTCATCTATTAAAAGAAAAAAATAAAGCATACTCAGGGCCCATGTTAATCTCTGTATCACTCCTGTTTTGGTATACGTGCTGCCGAGGCAAGCACAAATCAAAACCACAATGAGATACCACCTCACACCTGTCAACATGCTAAACTCAAAAAGACAAGAGATAGCAAGTGTTGGTCAGGATGTGGAAAAAAGGGAACCCTCATGCACTGCTGGTGGGAATGTAAATTGGTGCAGCCACTGTAGAAAACAGTAAACAATGAAAAAGATAATTACCATATGGTCCACTAATCCTACTACTGGGTATCTGTCTACCCAAAGAAAATGAAAACCCTAATTTGAAAAGATAAACGCCTGGGGCACCTGGGTAGCTTAGTGGGTTAAGTGCTTGACTTCAGCTCAGTTCATGAGTTCGAGCCTTGCATCAGGCTCCATGCTGACATTCTGCATTTTGTAAGTGTCCCTCAAAAATAAACATTAAAAAAAAATTTGAAAAGATATACACGCCCCTATGTTCACTGCAGTATTTTTTACAATAGTCAAGATATGGAAGCAACCTAATGGTCTATCAACAGACAAATGGACAAGGAAGATACTGACATACTAGATAAATAAAATATTTGAGATAGTGGATACTCAAATTTTTTAAATATTTTTTAAAGAAAAAAATATGATTATAGAATTCTGTTTGTAACCAACCTTTTTAAACACCCTTAATTTCTGTCTTTTCAGTATTATTTAAATAGGTAAAAATAAGATGTATTATTTATTTTTTTATTTAAGTATAGTTTACACACAATGTTATATTAGTTTCAGGTGTACAGCCTAATGATTCCACAAGTTTGTACCTTATTCTATGCCTTGCCACAAGTGTAGCTTAAATTACCCTGTTTAATGATGGATAAAAAAATGCAAGACCCAGTCACAACAACCAGTTCTTTTCTGCTCCAATCACACTCTGTCCAGCCTTCTCCGGCTCACTCCTAGTAATGGATTGGAAACTGCCAGAAGGCAAGATCTATATTTTGTCATTGTGTGTATCCCTAGCAACTATCATGGTGCCCAGTCCGTTGTAAACACTTAAGTATTACTGAAATGATTGGAATTGGCGTACACAAGGGCCAATTAAAGAGCCCTGTCACTGCTGTGCCCCAGGTGTGGGGTTTCCTGCCTGCCTTCTTTCAAACATTTAGGTGTTGTAGTAGACTATCCATTTTCAACCACACTGGGGGAATTAATTTAAAAGCAACCTGCTTCCTCTTGCCTATATCTGTGCTCCACAAATGTAATCACCAATGTCTGGAGATACTATGCCATACAAAGTACTTTCACATTTATTGTTTTTATCTGACCCTTACAACCTTTCAAGGTAGGCAACAATTGAACACATAAGGAATAAGAGGTTTAAGAAGGTTAAAGAATTTGTTCAAGGTCACACAAAGGTCAAATGTTATTTTTCAATCTTACTATTAAGACCACACTAATAATAAAAGCATGTTAGCACCAATGTTCCAATGTGGAATCTTAAGACATTCCACCTCCAAATGCATCTCACTGGTAGGATCTACCCCATCTTTCACTCACACTTTTATTACTATATACGTGTTTGAAACATGCCCCAATGCAATGCTTTCATATAGAAAATGATATTTGTCAAGTAAAAAACAGTACCACCATCATAATGAAATTAAAAAAAAAAAAAAGAAACATGAGTTCCTCAAAAAATCCTTATCTTTGGTAAGATCTTATATAAAGGAACTAATGTCTCCCAAATTACTAGGAAAATTGCTTCCTAAATTAAAAATGAAGCAATTAATATTACATTTGAGATGAATGAGAAAGTGTTTTTAGTCAACTGGTTTTTAGATTTCTCCCATTAAAAATAATTCTGACAGGAATTAAAATTTTAGTGGCCAATCATACAAGACAGGACAGTAGTCTGGGCTTATCCAGAAGCAGAAAGCAGTTCTCCAAACATATCTAACACAGTATTATAGAAGGAAGTGCTTCAGACTCTTTAAATGTATACCAACAGCTAAATTCTAGGCCTAAACAAACTAAGCTCTCATACTCCTAAAATTCACTCTGAATAGCTAATAGGAAAAGTGGTCTGAAAAAAGGACAGAAAAAGCTTATATTCAGATATATTCTGTAATTTTTGTAAATCACATTTTTGGAAAGAGGTAGGAAGTAAAATTCTAAATATAGGCTTTTTCTTAGTTATGTAAAGTATTTTATTTCTAACCTAAGAGTAGCTCTTTCTTATATTAGATGTTTTCAGCTCTCGCCATTTAAGGTTAGTTGAACGAAACTGTTGATGTTGAAAATTCAGTGAAATTCAAATCAAAGTTGAGCTAAATGGGGGCTGTCAGACTGATGAAACTAATTCCAACTTTCACTGTTTTCCCAAGAAAAATCTATTTTTGCTTTTAATGAGATAGAGACAGGAAAGGCATGCAGTGATACTCCAGTTTCAGGATGGAGAGGATTCCCAGAGTTGTCAGGTGCCTGGAATATCAAGGCTTTAAAGGAAGGGGAAGATACTCTGCAGAAGAGAAGAGAATTTAGAGAAGGACAGGGCATTGCAAGGCTGAGGGGAAGAATAGTGTAAGACCTTGGATTTTGCATGGGGACCCTTAGAAATGTCCATAAAATGCTTGGTGAAGGCATGTGCTGCAGGAACTGGAAAGGACAAAGCTCTACACCCAGAATGAGATGGCAGATCAAGGTGGCCTCCAGAGACACAGGAGGGAGACCATAAAAGACCTGGGAATTAGAAATTTTGGGGAGAGGTTGAAACTGGCAATAGAAGTAACACAAGTGGGGGCTAAGCTAATTACCAATTTCTGAACACTAAGGCAATTCCAGGTAATACCTGGTTTATATAGCAAATAATGTTTAGGGACAGCATACTAACAAACATTAGGTCAACCCACTTGTAAATTCTAGCTTTTCTCCTACTTCCACCCTTCCAAACACGAACAATACAATTATAAGAATAGTTTGATCTGTTTTTTCTTAAATATTTATTTTTGAGAGAGAGAGAATGTGACAGAGAGCGAGTGGGGGAGGAGCAGAGAGAGAGAGAGACACAATCTGAAGCAGGCTCCAGGCTCTGAGCTGTTAGCACAGATCCCGATGAGGGGCTTAGACTCACAAACCAGGAAGTCATGACGTGAGCCAAAGTCGGCCGCTTAATGTACTGAGCCACCCAGGGACCCCACTAGTTTGATCTTTGAAGTCAGACTTCAAGTCAAATCCTAGCTCTGCCCTTTCCTAGCTGTGAGACTTGAATGAATCACTTAACTTTTCTGAGTCTCAGTTCCTTCATTCAACAAAAATGAATGCAGGACACATCTTCCAATATGACATATAATAAGTGCTCAATAAATATGTGTTTACTAAATGCAGGTTTGCCAGAAGATGTGATATTGACACCAAGAACATGTGTGGCCAGGCCCTGAACAAATGTTAGCCATGGCTCCTATGTCATTCCATTTTGTGATTACTTGAAGTGCCAGCCCCACGTATAAAATAAAGGGAGAAAGGGAGAAAGGGAGAAAGGGAGTTCTTCAGCAACTAATTCATCAAGTTCCATTTCAGGCATTTTTACTCAAAGTTTGCAATGGCCACTAGGCAAGAGATACTCTCAATTAGTGTTATGTACTATAACTTTTCAACAAATAAAGCAGGGAACTGAGAATTTAGCCATGTATAATTATGCTTTTTCTTAATAAAAATATAAAGACCCATCTTTTATAGACTGTACTAGTTAGCTATTGCCACAATGATCCTACAGAATAAAACATCCCAAATTCAATGGCTTATAATAAGTATTTATTCTTGTGTTCATGGGTCTGTATGTGAACTGAAGTTTGGCTGGCCTAGGCAGGGCTTGGTTGGATGGCTCTGTCTCAGACTGTGGGTTGGGCTCAGGTTCATTCTACCTGTGTTTATTCTGGGACCAAGCTTAAGAAGGGGCAACCACTGGCCAGGGAACACTCTTCTCAAGGGATATTACCAGTGTGCAAAACCAAAGCCAAACCATGCAAACATACTTAAGGCTTTATGTCACATCCATCAACATTCCATTGACCTATTATCAGTGGGATGGGGACTGAACAATCAAAAAATACCCAACAGTGAACACTAAAATCTTAACTAGTTGGGTATAACTGCATTGTATGTCTATTCATACATGGAGTTAAACTTATACTAATGACTCTATAAAAGATCTTATTGTAATTAAGATGAAATTCTAGAGAGATAAGGCACTAATGAAGATGATAATTTATGATACTCCAATTGCTAAAAACATGATGTAAGTCAGACTTCAGATCCTCATTTATAATGATGTAGGAAATAATTCCAAGCATGTGCTATGTGTTTCAATTGAATCAGACGGTCTTCTTTTTCAAAATGCTATGTCAAACCATCAAAAGTAATTGATGACACTATTAAAAGAGAACATAAATCTTTAGTATTTTGTGAGATTTAAAGTTGAATAAATATTTGTCAGTTCGTAAAATTCTCAAGTGCATCTGGGGAAAGTTCTAATACATCTTGCTTATTTAAAAGATGTTTTGCGGGGCGCCTGGGTGGCTCAGTCGGTTGAGCATCCGACTTCGGCTCAGGTCACGATCTTATGTGAGTTCCAGCCCGTTTGGGCTCTGTGTGGACAGTTCAGAGCCTAGAGCCTGCTTCATATTCTGTGTCTCCCTCTCTCTCTTTACTCCTCCCTCACTTGCATTCTGTCTCTGCCTCTCTCTGTCAAAAATAAATAAACATTAAAAAAAAATTTTAAGACATTTTGCAAAATGTATTGATTGATTTAAGAAGGAAGCATTAGCTCAATGTAAGTGCTTTGAAGTTTAAGCATTTTCGACAATCTTAAAATTCTAGGTTGAGAAAATAGCAGACATCAAGAGTACCTTTAGTCAAAAGAACACCAATCTGTTTTCAATCATTATTTCATAAATTATTCAGTGCAAGCTTAGAGAAATGATTTTAATTAAGAAAGATTACACTTGGGTATTAATATGATAAAATATTCTGACACAATATTTAAAATCTATGTGGTGATAACAGAAACAAAAAATTCTTCAGCATTATAAAAAAACAAGTTTAACAGAAAGTTCGATTTCTAGAGTTCCATTGGTCTGTACCTGGAGACTTCAAATGTAACAATATTAGATATCTGTGTTAGATATTGAAGACACCTTAGAACCAACTACATTGGTCAAAAGTATTATAAACTATCTTAACTACTGGATAGGAGAGACCTCATTATATATTAATTCCAATGAATGAATCTGTAAATTATTCTTCCAAGCTTTCTCTAACATTAACATTTCTATTATACCTATTCTACTGTCATTTCTTTTCTACTTCCCCTATTATTCCTCTTTTCAGGTAACTGCAATAGATCTGGTCTGAACAAGTCTCAAATCCAAACTCCTCAAGGTGGCATCCCAAATCCTCCATTGTGTTGTCCAAACCTATTTTCTACTGCCCCATAACATGAGATCATTACTCTTGCTAAGCTGGTCCAGTGATTCCAAAACACAACTGAAGTCTATTATCCCTCACTTGCAAACCAGGCATCCAGTGCCTCTGTATAATATTTGACTCATCTTTTTTTTTTTTTTTTACCCATCTTTTAAGACTCTGCTCAAGTTCTACCTCTTACACACAAGATTTCCTGATCAACTCCATCTTTCAGAGAGCTCTTGAACCTCTAATCTTTGGTAGCACTTACTGTCTGATTGTGTATATGAAATTTATCATGTAATTGTCTTGACTTGCTGAACTTAGCACATATATCTTATACCTTTGTATATCCTCATGGCTCTAAGTGTACATTCCAGGTCCAAGATAAATACTCCAGGCTGCCCATCCAAGATTCATTCTCCTTTCCTTCCTTGCAAACAGAATTCAATTTTGGGGGGGTAAAAATGTTCCCAGTTAAAAACACTCACCTTCCACAATTCCTGGCAGATGGAAAAGCCCCTATGACCCTAGTCCTGACTAAAGAAATAAGTGAAGTCTATTTTTAGAGACATCTAGAAAAGCTACCATTCTGATAGAAAGTAACAAAAACATGAATATGATTCTTGGAGATGGAAGACACTCATTGATCACAAGGACAAAATGTGACATGTTTTATATGTCCATAAATGTCAAGGACAGAATAACTCTGGGACATTCATGACATCATGATATCACTGTATCAGCCCTAGACTGTATACCTCCAGACTTATTATGTGAGAAAAAATAACTACTACTCCTCCTCCTGTTTCATTAAGCTAGTCTAGTTCCATTTCCATTACATAGAGCAAAAAGTGCTAACATTTTTTATGAATATTTTAAATAATTACCAACCAATTGCTCAATGCTTAGCATTGCGGTAGTACACAGAAAATACAAAAGCACACATGATCTCTACTCTCCAAAGGTTATCAGTTGAAGCAAAGACATAAAACATAAATGATTAATGCAAGTTGTATATGAGTCATTTAATAAATACTTACGGAGCATATGTATATATACGTAGAATACCAGCATATGACAGAAAAGTCAATCAGTCAAGGATTATTTCCTCAAAGAGATTACAATAGATATGTACATCCATTGTAATATTTAGAATATCTTTTGTAAAACCATTCTGTAGATATAGATATGTACTTGATGTGTGTTCATAAATAGCTATAAGACAATGTGCAGGACTAAGCACTATAAAAACAAATGGCAAATTAAATCCTTGTTTCAAGGGAGACATAACTTTTAAGTGATGGCATCAAAAAGGATTCTTTTGTACAGAAGGTTCATTTGTACAGAAGGACTTTGAAGAATGGGTGAGATAAAGGTCTGTGGAAATGAAGGTGGGGTGAAGGAGTGTCTGGGCATTAGGGGACAAGAAATAGAGAAAACTAAAAACAAGAAAACGTGGTAAGGTTTTGGTCTAGGATAATGATGGAAATACTAACAGAAATAAAGAACACAGAAGAAGGTGCACGTTTGGGAGGATAAATAAAGGGTTGAGTTTAGGACAATACATAGTAACGAAAATAAATAGATGGAAAACAAGCTTTCCTTTAACCCTCATCCAGCTATATTCTATTCTCTATTCCCTTCCACTCCTGCTAAAGGCATCTCACTTTTACCCCATCACCTTTATTCTAAGCTGGCTTTATTATCTTAAAGACGCATCTGAAATAAATACTCAACAAAATTAACAGTGAAAGCCTAGAGATGTGCTGTTCAATATGGTAGCCTCTAACCTGTTGTCTGTTGAAATTCCAATTATTTTTAAATGAAATAAAGTTAAAATTCAGTTTTTAAATTTCAGTTTTCTCATTAGCCACATGTCAAGTTCCCAAATGGCCATCTGTATGGGACATTAGGAGAATAATTGCATACTTACACAAAGTTCTACTGGACAGTGACAACCTAGAGTCTTTGTTTTTGAAGTCAGTAATTAAGCAAGGAAGCCAAGTTATTTCAACTTTCAACACTTTCCTAGACTAGCTTTGAACCTACACAATGGGTCAAGAAAGGTAAATGAGATCTAATAGTAAGAAATGACTGTCTCTATGAAAAACCTAGAAAAATAAAATAAAAATCTATTAGGACAAATATTTTAAAAATGGAATATAAAATAGTATATTCAAATCTCTATATATTTGTACTAACCAATTTATTTTCTCAGAATGAGAAAAAGGTCCTATTTACAAAACCAATAAAGAATAAAGTATTCTATAATAAACTTAACAAGAATGTGCAGTAACTATATGAATAAAACTAAAAAAGGTCATTAGGAAGTAATAAAAAAAGATGAGTGACTATGGTATATTTTATATTATGTTTTTCTAGGTTTATTGAGAAATGATTAACATTTAATATTGTGTTTAAGGCACATGATGTGAACATTTGACATATATACATATATATATGTGTATATATTTATATATATACACCTAGTGATATGATCACCAAAATAAGGTTAATTAACACATCCATCACCTCACATACTTTGTGTGTGTGTGATGAAAACATTTAAGATCTACTCTCTTAGCAACTTTCAATTATAAACTATAGTACTGTTATCTATAGTCACTATATTTTATATATGACAGGATAATACTATAAATGTTACTCTCCCCAAATTAATCTTTACATTTAACATAATTCCAATAAAAACCTCAAGTTGCAAACATTTCCTAACTTCACAAATTATTCTCAAATGTATCTGGAAGATAACCCACTGTTAGACTAGCCAAGAAAACTTAATAAGAGGTTTTGCTCAAACAGATATCAATCGAAGAATATAATAAACAAAAATTAAAACAACACACCCGGATCTTACACAGGAAGAAAATACATCAAGGAAATGAAATGTAAATTCTAGGAACAGAACTGATTATTCATATGGATCATCCTTTATGACCAAACTGGCATCTCAAATTAGTGGAGGGATGAATTATTTAACAAAGAGTTTAAAAAAAAAAGTTAGCTTTCTGTCTCATAATATGAGAGATAAATTATATATTCGTTAAAGTTTTTAGTGTTAAAATAGAAACCAATGAAGTATAAGAAAAAAAACAGATTTTAGTCATTTTTTAAAATTTGTATTGAGAAGGAATTCCTGAGACCCAAAAGCAGAACCCATAACAAGACTGAGAGACTGGACTCATAAAAATGTAAAATTTCTTTATGGTACCACCCCCAACAATTATAAAATAATTTTCTTAATGATCATGAGGTTTGTAAAATAATGTACTATGTACATACATACACACATATGTATTTATTTTCTACATCAGTACAGTGGAACGTCATACAGCCTTTATTAATAATAGAAAGATGTATTTATTGACATGGAAAATATTTTAACAAAAAAGATTATACCTAAGTGTCTGTGGTGTGCTTCCAGCTAGTCATATTTTTATATAATTATGCAATTAAATATCTGGAAAAAGATACACCAAAATCTTACTATTCACTGTCACTAGATAGTTTTGAAACAGTTATTTTTATTTATTTTTATTTTTTTTAGCAATACGTGTCAGTATTTTTTTTTAATTTATAGTTTATTGGTAAGTTGGTTTCCATATAACACCCAGTGCTCTTCCCCACAAGTGTCCTCCACCATGACCATCACCCCCCTTCCCCTTTCCCCCGACCCTTCTGACCTCAGTTTGTTTTCAGTATTCAAGAGTCTCTTGTGCTTTGTCTCCCTCCCTCTCCCTAACTCTTTTTCCTCCTTCCCCTCCCCATGGTCCTCTGATAGGTTTCTCCTGTTAGACCTATGAGTGAAAACATATGGTATCTGTCCTTCTCCGCCTGACTTATTTCGCTTAGCATGACACCCTCCAGGTCCATCTACTTTGCTACAAATGGCCAGATGTCATTCTTTCTCATTGCCATGTAGTATTCC
>CM053576.1:68271173-68300762 GCA_028646485.1 Cryptoprocta ferox | reverse complement strand
TCCCCTTCTAGTTCCTTTAGGTGCTCTGTTAGATTTTCAATTTGTGCTTTTTCTAGTTTGTTGAAATAGGCCTGGATTGCAATATACTTTCCTCTTAGGACTGCCTTTGCTGCATCCCAGAGAGTTTGGATTGTTGTATTTTCATTTTCATTTGTTTCCATATATTTTTTAATTTCCTCTCTAATTGCCTGATTGGCCCTATCATTCTTTAGTAGGGTGGCTTTTAACCTCCACATTTTTGGAGGTTTTCCAGACTTTTTCCTGGGATTAATTTCAAGTTTTATAGCATTGTGATCTAAAAGTGTGCATGGTATAATCTCAATTCGTTTGTATTTATGGAGGGCTGTTTAATGCCCCAGTATGTGATCTATCTTGGAGAATGTGCCATGCACACTCGAGAAGAAGGTGAATTTCCTAGCTTCAGGATGCAGAGTTCTAAATATATCTATTAATTCCATCTGTTCCAATGTGTCATTCAGGTCCATTGTTTCTTTAGTGATTTTGTGTCTGGTTGATCTATCCATTGCTGTAAGTGGAGTGTTAAAGGCAATTAACACATTGCAATTAACACATTCTTATCAATAAGATTGTTTCTGTTTCTGATTGTTTCATGTATTTGGGTGCTCCCAAATTTGGCGCATAGATGTTTATAATTGTTAGCCCTTCCTGATGGAGAGACCCTGTAATTATTATATAATGTCTTTCTTCATCTTTTGCTACTCCCTTTACTTTAAAGTCCAGTTTGTCTGATACAAGTATGGCTACTCCGGCTTTCTTTTGACTACTGGACGCATGATAGATATTTCTCCATCCCCTTACTTTCAATCTGAAGGCATCTTCAGGTCAGAAATGAGTCTCTTGTAGACAGCAAATAGATGGCTTTTGTTTTTTTTTAATCCATTCTGCTACCCAGTGTCGTCTGATTGGAGCATTCAGTCCATTTACATTCCGTGTTATTATTGAAAAATGTGGGTTTGGGTTCATTGTGTTCTCTGTAGAGTTCGTGTTTGTAGTGGTGTCTCTGGTACTTTGTATTCCTTACAACATTTTCCTCATAAGAGTCCCTCTTAGGATTTCTTGTAGGGCTGGTTTGGTGGTGATGAATTCTCTCAATTTTTGTTTATTTGGGAACACCTTTATCTCTCCTTCTGTTCTGAATGACAGGCTCGCTGGATAAAGGATTCTTGGCTGCATATTTCTCCTGTTCATCACATTGAAGATTTCCTGCCATTCCTTTCTGGCTTGCCAAGTTTCGTTAGATAGGTCTGTAACCACTCTGATAGGTTTCCCTTTGTATGTTAGGGCCCTTTTATCCCCAGCTGCTTTCAGAATTCTCTCTTTGTCTTTATATTTTGCCAGTTTCACTATGATATGTCGTGCCAAAGGTCGATTCAAGTTACGGTTTAAGGGGGTCCTTTGCACCTCTTGGATTTCAATGCCTATTTCTTTCCCCATATTTGAGAAGTTCTCAGCTATAATTTGATCGAGTACCCCTTCAGGACCTTTTTCTCTTTCTTCATCTTCAGGTATTCCTATGATACAGATATTGTTCCGTTTGATTATATCACTCAGGTCTCAAATTCTCTTTTCGTGCGCCTGTATCAATTTCTCTCTCTTTTTCTCGGCTTCCTCTTTTGCTATAATTGTGTCTTCTAATTCACCTATTCTCCTCTCTGCCTCTTCAATCCGTGCAGTGGCTGCCTCCATTTTATTAGGCACCTCATTTATAGCCTTTTTTAACTTGTCACAGCTATTTTGAAGGTCCCTAGTCTGTGTATCAATAGCTTCTTTGATTTTTTTTTCAAGTCCAGCGATTAATTTTATGACAATTGTCCTAAATTCTTGTTCAGTTAGGTTGCTTAAATCTGTTTTGCACAGTTCTGTGGCTGTGACTTCTTCCTGGAGTTTCTTTAGAGGAGAGTTCTTCCATTTCATCATTTTGGCTAGCTTTCTATCTCTTCTTGTCAGTTTTAATAGCTCGTTATGCACTGTGCACCTGTTAGTATTGCTCTATTAAAGGAGGCTCATTGACTATCCAGGGCCTGTCGTTTCAGAAAGTGTTCTTTTAATGGTGTCTCTTGGTTTCTCTTGTTGTGTCTTTGATTATTTTACTTTCCTAGTCAGTGATATTTGGGACTCTCCACCATGTGTACTTTAGCTTGTTTCTTGAGGTAGCCTCAGGCATCTTTGAGGTTGTCTTCTTTCTGGAGATTGTATCTTCTCTTTCCCCGCTTGCAGATCAGAGTATTGTCCCTTCAGTCCTTCTTGGTTTAATAGATGCAGGTGGGCAAAGATTACAGAGCTCCCTACTTCTCCGCCATCCAGCATCTGTTGTCAGGAGAGTAGATGTGGGGGCAGCCTATGCAGGTGCAGAAAGCGGGCAGCTGAACTTGAGATAAAAGGTTTGAGTTCCCACGATATCTCCTTGTTTGGAAGGGATTATCATTGCACCAACCGTGTCTGACCACCCAAGAATCGGGAGCCAGGAACACCGCCCGCAATCTAGCGCAGGGCTCTCGAAACGAGTATTTTTAAATTTTAATATCTATCTTCTATTTTTGCTAGAAGTAAATACATGTTACCTGGGTAATAAATAAAAAGTGTTTCTGGGCTCAGTCTGTTAAGCGTCCAACTCATGATCTCGGCTCAGGTTATCATCTACAGCTCGTGAGTTCAAGCCCCATATTGGGCTCTGCACTGACAGAGTAGAGTCTGCTTTGACTCTTTGTCTCCCTTTCTCTCCACCCCTCACCTGCTCCCACATGCCTGCTCTCAGTCTCAAAAATAAATAAACATTAAAAAGAATTTTAACAAATATTTTTAAATTCTTGTGGTAAAACTAGCCAAAACATTAAAAAAGAAAGAGAGAAAGAAAAATAACTTCTTTAAACTGTGGTTATTTCTAGGAAGCAGGATTATACTTGATTAATATTTTCTTCTTCACATAGACTTTTTGAGTATTTTTGTACAAGGATATATTTACTCTTTCAATCAAAATGAAGTAAACCTGATTTCTCAAATACATCTGGCTACTGTGCAGCTATTGATTACACACTACTTTATAAAAGGAAACTTGCTCAGCCAAAAGGTGAACTGACCAATGAGGAATGGACATGACCTCCTCTGTTTCACATTTAGTGCCTGGGTCACATATAATAAGCTATGTGTACAAGGTTAGAAATTAAGCCAATTTCTTTGTATTGTTTTAGTGTTCTCACTCCTATTTTGATGCTGACAGCAGGAAAGCTGACGGTAAAGGCCTGAACCACATACTACTAATATGATCGTAACTGCATTATTCTAGCCCCAGTAAGGCATAGAAAAATGCATTCTTATTCAACAGTGCAGGGAAAGGGAGATTACATCTGAAGATCCAGGGTGACAGGTGAATTCAAACTAAAATTAAAAAGCAAAACAAAGTAGAGATTTTATGTATGCTCTATGACAACTGCTTCCTGTAATGTTAAAGGCAATCTATCCACTTGATTATCCAAAGATCATGCTCCCTCTAAGTATTTGAGCCAGAGGACCTAACAAATATTCCACAAGATTGCTGCACCTCCAAAAACAAAGGCTCAGGCAATACAGAAATCAGTAAGATGAAGTCTCCAGCTTCAAAGGATAAGCCATCTAAAAGGTGCCTCTCCTGAAAAACTACCATCACCACTACTACTACATCAAATTCATCCATCCATCCATCCATTTTTCATTAATTTGTTCCTTCATTCACCTACAATGAATACCTATGCTAAACACCATGGCAGGCAGTGGGTGGAGCTTATAATCAGCCTCTTATCAAAAGTAAACATATTATGCTCCTGATTGAAATCCTGCCAGATCCAAATTAGCTAAAAATAAATTCAAAAAAAGAAAAAAAGCAGAGATACTGGCATCATTAAGAATACAGGTTTGCTCTGTTTGAATTTTCAAGCACAGATCATGCCCTAACCTTTTGGTCAATTAGAGATGGAAATAATGAGTCGTATAAGAGAGAAGGCCCTGTAATGCAATCCATAGTGACATGGAAGGTGTCAGATATCTGAAACACAGAATAAGTAGGAGAAAAACACTGATGAGACTAGAGCTAAATTTATTCTTTGGTAAATGTATCACTTCTATTATTTAGAAATTAAAAGCAACCAGTAACACATGAAAATGTGATTATAGTTCTTGAAGTAAAATAAAATTACATACTCAAACATAAAACTAACAACACTGACCAGAGCCAGCACTGGACATAGAAGACACCAAAACTGAGCTTCATGGTCAGTTTTTGAGCCCCGCTAAGTAGATCTGGATGTTCACAGCCTCAGCAGAGCAAAGGCTAACAGCAGTTAGGGTCAGCTCTTAAAACCTAGGACATATATATCCCAATTGTTTACAATATATATAATCTCATTGTCAGGTCCTAGACATGCGATTTAAATATAGTAGTGCTACGCTTTAATCGTGGATCTAAAATTAAGAAACTATTCACAAATCTACTTAGACAGAAATTTGTATTTGGAGCCCAAAGTCTTTTTTTAGTATCACTGAACTGTTGAGTACTCCCTGGCAGTATTTCTTGAACTAAGATTTATGCCTATAGTATTAAAAGTCTTCAAATTCTTGATGATGTTTTAAAAATATTTGTCTTTAATTTTTATAGTTTTTAAAAAAAAAAGGAATATAGAGATAGCCTGCATCTTTTGAATGATCCCCATGTGACTGCATACTGCCATAATAATCTTTATGCAGTATTTTGTATGTACAAGTGGGTTTATGTCAGTGGACATCAGGAAAAGCTGTATGCCTGAAAGGTCTTGGAGTCCAAATAAGCAGAGTAGTGGGAGAGCCCACTTTACGCCATCATCTTTACGCCAACCTGTATTCATTTATTGGAAGTATGGTCATCGGTATGTAAAAAATAATTTTTCCATTGCTAATCCTTTCAACAATTATATCAGATATCTATTTAATGAAAATATCAATTAGGCTAACTTTATCGTCAAGTGATGAGGCTTTACAGAGGTGCCCAGTATTGTATCTTCAAAGTCCTGTTCCAAGACTATTTACTGGGAGAGTTTTACTAAAGATGAGGCTTCATTAGCTTAACTTCCAATTACAGACTTACAGGTATTAACATTCTTTGAATAACATACTTATGTAAACAGGCATTTGTTGAGTACTACCAGAATCCAAATACAGAAACATGAACCATACAACTAGGCCTGTGGTGCTATCTTTCTGCTGTAATTCCCCAAATCAACAGCTATTTCAGCAAAGCGGCATCACCCATCCTGTTAAATCCATGGGGATTTGCATTTAATCGTAATGTTCACTTGAACTCTAATGGTTTCACCTAACAGAGGACCATGGGGAGGGGAAGGAGGAAAAAGAGGGAAAGGGCAGGAGACAAAGCACGAGAGACTCTTGAATACTGAAAACAAACTGAGGGCGGGAGGGGGCGGGGGAAAGGGGAAGCGGGGTGATGGTCATGGTGGAGGTCACTTGTGGGGAAGAGCACTGGGTGTTATATGGAAACCAACCTGACAATAAACTATAAAGTTAAAAAAAATTTAAAAAAATAAAACTGATAGAACTGAAAAAAAATGAACTCTAATGGTTTCATAGTCTGCTTTATATTTAATATACTATATGCAACTAAAACAAATTTACATTAAGAACTATAAGCATAGGGGCGCCTGGTGGCTCAGTCGGTTAAGCATCCGACTTTGGCTCAGGTCATGATCTTGCGGTCCATGGGTTCAAACCCCACATCGGGCTCTGCACTGACAGCTCAGAGCCTGGAGCCTGCTTCAGAGTCTGTGTCTCCCTCTCTCGCTCTCTGACCCTTCCCCGCTTGTGCTCTCTCTCTTTCTCTCTCTCTCCCTCCCTCCCTCAAAAATAAATAAACTTAAAAAAAGAGTTACAAGTATAAAATATATTGTAGTTTTAAATTTGTGCATATTAAATAACATAATGAACAATATAAGTAAAATAAGCGATTTAGGTAATAATTTCAGTCAGCACTGGAAGTTCACAGGGATTTTATTTTTCTTCAACAAAGTGGAACAAATCCCTCAGCTTGAGGAAATCTGCTTTATGGCACATTAGTCTTATCCAGAATTTAAGAGAAAAGGAAGCACATTACCAAGGTTCTCTGTTGGCAGCTTAAATTTTATTTCTTTATTTCAAAGTCAGTTTCTCTGTGTCCTTGCTTCTGCTTTGTTCCCCAACTTCAAAGGTCAAAGTAACTTTGCAGGCCATTCAGAGATGGCCAGAAATGGTAGGACACAATCAGGAAAAGGAACCCCTTTGTAACAGGTGCTCTACTAAATTTTAACTGCTTTCATTTTTATCTCAACTGTTAGTTTCTGCAGAGACAGGACAGTGTCGAAGCCTGTCACAATGGGCAGGCTTAATACATGTTTGCCAAATGACAAAATGAGTCATTCCAGGCTATTTTCTCTCAACTCCTCTTACTCCAGTCTGGCTCCAAGAAAATGCATCAGAATCTTAATAGAGGTATTTTAACTATATAAGAAATACTCTACAAGAAATGTATTCGATGTTGACTCATCAAACAGTCACAATCAATTAGTAAATACCAAAGTCCTTGGAGACTAACCTCTATAGGAGGCTCTCCAAATGATCATTGACAATCCTAAGATAACATGAAAAGTTATATTCAAATTTTCCAAAGAAAGAAGCGTGACCAACATTATCCCCCTTCCCCAACAATCATTAACTATGAAGTAATGAACATATCAACCCAGAACAAGAGTCTAAAAGCCAAGAGGGAATTGAAATAAGCTATTTATTAAAAGCCGGGATTAAAAATGTTGTAAAATATATTTTTAATTTACTGGTTCACAAAAATGAAAAGACTCCCTACCTCCTCCCAGATATATTTTAAGACAACAAATTTTTTAAGAAAAAACTTTCTGGGTGGTACTAACCTAGAAGCCAGCAAACATTCCTAGCCTCATTCTTCAGAGCTGATGAAATACATCTGCAAAAATAAACAGCTTGAAAAAGCTGAGCTTGCCAAAAAAAAAAAAGTGTTTTTGTCATTTCCTCAATACTTTTCTTTAATAAAGGGGAAATCAAAGTAAAAGCTAATAAACTTTATATTAGGATTGCCTCAGTGAACATACATGCCCTCCACACACCCACAATCACACAATAAAGTACGACAACACAATCTGATAAATGGCTAATCCTATAAAATTTGATTTATGACACAGAATATTGCTCAGTACTATATGCAAGTAACAATTTTCTCCTTAATATTTTTTTATAACCAGGATCTATACTAAGCCCTGGGGGGAAAAATCTCTTTCCTGCCCAAGTTTAAACCTAAATTCTTATCAGCAGGTGGTCTCATGAGTTAAGTCAATCACTAAGCCACTATTGCAGTTTGTGCTTCTGCAGCAAAGAGGCTTTGGAGCTAAGGAAGTCATTTCTGTTGTATCCCGCTATTCTGTACAAAAATTAATTTCCTGCCAACCCTAGGGGTCACATGACACTAAGTTAATGAAAAGTCATGTAGAGATCAAGCTCCAACAATTAAAAAGACACACACACACACACACACACACACACAACTTCTATTTACCATTCTAAGATTTAAAGAGTAAACTGTAATCATCTTAAGGAAAAAATATATTTGAAGACTGTTACATAAACTGAAAATAAGAAATCCAGGATTAAGGACAGTATATTAGCAATTTATACCTTAGTACTCCAAAGTTGAGTGGGGGGACATGAAACATAGAAAGCAGCATCAGGACTGAGAGGGCAAAAGGAGGGAGGAAGGGAGAGAGAGGGACAACAGAAAAGGGGGAGAACCACTTTAGAACTTCAGGGGAAAAGATAAATACAATTTTTTTTAACTTGGGAGACAAAAAAAAATTGGAGGTTGGAATGCCAGATCACTTGAGGTCAAAAGAAAAGCAAGCTGGGCATCTCCTTGAGCTGGAAGAGCTGGGAGCATACACAAACCACAGGAGGAATAGAACCCAGAAGATACAGTTTATGGATCTGTGTGAGGTCCTGGAATGTTCTGTGTTGTAACAATTTTAGGATTTCAGAAATTCCACAAGATAGCCAATTGATTAGCCTTCTCTCTTTAATCTGTCTTTTGGCCAGTACTCTAACTGTGCACTCAAGATTGCCCAATATTGAAGTCACACAAAGAACTTGAAAGCTAAGTGTCAAAGAACAAACTGAAAAATACTATTATAGGAGGCTGACCCCGGAAAAATCCCAACTGGTAAGAAGTCATGGTTTATGATTTATATGTTTCATGTACCCCACTTAACTCTGGAGTACTAAAATACAAATTGCTATCTCTATTACTGCAAAGTTGTATCAAATATTGAATCCAAGCTACCAAAAAACCTAACTACCATTATCTTTAATTTAGGTTCACCTCTACATTGATGAAAACACATGTAAGATGCCAGTAATCATTTATTTTACGTGTCAAATACTAGTCTAGATGTTGCTGTAAAGATATTTTAAAGAGCTAATTAACACTTACAATCAGTAGACCTTAAGTAAAGCAGATTATTCTCCATAATATGGGTAAGCATCATCCAATCAGTTAAAGACCTTCACAGCAAACACAGGTTTCCAAGAGAAAAAGAAATCCTGTCTCCAGACTACAACTTAGAAATTCTGCCTGAGGTTCCAGCCTTCTGACTAAGGACTGCAATATCAACTCTTCCCTGAATTTCCAACCTGGCAGTGTTTTACACATTTCAGACTTGCTAGTTCCCATAATAGTAAATATATATATATATATATATATATATATATATATATAGTACATGTGCGTGTATAATAGTATACTAGTATACTATATATATAAATACTATTGGTTCTGCTTCCCTGGAAAACTGATTAATACAATGCCCAAAACTCTAAAAAATATGAATCTATTTCATTTTTCCTAGCATGATTCAAAGTTTATAACTAGCAAACAACATTGCTTATCATCAAATGTTCATGGTTTTCAAATCACTGAAAGAACCTGCATTAATACAGAGAGAGCCTACAAATGTTCCCTCTATGGTTTCTAGCTTTTATTATACTTATTAAGAGTTTAAAACAGATTGCACCCCCTAGAGGGGAACATTTCAGTTTGCATTTCTAAATTATATTTTGGAACAATTAAGTCAATTTCATTTCTACAATTCTGGAAAATATTACACAGAAGATTTGATTAAAGTGAAGTGGATTGATATACCTGTTTCAGGGAAACAAAGATGACACATCGATACCATGAAGAGTTTATATAATGCTAAGAGGCACCTGGTATAAATAAAGGATGTCATCTCTGAAAACTCTAAGAGTCTTAGGTCTGTCAAAGCATAAAGGACAAATTATCTGGTTTTCAAAGTACCTTTCAGTATATTAGTTTTGTATCAAACACAATAGAGTTATCACTAATTATACCTTTAGCAAAGTGACAGGTAATCTAATTAAATGAAAACACATAACATGTTTTGGGTAGAAACATTTTAGAAACATCATAGGACTTATGGAAGAAAAATGCATTTTCACTGAATAAGAAAACAATCTCAGGACATTCTCTGGGTGCAGCCAGCAATGACAGTAAGTAACAGATCTCAACTGCAATTCATGACATGCTCCTCTAATTCACAATGTCATCCATTACAAATATTTAAGAGAAACTCTTTGCAAACAAGCAAATCACAAAGACATCTTGAGCCCAAGGTCCCAAACTTAAAACACAAATGCCTTCAAGAATAGGGGAGTGAACAGAAATGTGGAACTGTGAGAGGTAAGAGAGGGGTGAGGAGGCAGGGGGCGCATGCCCCATCAAAAAGATGTTTGTATTAAAATGACACAGTAGCAACTTTATTCCTTCCCAACAGAATGCAACAGCCCCAGGTGGAGTTCAACAAATAGCTGCCAGTTTGTGATCCTTGAAGTAGACAACAGAAGTCAATTAGAAGAGTAAATACATGAATTAGTGAAAGAGAATAGAGCCATAAATATCTAGAAAATATACTCTAAAAAGGGGTGCCTATTTGCTAAGTACATGACTCATGATTATTGGTATCTATTTAACCCTAAAGCAAAGCCTGCATCATTTGAAAAGTACAAAATTAGCTGCAGATGAGTTATCCCTGACCCAATTATGTGAGTCACTTTGGTAAATCGGTATAGGTTAAAGAAACTAGGAAGATAAATCTGTACAGATTAAAGGCACTAGGGAGAGAGTTAAACTTTGGGGAATAGAAGAGAATTTCAGGAGAAGGGATTTAGGCACGGAATGAAGGTATCGGAAGAGATTATGAGAAAGGAGACACCTGGTGAGGGAGATGGGTTCCCACTATCTCCCAAGCCCTAGTGAGGAGATGAAAGCATCCCAGCCAATAGTAGTGTGTCTGCTGCCTCATCTGGAAAGAGACATCAACTAGAGCCATCTCAAGAAAAGGGTGGAGGGTGCGTCGGTGGTAGGAGTGGGTGGAAAGAGGAGATATGCAACCAGTATCTTAAGAAGATATGCAAAGGTTTTATAAGAAACCAAGGATAAAAAAAAAAAAAAAAGGCCTCTCAAGAGCTGAGCCTTTGCTTTCTCACAAATCTGCTTCTCTCTGGGCATTACCTCTTCAATGCAAACTGGTTTCCTTTGCTTCTAAATCTTGCCTTTCCCCAAAATGGCCTCTCCAGGCCCAGCTGCAGTCTCACAGTTTTTGAGCTCTGCTCCCATAGGTTATTGGCAATAACCACCATGGCCAAGAGACTTCACTCACCACAACTATAACATGATTGGAAGAGGACACTCCCCTGACATAAAAAAGGCAAAAAAAGAAAACCCAAAAAACAAAAAACCTTCATAGACATCTCAGGGACTTAGCAGTTTGAGCTAGAAACATCAAAATGGACAGAATAGGCAGCTTCAACCAACTCCATGTTACTGAAAGAAACAATAAAGATGTATTACGAATGTTTAAGGGGATACACACAGAAAAATTACAAAAATTCAGGGGGAGGGCCTAAAGAAAGCATGAATTCTGAGGCCAAAATTCCAACAGAGAAAGTAAAATGCCTAGTATTAAAAACCAAACTAGTGAATGGGAAGATGACATAAAGGAACTATCACATGATGAAGCAAAAATTACAAAGAAATGTAAATTATTGGTGAAAACATAAAAGCATAGAGGACCAACCCAGAATTTATGTAAGAGAAAAAAGAACAGAAGCAATGAGCAAGTAGGAAAACTTTTTTGAGCTGAAGGAAGAATTGAGTTTTCAGATCAACGAAGTTCACTAAATGCCAAACAGTTATAATGGAGGCAGGGGGGTGGGGAGGCACACAAATGACGTATTATGGTGAAGTTTTCGAACTCTAAGAATAAATATCAAGTTTTACAGAGTTCGAGAAAGAACAGGATACTTACAAAGATCAAATAGTCAGACTGTCAGTGGACCTCATATACCATACTGGACCTTGAAATATGTATATAGACTTTATAAAGGACTATACTACAAGAATACTGTTTCCAGATGTCAGACAGTATATAACATGAATGAGAGAAATTTCAGATTTACAGTGATTCAAGAAATAGATCATTTACCCTTTTTTGAAGGAAAGGGGGTATTAAAAGAGTACTCCAGGATTAACATATTAAAAAAATTAGCATAATATTCCATATTGGAAAGAAAAAACAAACCATGTAACAAATTCAACAGATGCAGTAAAAAAATATTGTGACAAATACTAGCAATCTTTCATGATTAAATACCATTCAACAAACTAGGAATAGAAGGCAACTTTTTCAACCTAACAAAGGACATTCACGAGAGACTAACATTGTACTTAGTGATGAAAGCTTGAAAGCTGTCCCTTTAAGAACAAGATGCAGGTGTCCCATCTCAACACTTCTGTTCAACATTGTACTAGAGGTTCTAACAAGGACAATTAGGCAAGAAACAAAAATAAAATGCATCTAGACTGAACAGGAAGAAGTGAAACTATCTCTATTTACAGATGACATCATCTTATATATAGAAAATCGTAAGTAACTGGGGCACCTGGGTCAGTCAGTCAAGTGTCTGACTCTTGATTTCAGCTCAGGTCACGACCTCATGGTTAGTGGGATCCCACTACACTGACAGTGCAAAGCCTGCTTGGGATTCTCTTCCCTCTTTGCCCCTCAATCACTCATGCTCTCTTTCTCTCTCTCAGAATAAATAAACTTAAAAAAATGAAAATCATAACACATTTAATAAAAACCTATTAGAATCAGTAAATGGACTCAGTAAATTCAGAGGATGAAAGATCAAACAAAAAATCTATTGTATTTCTGTATACTAGCAGTGAAAAATGTGATAATAAAATTAAAATAGTTACAATCACAACAGAATCAAAAGGAATAAAATATTTAGGAATAAATATAATAAATGAAATGCAAGACTATGCACTATAAACTACAAAGTATTGTTAAAGAAATTAAGGAAGACCTAAATAAATGGAAAGACATCCTATATTCATGGATTCAAAGACTTAATATTAAGATGTCAATACTCCCAAAATTCAATCTATAGTTTCAATACAATCCTTATTAAAATTCTTTTTGCCTAAATGGACAAACTAATGCTAAAATTCACTTTGAAGGGGCGCCTGGGTGGCTCAGTCTGTTAAGCATCCAACTTCGGCTCAGGTCATGATCTCACAGTTCGTGGGTTCGAGCCCTGCATTGGGCTCTGTGCTGACAGCTAGCTCAGAGCCTGGAGCCTGTCTTCAGATTCTGTATCTCCCTCTATGACCCTCCCCTGCTCGTGCTGTCTCTCTCTGTCTCTCAAAAATAAATAAAAAAACATAAAAAAATTTTTAATAAAAATAAAATAAAATTCACATTGAATTTCCAGGGACTATGAAGAGCCAAAAAACAAACAAACAAAAACAAAACAAAAACTTTGAAAAGACTTTGAAGTTGGATGACTCACAGTTTCCGACTTCAATAGTCTAACAAATGATGCTGAGAAAACTGAATACCTGTCTGTAAAAGAATGAGGTTGGATCCCTAACTTTATACCATATGTTAAAATTAACTCAAAATGAATAAAAGACTTAAATATAGGAGCTTAAAATATAAAACTCAGAGCTCCTGGCTGGCTCAGCCATTAGAAGCATGTGACACTTGATCTCATGGTCGTGAATGTGAGCCCCATATTGGGGGTAGAGTTTACTTAAAATACCTATGAAAAACTCTTAGAAGAAAAAAATTGGTGTAAATCTTCCTAACTTTGGAATAAGCAAGGTTTCATATATGTAACACCAAAAGCACAGCCAAGAAGGAAACAAAGACTTATCAAATTAAAAATTTTTGTCTTTCAAAGGACACTATCAAGAAAATGAAAGGAGCCCATGGAATGGAAAAATATTTTTGCAAATTCTGTATCTGATAGGGTAGTCTAGTATCTAGGATACCGTATATAAAAAATTCTTACAAATAAGAAGACAACCGTATTTTTTTTAAATGGGCCAAAAAAAAAGTGGCTAGGCATTTCCTGAAAGTCAATATACAAGTGGTTAATAAACACATGAAAAATGTTAACATCATTAGCCATCAGGGAAATGAAAATCGAAACCACAATGAGATACCAGTCCATACCCACTAGGATACCTATAATAAAAAAAGACAAGAACAAGTGTTGGTGAAGATGTGAAGAAATCAGAAGTCTCATACATTGCTTTATTAAATGGTGCAGCCACTTTGGGAAACAGTTGAGCAGCTCCTCAAAATGTTAAACATAGAGCTATCAAGTGAGTTAGCAATTCCAATCCTAGGAATATACTCAAGAAATCCAAAAACTTAAGTCCAAACAAAGCCATGCACATGAATGTTTATTGCATCATTATTCATAACAGCCCAAATTGGAAACAACCCAAATGTCTATGAATGAATAAACAAAAAATGGTAAATCCACACAAAGAAATATTCAGCCATAAAAAGGAATGAAGTATTGATACATGCTGCAACATGAATGAATCCAGAAAGAAGCCAGACACCAAAGGGCTCCTATTGTATGATACCATCTGCACTAACTGTTCAGAATAGGCAAATCATAGGAACAGAGCATAGGTTAGTGGTTGCCAGGATTTGAGGGTACAGGGGAAGGGGGAGTGACCACTAATGGGCTTCTTTTGGGGGTGATGAAAATATTCTGGAATTAGGTAGTCATGATGCTTGCATAATTTTGTGTATATCCTAAAACCCAACAAATTGTTTTCTCTAAGCGGCAAAAGAGGAAGTCACAGATTTGAAGCATGAAAAGGATTTAATCCATGGTTTCTGGCTTAAAGATGGAATGGATCATATGATTCCACTCATATGTGGAATTTAAAAAAAAAAAAAAGCAAAGAGAAAAAGACAGACACACACAAAAACCAAGAAACAGACTCTTAACTACAGATAACAAACTGAGGGCTACCAGAGGAGAGGGAATGGGGAATGGGTGAAATAGGTGATGGGGATTAAGGAGCGTACTTGTGATGAGTATTTGGTGATGCATGGAATTGTTCAATCACTGTATTGTACATCTGAAACTAGTATAACACTGTATGTTAACTATATTGGAATTAAAATTTTTTTAAAAGATGGAGTAGATCATATCACTCCTAAGAGCTGAAAGTGACCTCCCAGAAAAATGCCAGCAAAAAAGTGAGGACCCCAGTCCTACAACCACAAGGGACTAGATTCTGCCAAAAACCTGAAAGCACTTGAAGGTGGATTTTTTCACAGTGCCTAAAGAGTTTCAGGAACCTGGTTTCCAGCTTTCTGATACCTTGAGCAAAGAACCCAGCAATGCCATGTCAGACATCTGACCTCCAAGACTGTGAGCTAATAATAAATGGGTGTTGTTTTAAACCATTAAATTTGTAGAAAGCTGTTACTAGTGATAGAAAACTAACAGACTCCTCCTCCAACAATGGCTGGGTCTTTGTAAATATCAGTCACCACTTTTATGAGTGAAAGGAAGGCAGGTTAATGCCCCTGGGGGTAACCAATGGGAGAGTCAGTAGAGACGTTTCCTCAGTCTCTTCCCTACCTATTGAACAGGATAAGGAAATAATTCTGAGATGCATTCTTCCTAGCTCCCCCAAGGATCCTGAGAGGTAAAGTGCCCTGGTAACCCAGGGGTAACCAGATCCCAGTTCAACATCAATTGCTTGTTGGTTGTTTGTTCTTCCCTGTTTCACTCTCCTTCTTAGTCACTGCTTCCTGGAATTGCCTCCCAAATAAATCAGTCACACCCAAGCCTCGTCTCAGGCTCTGCAGGGGAAATCAAAGCTAAAATAACCTCCAAGCCTCATTATCCTCATCTCTAATGTGGGGGTAATACTACCTAACATCATTACTACTTTAATGCAGTGCTGTTAAGAGGACTTTACATCCGGTAATGTGTTCTCATCACGGTGCCTGGCACACAGTAAAAATTCAACCAATTCTACTTTGTTCATAGCAAAACAGTGACAAAGTAAAATGTATAATGACATGCTTTTACAGGAAACCAAACAGGCAATTTTAAATAAGTGTGGGGCTATCTTCTAGCACAGTGTTTCTCAATGGGGGCAATTTTGCCCTCCAGGGGACATGTGGCAATGTGTGGAGACAGTTTTGATTGTCACAACTGGGACCTGTTACTGGCATCTAGTGGATTGAGGCCAGGGATGCTGCTTAACATCCTATAGCACATGACAGCCCCCTCACAATAAAGAATTATCTGGCCAAAATGTCAACAGTGCCAGGGTTGAGAAACATCATCTAGCACAATAACCTGATTACAAAGGAGCCTCTTACATATTTAATGTAATTCATCAAACATCTAAAAAATTTTTTTAAATAATCCTATCACAAGAAGCAAATTAAGTGTTGACCGAATGTCTGTTTATGTTGACCACAGAAAGAAAACCTTATGAAACATACCTCCATGGCTCACTTGGGAATAAAGGACAAACCTTAACAATAATGTGGGTTAAACATCAAGGAGTAGCAGAAGTTTCAAGATACTCATATAATACAAATTTAGCCTTTCTTCCTTAGTAGGAGAACCCCAATTTTAACTGACATGCCAATATGCCCAGCTCAAAGAATTTATTTACCATCCTTTGTTGTGACTAAGTCACTGAGAGAGGCTCCCCCCAAAATGCTTTTAAGCCAGGAAGCATGCCCTTTTGCCTTTGCCCCTTCTTCCTTCTTGCTGCCTGGGCTGTGAATGTTAGAGCTGAGCTATGGGGACCATCTTGCAAATGTGAGGAACCCTGGAGGATGGAGTCTTTGATCCTTGTGACCAAGGAGCTGCCAAGTCAGTCTTGAATTGCTTGTCTCCAGACTTTTCTTACCCAAGGGGGAAAAAAAACACACCTCTATTTTATTTGGGTTCTCTGTGACATGCAGCTTAACCTATTCCTAACACTTACTCAAGAAATTAAGCCTACAAACCATAGTCATTAAAGATGACTGAATGTCAAAGCAGCTATATTTTAAATATCATCTCTCAGTTAATTATCATGGCATACAAAGAAGTTTAAGTACCTGATGTCTGCTGTGGTACAAGAGGCTGATTGAATCTGTCTGTGGTGGGCATAGCTCTCCGTATTGGAAGCACTTCAGGAATCTAACACTCTACCCTGATGACAATAACATTCCCAAAGGAGCTAATAAGGCTAACAGAAGAGAATCATCAACCTGTAGACAGCTGCATACAATGTTCAGTGAAGATCAAAATCTGCTACTAAAAATCTAACTAAGAAGAAAATAGTGATACAATTTAATCAGAATTTTAAGGTCTCTATTCAGACCTAGTTTGGGGAGGTCCCCCAAACAAGCAAAATGTATATGGTTCTTTCTTTTTCTACTTCCACTTGAATATTCATTATCAGAAAACACAACTTCCTGGGGCACCTGGGTGGCTCAGTCAGGTAAGCATCTGACTCTTGATTTCTGCTCAGGTCATGATCTCACAATTCATGGGATTGAGCCCTGAAGCCAGCATGCTGGTAGCATGGAGTCCACTTGGAATTGTCTCGCCCCCTCTCTCTGCCCCAACCCGATTCAACTTCTCTCTCTCTCTTTCTTTCTCTCTCTCTCTCCCTCCCTCCCTCTCTTTCTCTGCCCCTCCTCCTGTGCACATGTGATCTCACACACTTTCTTCCTCTCAAAATAAATAAACTTAAAAAAAAAAACTAACTTCCTAAAATAGCTCCTAGAGTTTTCTATAGTGTTACCAACTCTGAATATTTACAGTTTAAGTAATACCACAAGCACCCACAATGTGGATGGCATTTTAATATGGTATAAAGGTTTACAAAAGAAGGTAAATTCATTTCTAACCTAAATATTTTCATATCTAGTTAGAAATATCAAACAAACATCACACTTACAACACAATCAATTGTAAATTACAGAACAACAGGAAAAGAAAAAATGTTAACAGAACTTATAAATAGACTATAGGAAAGAAAACAACCAAATTAAATGTTAAGGAAAATAAGAAGCATTGGCATTGATGGTACTACTCTATATGTAGGATAAGAACTTATCTTTATATATTAATATAGTAATATGGACTTCCTGATAAGAGTAAAAAATCAGTGCACTTAAGATTTGAATCAAATGCCTCACGGATGAAGAGGCTGGGTTGAACACAAGATTTAACTCAATAAAAATGTACAGTTAATTTTTTTCATCTCTAATTATTGATGTCTTACTTCCTGTATAATTGACTAAAACCCATTATATAGTGTGCCCAAAAGAAAATGCCAATAGGGTGAAAGGTCATCAGTCTTGTGGTTTCATATGTCATGTACATTTAAAACTCTGGTTTTTAATCTTTTTGGACACAGTACAAATAACAGCAAAAGAAAGGAATGTTTTACTCTGCAATTTTAAATCAAGTTTGAAATGGAAATATTTCTATTTTCTCCAAATTTATAATGTCAGCTATTTTCTAATTCATTACTATTTATCACTTCCAGATATAAAGACAACAATCCAATTACAAAACACAAAAATTGCTGCCATTGTTCCATCGGAATATGCTGTTTGTGTAATAATAGTTGTTGATTATTCCAGGCTACTTTGCAGCCTATATTATAGGCTAAAATATAGGAGGTTAATTTTTACTGGTAGAAGTTCACATAATTATCATTAAATGAAAAAATGGCCTTTTGAGTAATACAAGAACACACCTTTCAGGAAACAGAAAACAAAGTTTGATTTATTTGATACATTTTCTCTTCAAGCCCTGAGCCTGAGTGTACAGGTTTCAGGAACTAAGTACATGCAAACTCAAAGTGGAGGCCCCCGGGGGACTCTTCCCAGTCCTACCATCTATAAATGGCATCAGGTTGAACAAGTTCCTTCACCTTTCCTAAACTGCCCTTTCCTTAATAGTTTGACAATTACTATTTTATAAGAATTAAATGAGATAAATACATTCATGTGACAACAGATACATAAGCGTTCAGCAAATGGCACCCATTATTTCTATATTGCTATTACCTTGTATATTGTTATAATAAAGCTGAAAAGTGCACCTTGATAAACAAGGAATACAGACCGCTTGTCCTCCTTTTTAAAAGACAGCAAGGACCTCAATAGAGCTTAAAACAATTTAAACCAAATCCTTCATCTTGCAACCAAATGTAGATTATACGAAAGGCTTTGATCAGTTATGTTGTCATGTTTAAATTACATCTGTAGGGGCACCTGGGTGGCTCTGTTGCTTAAGTGTCTGATTTTGGCTCAGGTCATGATCTCACAGCTCGTGAGTTCAAGCTCCGCATTGGGCTCTGTGCTGATAACTCAGAGCCTGGAGCCTGCTTCCGATTCTGTGTCTCCTTCTCTCTATCTGCCCCTCCCTCACTCATACTCCCTCTTTCTCTCAAAAATAACTAAAGATTTAAAAAGTTAAGTTACCTCTGTAATATTTTTCAAAATAAGGACTACTAATTGAAATCCGGCTTTCTTCTTCTATTTTAAAAATACTCTAATCTTTCATTTTTTAAGAGGCAAAATAAAAGTAAGTGGCACCAACATCTCTTTACTAATAAACACAACTTCCTAGGTTTTTGTTGGAGTCAGAACCTTACATCTAGAACCTTAAGTGTTACCTGCATTTGTATTTTGAGGGATGCTCAGAACTCTGGATTTCACAGACCATTTTGTTGTTGCTGTTTTTAATTTTGAAAAGCACCATACTGTTGACTAGTTTGCATCTTTCAAATGTTTAAAAAAATAAAAATAGGCTTCTCAGAAATTTAGAGATAGAACTACCCTATGACCCAGCAATAGCACTGCTAGGAATTAATCCAAGGAATACAGGAGTGCTGATGCATAGGGGCACATGTACCCCAATGTTCATAGCAGCACTTTCAACAAGAGCCAAACCATGGAAAAAAGCTCGAATGTCCACCAATCGACAAAAGGATAAAGAATATGTGGTTTATATATACAATGGAATACTACTTGGCAATGAGAAAGAATGAAATCTAGCCATTTGCAGCAACATGGATGGAACTAGAGGGTATTATGCTAAGTGAAATAAATCAGGCAGAGAAAGACAGATATCATATGTTTTCACTCATATGTGGATCTTGAGAAACTTAACAGAAGACCATGGGGGAGGGGAAAGGGGGAAAAAAAGTTACAGAGAGGGAGGGAAGCAAACCATAAGAGAACAATTCTACGAACAAACTGAGGGTTGATGGGGAGTGGGGGAGAGGGGAAAGTGGATGATGGGCATTAAGGAGGGCATTTTTTGGGATGAGCACTGGGTGTTGTATGGAAACCAGTTTGACAATAACTTATATTAAAAAAATTAAAAATAGGGATAATAGGAATATTTTATTAAATAGAATAATAAAAATAAGGACTCTAGGAAAATGTTTAAATTATCACCTACTATCTAAAGCATTTAATTAAATAAAGTATATTTTGACACTGTAAGAGGAAGGACATACTTCCACAATAAGGAAAAACCTTATGGAAGTATGTCCTTCCTCTTATAGTGTCAAAAAGTTCTTTCCCAAGCAAGAATAGCCATTTAGATGTATACACGCTCATTCAGATATTGTGCCAGTATTCTTTTCAATCTTTGCCAATCTGATGGTTGGAAAAAGTTCTCTACAATTGAATTTCCGTAACTACTAGGGATATTAAACTTTTTGCATATATTTGCTGATCAATAATTTCTTTTCTGTGTGTGTGAACTACCTGGCCATTTTTTTTCTATTTGGATTTTTTGAGGCAATGTTTTATTCAAATATTTAATATTATCTTATACTTAAAACATATATTCATATATTTTCAATCCTATTTTAACAATTTACTTTTTGACCATAAATATTGTTTATGGTATCCATTGGCATATAACTTTCTAAATATTTGAAGTCTACTCTGAATATCCTTTACATTTTATTTGCTTTCAGTTTATAAGGCCCTCACTAACTCCAATGTAGACATTGGTATCTATATATTCTTCTAGTTCTTTAATGGTTTCATCTTTTACATTCAACTCCATCTAGATAGGATTTACCTGGTAGATGAAAGGAAGATAATGTTTTTCTAAATAGTTATCAATGGTCTCAGCATTGTTTATTAAATATCCATCTTCATCATTTATGGTAAGTGCACATATTAGTAAGTGCACTTCTATTTCATTGACCTAATATATTTGGATTCGTATTACACTGCTATGATTACTGTAGCATTTTAAATTTTTCATTCCTCCAGGTAAGTTTTAAAAGCATTTTGTCATTTCATTTAAAAAACATCCATGGGAGATAATGATTACTGTATTGGTTAAGATGCTCTGGGAATGAAAACACTGAAAGCCCAATTTAAAGAGGTTAAAACAAGGAATTGATTGGCTTTCATAACTGAATCCAAAAGCAGATCAAATTCCAGTAGTGCTTGAAACAATGGCCCATCGATGTCATTAAAAACCCATGTGTCTCCCTCTCTCAGACTCCAGCTGTCTACCCATTATGTCACGTTCATCTTCAGCTTCATTTCCCTGTGGTTGTAGAATGGCTGTCAGAAGCAACCCGGACCACTGCATCCTCATTCACAACTAGCTGAACACCAGGAGCCACCAGTAAACAGTTTTTTGTGTGCCATCAGCCTGAATCCTGTCACCAACCTACTGTTTCTTGGGGGTTTTTTTTAAATCAATCACAACTAAGAAAAACAGGACTAAAATTATTTCTTAGATAAGAAGGGGCACCCACAAACCTGGCATGGAATGGGTCCTGAGGAGACAATCACAACTTTCACTACAATTAGAATTGCTTTGGGGGAGGAGGCACCTCGTTGGCTCTGACAGTTAAGCATCTGACTGGATTTCGGCTCAGGTTATGATCCCAGGGTCATGGGATTGAGGCCCATGTCAGGCAGTGTGGAGCCTGCTTAAGATTCTCTCTCTCCCTCCCTCAAGCCCCTCTCTACCACTCATGCTCTAAAATAAAAAATAAATAAAAGTAAAAAAAATTGCTTTAAATGCATTAATTTAAAAACTTTATGTTTTGACTTTATTTTTGAGAGATAGAGCGAGCAAGCGAGCACGAGCACAGAGGAGGGTCAGAGAGAGAGGGAGACAGAGAATCTGAAGGCTTAGGCTTCAGGCTCTAAGCTGTCCACATAGACCTGACGTGGGGTTCAAATTCATGGACTGTAAGATCATGACCCAAGGTGAAGCTGGACGCTTAACTGACTGAGCCACCCAGGCACCCCTAAATGCATTAATTTTAAATGAACTGCTATCTTTATAATTTTGATATTTTTATCCAAAGACATATTTGCTACCCAAATAGCACCCCATTTATTCAAGTCTTTTGTTTTTCTAACATGTATTTTAGTAAGGGCTTGTAGTTTTCTCCATATACATACTATACATGTGTATGTATACATATGATCTCCAGAGTCTACCTAATTCCAGGTATTTTTTATTTAGGGTTCTATCATGAATGGGATCTTATATTTTGTTATATTTTCTGCTGAGCTGTATCAAAGTTTACTGGTTTACATATTGCCCTCAGACTAAAGCAAGAGAGCGTCTGCCCTGGCCTCACATTCTACAGCACCCCCCCCCGGCAATAGACACAAATAAATACACTTATTCGACAATGCATGAGTGCCTCTGTTACTCAGGAAGTGACACTTAGAGGTGACAAATGCAACCCACAATGCTGAATATCCACTCTTGTGACTAACACTATTCAGGCCCCTGGAAAAGATTTCTCCACAGTTCTTGCCCTGTGTACTCAAAAGAACAACTTTTTCTAAATATTCCTCAACTGTGACTTTTGAGACAGACCCTGTTCCTAATAAAGAAAAATTATAACAGGATTAAATTTTCGAAGATTAAATGTTAAATCTTCATTTATTAAATGACTTAATTTTTAGATATTTTAATTATAATTTGTAGTATATCTTTGAATATTAACATAATTCTAAATATTTTAAAGCATAAATAATGTCTTTTAGAAAATATATTAGAACATGTAATCCTTCAAATGTTTGCAATTGCTTTAATTTATGTATTTGATGAAATATTCAAACTGGATACATTTTAATATAATTACATTTTTAAATATTTAAAATTTTAACTTAATTTTAAATATTAAAAAATAATATTTATTTTGGAGAGACAGAGCACAAGCAAGGGAGGGGCAGAGAGAGATGGAGACACAGAGTCTGAAGCAGGCTCCAGGCTCTGAGGCATCAGCACAGAGCCCAACACAGAGCTTGAACCCACAAAACATGAGATCCTGACATGAGCTGAAGTCAGATGCTTAACAGAGTGAGCCACCCATGCACCCCTACATTTTTTAATTTTTAAGTATTTTAGATCATTACTGTGAGTAGAACAAAAATTAACTGTAACTCTTGATCATCACACAAGGGAAATCTATTTTGTAGAATTAGGAGTTATGTATTATTTTATATTACTATTCGTCCTAAAATTCTGACCCGTGATCTGAACACCCAGGTTTGCATGATAATCATTTAATGTAATCATATATAGATATATAGATATGTTTATTTTGAGAGAGAGAGAGAGAGAGAGAGAGAGAGAGAGAGCTTGAGGGTGTGCACAAGCAGGGAAAGGGCTGAGGAGAGACAGAATTCCAAGCAGGCTCCACACCATCAGCACAGAGCCTGATGTGGGGCTTGAACTCACACACCATGAGATCATGAGCCGAGATCAAGAGTCAGAGGCTTAATGGACTATGCCACCCAGGTGCCCCATCATTTTTGTATTTTGCTAACTTACAGTCATGTAGATAGCACAGTTTACAATTTTGACTCACATTTTTAATTTTCTTCTACTGGAAGGTTTATCAAGGTAGGGAGGCGAAATGTTTTATTTAATAGCTTAGTTTAAAATTCAATATATAAATGTATGGTTTGTGGGCCTCCATTTTTCCTCTCACCCACAGTCTATCAACAATTAGGGAGGATGTGGTCTGAAATTTTACGTGGCCTATTCATGGCTGGATCAGGGATCAAATGATATTGTCAGGGTAGGACGCTGTTGACCATCCTGTTACCTCCTGACTCTGTAGTCCTAGTAGAAGGTGGGCTGTTTCAGCATGTCTTATTAATCCTGCTGAGGTCATATGCTTATCCCCCAGATCTATCATGGGACCCAAGGAATGTTGTGCCATGACAAGACCAGCAACATCTCATCTCCTCCTCTGTATCTGGGAGTTGGCAGGGTCATGTGGAGTGGATAAAGGTGATCCTCTCAAGAACTAATGCTGGCAGTAAACAAAATTAAGTCCCCCACACTGGAACCTAAGGTAGATACTTAATTTCACAAATTCACTTTGCATTTCCCTCTTAATGAACTCTTATTAATTCCAATTGTTTTTCTATTGGTTTTTGTGGATTTTCTATGTAAACAATGATATAAAATAGTGATAATACTGTGTCCTGCTTCACAAATTTGTTATTTCTTTTGCTTCGATTAGATTACCTTAAACTCTCAAATCAAGGTTCACTGGTGGTGGACAGCAGATATCCCTAGCTTAATCATACCTTGATTTGGATTTGCCTTTAGTATTTCATCAATAAATATCATTTTGATGTTGGCTTAATAGATTTTTTGTCCTTTTCATATGACAACCTTCCAGAACTATATGGTCAGTTCTGCCTGGCAAGTTCTGGGAATCTGGGTCTATACCAATGTGAACACCACCACTCTATACAAACAAGCCAAAACAAACAAACAAAAAATTCACACAATTCCCAACTGGATAAACAAACTGCTTAAAATTCAGAGTCCCTGCCAGTTTTAAGACTTTGCATGACTAAACCTGTTCCACTCCTCCAAGCCTGAGACCATCCCAGAAGCAAGGCTGTCCAGGCACCAAATGGTGGGCACAAGTGCTACCTCCTATTTTTCTAAGAGGAACAGAAGTTTATGATTGGCGCATAAATAAGCATTTGGTGAGAAGGCTCACCAGATTTTAAGATTTATGGCCTACATTTTATGCAGTTTCCGAACATGTTTATTTCATTTCACAACCACAAAAAATTTTAACATAAAATGTGCCTACCAATGGGGTGAAACGCTGTCACTACTAGTTGGGAGAATCAGTGGTGAGAAATTACTTTGTCAGTTGCAGACAACAAGATCATCAGGTGACCTCTGACGAGGCAGGGATGGTGTCTACTTCATTTACCATTATGTATCACCATAGAATGGTGCACAGTCAGTGCTCAGTAAATATGTGATGAATTCAAATGATTCAAAGATGTACAGAACATTTTTCTGAATGGAGACCATTGGAAAATTGGTATTACAGAATTCAAATTATATATAATTTTAAGAGTGTAACAAGGAATATTTATTTGTTGCCTGAAAGAAAATTAGGCTCACCATGTGATGAAATTTCTCTAACTCTGCAACTACTGTAAGCAGTAGGCATCATTATCCTCAGGCTGTCAAGGTGTTCTGAGAAATTAAGGAATTTGCAGAAGGTCCTGAAGCCAGGTCTTCATTTGATTCCCTCGTTCCACTCTCTCGTGCTAACTTCTATGACCAAATGAGTTTGGATTTATCCCTGACCATCCAATCTAAAGTGCTCTGCCTCATTTAACGCCCATCATCCTATTTATCTCCTTCTCGCTATTTGTGATTATCTTACTTGTTTAAATATTAATTATCCAACTCCCTTGATGTCAGAGTATGTGAGCAGATAATTTATCCAGCTTGTTCATAGCTAAATCCTGGTGCCTCCAACATAGTAGGTGCTCAGTATTTATTGAATGCACTGAATAAGTGAGACAATGAATGAATGGGCTCGAGTGATTTTTGTGAAAGTAGAGAAAGGTTAACTTAAGTAAAGAGAATTTACAGAAAAGCAGCTAGTGAGGTAGAGAGCTAGAATTTAAGAGTGCCTGGTTATTTAGTCCCATATTCAGTGATTAAAACCCTTTCTCACTATTTTCAAATACGGTGCTATTCCTATACAAGCTACATGATCATCAAACTATATTCTTTCAAATCCTTTCCACTAAATGCTTTGTATTTTTTCTAGAATTATCAACACACAAGGAATATAACAAGGTCACCTGCTCTAATACCTAGCATCCAAATAAAGTCTGGCCCAGAACATGGAAAATAGTATCAGAATCAAGAAGTGTTGTTTCCATCAGTTAGTTCAACTGTTTTAAGAGCCCAGAACTAAGGACCTTGAAGTTGTGGGTTTGGGCCAGAGCCTTGCTTTATTCTGTGGAAGCTGCAGAGTACAGGTGCCAAACATCTTGAAAATATACTTCTCTTGTCACTATTATTTGTCATTGTAAACACTACATAAGATAAACCAAATGGATTAGAGTAAATCTCTTGTCACTATGCAACAAACAACTTAAGCTATATGCTCTAACCATAATATAGCAAACATTTGAAAAGATGCTTATTGGGAGTTTTCCATGGCACCATAAATGCTTTGATATATCATGATGAAAATCAGTATAAAACTGTATATACACTCCAACAACAGGGAACTAGTTAAAGAAACACTGCTAAGTCTACATGACAGAATTTTCATGGCCAATGAAAATTAAGTTTTAGAAAAATATTGAAGAAGTGGGTAATGCTTTCCGCTCATCAGTCATGGTCCTTCCAGGGAAAAGAAGACACACTCAAATGGGGTGACCAAGCCGAATGTTTACAAAGCACTGAGCAAGGATAAAAAACCAACAAGAGAAGGTAAAGCTCCAGGGCTGGCAACACTTGAGAGCTGCTGGTGTTGTTTGGTCATCTACATAGACCTACAAAATTTAGAACAAGTATTTCTGTTCCCTTGTAATTCTTACTGAGATGCAGATGCATGTTAAAGAAGGTTGGCGCCCTTAGCTACACATTCCAGGGAATGGTCTAAGGACTGAGGTCATGGGCGATTGTTACTAAGTTTGTTATCACCTCAGTATAATCCATGTTATAGTAAGTAGATGCCAGTTCATTTAACTTTAAATGCTGGGGATGCTCAGCTAACTTGCTATAAAGCAACACATTCCAGACCAGTCAACTGACGTTATAAAAAAGACAACATTTCCAAAGCAGCTTCTACAAATCCTTCTGCCATTCAGATTACAAAATGACACTTTGCTAACTAGCTGCTATTTTATCAAAAACAAGTTTTTATTAGTTAGTAACTTGTTAATTGGCATGACAAATGTTCAAAATGAATTACCGCTGGTCAAATTAAAGGTATTCAAAATATGTGGATTAGCTCAAATGCCTTAGAAACACTAGTCAATCTTTGTACAAATATAGTATAAAAACACAGTGACTTGTAACATGTACTATTAAGGATGGTATGAAGGGTTTGATTCTATAACTGGTCCCATACGAATTACTGGTTTCAGAGGAGTTTGACTACATGGTCCTTTTTGCCCAGAGAATGTAATGTCTGTCTTTAATAAATTTTGCATGTAAGATAAAGTCAAAGCACTTAACAAAAACAGAGCACTGTAATTCCACTGGATTTATAGAAAGTCTGAATGAACTGCTTTGTACTACTTGCTAATTGAATGCTTCATAAAAACCTGTATGTGTGCCTCAATTTTGCCTGAAAACTGCTGTTACTATTACTGGTGGCAAGTTTGTGAGAATAGCTAACCATACCACCTCTCTGATAGCTCTCATTATTCACCAAAAAGAAAGTAAGAGTCAGGCATGTCTAAACTGACTGGGACTCAATCTGCAACAAGTGTTGCTAGCCAGGTCAAATATCTGTAATATCTACAAGAGTAGATATTAGGGGTGCCTGGGTGGCTCAGTCAGTTAGGCGTCCAACTTCAGCTCAGGTCCTGATCTAGCAGTTTGCTGGGTTTGAGCCCCGCATCGGGCTCTGTGCTGACAGCTCAGAACCTGGAGCCTGCTTCACATTCTGTGTCTCCCTCTGTCTCTGCCCCTCCCCTCCTCATGCTCTGTCTTTCTCTTTTTCTCAATAATAAATAAATGTTAAAAAAAATAAAAAGAGTGGATATTATTCTTATCGTTCCAGAACAATCTGTTTATTCAGAATTGATTTACAAGAATATTTTCACATTCTATTTTTTTTACAATAAATACAGTGATTTCTTCATGTAAAAATTCCTCCCTTTCATTCTACTTTATTAATTCAATTATAATAAACTTGTAATAAGTGTTGGCTAAACAATGGTTCTTCATCAGGGGTCAGGAAACTCCATCCTGAGGGCCAAACCTGGTTTGTATATAGCCCACAATCAAGAATGGTTTTTATGAATTAAAAAGGTTAGGACTGTAGCATTACATATAATAGTCAAATTATAGAAGC
Source organism: Cryptoprocta ferox (assembly GCA_028646485.1). NCBI lineage: Eukaryota > Metazoa > Chordata > Mammalia > Carnivora > Eupleridae > Cryptoprocta > Cryptoprocta ferox. The sequence goes on along the minus strand of CM053576.1, from coordinate 68,272,918 downwards.
AACCCAAGTGCCCATTGATAGGTAAATGGAAAAGATGTGAAATATATAATGGAGTATTACTCAGCCATAAAAAGAATGAAATCTTGCCATTTGCGACAATACAGATGGATCTAATGCTAAGTGAAATAAGTCAGAGAAAGACAAATACATCTGATTTCACACATATGTGGAATTTAAGAAGCCACAAACAAATGGGGGCACCTCGGTGACTTAAACGTCTGACTTGATTTTCACTCAGGACATGATCTCACAGTTTGTGAGTTTTTTGCCCCACATCAGACCTTGTGCTGACAGTGGAGAGCCTGCTTAGAATTCTCTCTCTCTCTCTCTCTCTCTCTCTCTCTGCCCTTCCCCTGCTCGCTTTCTCTTACTCTCTCAAAATAAACATTTTTTGAATTAAAAAAAAATAAGCCAAACAAATTGACAAAGAATAAAAGAGACAAACCAAAAAACAGACTCTTAGACTCTTAACTAACTATAGAGAACAAACTAATGGTTGCCAGAGGGGAAATAGGTGGGGAGGTGAATGAAATAGGTGAAGGGGATTAAGGGTACATTTATCATGATGAGCACTGGGGACTGTATCACACTGTTGAATCTCTATAGTGTACACCAGAAACTAATATAACACTGTAAGTTAACTATACTAGAATTTAATATTTATGTATATATTGGGAAACCAAGTGCTTATTTTGAGTATTTTATTAGAATATGTATTAAAAAATAAGTACATAAAGCCACCCAAAAAAACATTTCAGAAAAAAGACTAATAATCATGACATATAAAAATTGTGAAGTTCAGATTTCAGTGTCCATAAAGAAAGTTTTATTGGGACACAGCTTCATTCCTTTGTTTACATACCATCCATGGCTGCTCTTGAACTATGAACACAGAGTTGAGTAGGTATAATAGAGACTATTTGGCCCCTGAAGCCTAAGATACTTGTTATCTGGTCCTTTACAGAAAAAAAAATGCTGAACCCTTTCCCTTGATGATGGGGATATACCATTGAACTCATCAGAATACAGGCTCACTTCTCACGGAGCTTAGATTCTGGAAGGAGGTAGAGAAAAACAAACACAAAAAATATCCAGTGGCACTTAGTGCCATGAGAAAATAAGGCTGGTGTGACAGAGTGACATGAGGCCTACTTAGATGAGGTGCCCCACAAACCTCGCTGAGAAAGGGATATTGAATGAAGAACTAAATGACAAGGAGATCGCTGTGTGAAGATGGGACCCTCCAAGCTTGCATATTAGGGGACCAAGAAGATGGCCAGTGGAGCAGGTGCATGACCAATCAGGAGAGGGTGACAGAAGAGTGTATGTACTGCCCATGTCTCTACAGATTGGCAGTGAGAGCCTCTGAAGAGTCATTAGCAACCACCACCCTCCCATCAAAAGGGCAGACAGGCTAAGAATTTGCACCCTTTCTCTCCATTCACACTCCCAGAAGAGGCACGAACTCATCTGCACAATTACCCGCTTCCTTCCACTTTTCATCTCTAAAGCATCAGGAGAAGATGTGAGCAACTCAATGGAAATCAGTCAAGGTAACAAGTAAACCCTGTAAAGTGCAAGGTCCCTGAATTACTAACTGTAGACAGAGGAGCTGAGGGGTGAGTACAACTCAGTTCCTCACTCTCTCACCCCCTCATCCTCACTGTTCCTCATACAAGTGTGGAAGCAAACTTTGTCTCCACACCCATTCATTGACAATGGGTTATATACACTGTTGTGTGTTG
>CM053576.1:68245780-68270673 GCA_028646485.1 Cryptoprocta ferox | reverse complement strand
GGATTTGAGAAGAAATTTAACCCAAGCCATCACTTCGGTTGCTGCAGATGTATTCACAAATAAAAGCACGTGACCACACTCAACACCTTCAATGTGAAAAGCTTTACTTAAAACATGAAAACCTTGGGCGCCTGGGTGACTCAGTCAGTTGAGCAGCTGACTTCAGCTCAGGTCATGATGTCACAGTTTGTGAGTTTGAGCCCAGAGCCTGGAACCTGCTTCAGATTCTGTGTCTCCTCCTCTCTCTGTCCTTCCCCTGCTCACACCCTGTCTCTCAAAAATAAACATTTAAAAAAAAACTCTTAACAAATAAAAAATAAAAAATCATGAAGACCTTTATGTTGTCCCTTTGCAAACATACATATATATATATATATATATTTTTTTTAATGACTATGGTTGGAGGGAATATGAATTTTTAAAACCAATATTCCTATTAGTACAAAGAACACCTTTTTAAGGAAAACAAGCTTCTCAAAAGAGAAGAAATGTAATTAGAAATGTATTAAAGCTTAAAAAGCTGTTTTTAACTTGTTTCCTAAGAAACCAAAAATAGAATTGACAAGTATAACTTCCAAAGAAGCTTAGCTCTACTTACTCTATTATTAAATTTTCCAGTTCAGATTTTTAGAGTCATTAACTTAAGGGGTGAAGAAATCTCTTACATGAAATAAAATTAAGGCCCCCAGTTAATTTTGTTTATAATCCTTCTACTCATGAAAAATGACCTTCATGAACAAAGAAACTGCCACCATTGCTCTCCAGCAGGGTAATAATGTATTTAGCAACCAATAACACACTGCGATTCTTACATAACCACAAGTGGCACCAATAGAGTCTGCTAAATTTATGAAAAAAAAAATTCCTGGCAGCCAAAGTTACATATTTTTTATAAATTCAGTCATCAGAAATGAAAACTCTCAGAAAATAGGTAACAATTAGTATATGTGCTGCCGAAGCGAGCACAGAAAATAGGTAACAATTAACTCATCCTTGTACAATATTTCCTATTCTAGTTTCTATCTTCAGTGTGGGGAGGAAAGTGGTTACTGAAAATTCAACTCCTATATTTATTTTTATAGTTCTTTTAAGTAATTTTGTGACACTTTAAGGGTCCATATTTGAGGCTGACCAGAGCAGACATGAATGGAGGCCAGCAGGAAACCATGGGAATATGAGATCAGCCCATAAGCCTCTGAAGTCAGCATGCTCAACCTCATGCACCCAGCTCCACTCCCCTCACTAACAAGCTGTAGGAAGATGAGCAGTAAAAAGTTAACCATGAGCAAGAACCCTCCTCTCACCTTTGACTGCATAACTACATTCCATTCCAGGAGTTCAGGGGCTTCAGTTAAAGTCAAGAGATGAAGAAGAGAAAATAGACATCCTTTCCTTCCTTTAGCTTATCCAAATCCTGACCTTTCTCTCTCAAATCCCTACTCACAAACCCTGCCCTCAAGACTTTTCCAAATCTAGCTAGATATGTGAACATGCTTCCATCCATCATACAGATTAGGTCTGTTCTGTGATAAAAAAGTGTTTTGGGGGCACCTGGGTGGCTCAGTTGGCTCAGATCATGATCTCACAGTTTTTGAGTTCAAGCCCTACATAGGCCTCTGCACTGACAGTGAAGATCCTGCTTGGGAAGCTCTTTCACTCCTTCTCTCTCTGCCCCTCCCCCGCTCACTCTCTTTCTCAAAAATAAACAAACTTCAAAAAAAGTGTTTTTAGTAAAATAGAAGTGGATTCTAGGGTAAAAGCTTCTCAACTGTCTCTAACTGACAATCAAATATCATTAAGTATCACCAAATTATAAAAAGGAGACAAAAACTGGAGCTGGAATAAAAGAAAGGACAAGAACCACATAATCCTCTCATTAGATGCAGGGAAAGCATTTGACAAAATACAACATTCTTTCTTGATAAAATCCTCAAGAAAGTAGGGATAGAAGGAGCATACCTTGAGATCATAAAAGCCATATATGAAAGACCCACTGCTAATATCATCCTCAATGGGGAAAAACTCAGAGCTTTCCCCCTAAGGTCAAGAATAAGACAGGGATGTCCACTCTTGCCACGGTTATTCAACATAGTATTGGAAGTTTTAGACTCAGCAATCAGACAACACAAAGAAATAAAAGGCATCCAAATCAGCCAGGAGGAGGTCAAACTTTCACTCTTTGTAGATAACATGATACTTTTGGGAAAACCCAAAAGATTCCACCAAAAACCTGCTAGAACTGATCCATGAATTCAGCAAAGTCACAGGATATAAAATCCATGCACAGATATTGGTTGCATTCTTAAACACCAATAATGAAGCAAAAGAAAGAGAAATAAAGGAACTGATCCCATTTACAATTCTACCAAAAACCATAAAATACCTAGGAATTAGCCTCACCAAAGAGGTGAAAAATCTATACACTGAAAACTATAAAAAGCTTATGAAAGAAACTGAAGAAGTCACCAAAAAAGAGGAAAAATATTCCATGCTCCTGGATAGGAATAACAAATATTGTTAAAAAGTCAATACTACCCAAAGCATTCTACATATTCAATGAAATTCCTATCAAAATAACATCCGCTTCCTCACAGAGCTAGAACAAACAATCCTAAAATTTGAATAGAACCATAAAAGACCCCAAAAAGCCAAGGCAACCTTGAAAAAGAAAACCAAAGCTGGAGGCATCACAATCCCAGACTTCAAGCTGTATTACAAAGCTGTAATCATCAAGACAGTATAGTACTGCCACAAAAACAGACATTCAGATCAGTGGAACAGAATAGAGAACCCAGAAATGGACCTACAAACATATGGCCAATTAATCTTGAACAAAGCAGGAAAGAATATCCAATGGAATGAAGACAGTCTCTTCAGCAAATGGTGCTGGGAAAACAGGACAGTGACATGCAGAAAAATGAACATGGACCACTTTTTTACACCATACCCAAAAATAAACTCAAAATGGATGAAAGACCTAAATGTAAGACAGGAAGCCATCAAAATCCTAGAGGAGAAAGCAGGCAAAAACCTCTTTGAACTTGCCTGCAGCAACTTCTTACTCAACACGTCTCTGGAGGCAAGGGATACAAAAGCAAAAATGAACTACTGGGACTTACTAAAAAAAAAAAACTTCTGCACATTGATGAAAACAATCAGCAAAACTAAAAGGCAACCAACAGAATGGGAGAAGATACTTGCAAATGACTTATCAGATAAAGGGTTAGTATACAAAATCTAGAAAGAACTTATCAAACTCCACACCCAAAAAACAAATAATCCAGTGAAGAAATGGGCAAAAGACATTAATGAACACGTCTCCAAAGGAGACATCCAGATGGCCAACTGACATGAAAAAATGCTCAACATCACTCATCATCAGGGAAAAGAGAAATCAAAACCACCATGAGATACCAACTCACACCGGTCAGAATGGCTAACATTTACAACTCAGGCAACAACAGATGTTGGCAAGGATGCAGAGAAAGAGGATCTCTTTTGCATTGCTGGTGGGAATGCAAACTGGGGCAGCCACTCTGGAAAACAGCATGGAGTTTCCTCAAAAAATTAAAAAATACACCTACCCTATGACCCAGCAATTGCACTACTACGTATTTATGCAAGGGATACAGGTATGCTGTTTCAAAGGGGCATGTGTACCCCAATGTTCATAGCAGCACTATCAACAATAGCCAAAGTATGGAAAGAGCCCAAATGTCCATCGATGGATGAAGGGATAAAGGAGACGTGGTGTATATATCAATGGAGGATTACTCGGCAATCAAAAAGAATGAAATCTTGCCATTTGCAACTATGTGGATGAAACTAGAGGGTAAGTGAAATTAGTCAAAGAAAGACGAATATCGTATGACTTCACTCATATGAGGACTTTAAGATACAAAACAGATGAACATAAAGGAAAGGAAACAAAAATAATATAAAAACAGGAGGGCAATCAAACACAAGAGACTCTTAAATATGGAGAACAAACAGAAGGTTGCTGGAGGGTTTGTGGGAGGGAGGATGGGCTAAATGGGTATGGGCATTAAGGAATCTACTCCTGAAATCACTGTTGCACTATATGCTAACTAACTTGGATGTAAATTAAATAAACTATTACAAAAAAAAAAAAAAAAAAAAAAACTGGAGCCGGATTCCTCCCTGGGGGCTTCATAAGAGGATGAAGAGCAGCTGCACCCCCTCCCAGGTTTTAAAAGAAAAGGAGAGGAGAAGGCAAATCACAGGCACCTGCAAGGGCACCCACCCCCAAGTGATCTTAAGTATATTCTTGGGGAATATATTACTCGCCTAGGAGTCAACATTGAGATCTCGGAGTATACAAACGGACTGCTGATTCACTTAACCTGAAGTCAGATGCAGCCACCCTGGGGGAAAGAGGGAAAAGAAAGGTGGTACAAGTAGTATGAGAGTCACCTCTTCATGGATTGTAATAGAAAGTCAACAGATTCATCTATTGACATAGAAAGTCAATAGAGAATGTCTAAAATGATTAAAGACAAACTGTTTTTATTATTTAGAAATTCAAAGGACCACCGAAGGAAATCAGTAAAACACTTGCTGAGGAGTAAGATGGGATGGTTTGGAGAGGGGATGCTGCTGTTTGATATTTTTAGCACTATTTGACTTTTAAAACAAGCGCAGCTATTATTTTATTAAAAAACAAAATTAACTTATAAAAACACAAGGCAGTAGTTTTCTTTAGGAAAAAAAAACTATTAATTTTTGGAGGCCTTTCCTGTGAGCTGTTTGTCAAAAATGTCTGGAGGAACACGGATATAGCTGGTAGATCATAGTTAGTCCCAAGTCAACTTCCTAGAGGTTGAAGACTGTTTATTAATTTTTCTGATGTAAGGGCCACATAAAAATATATTTATGTGTATTTAGGTCAGTGATGCCCATAGATTAGAAATCCAAGTGGAGGAATGGGGGGGGGGGAGGGAAAGTCTCTCATGGCCATGCCCCCACATTTACAGAAGGGGATAAAAGCCAGGCAGACCTGGGACACCTGAGTGGCTCAGTTGCTTAAGGGTCTGCCTCTTGACCTTGGCTCAGGTCATGATCTTGTGATTTGTGAGTTTAAGCCCTTCATCAATGCTGAAGCCTAGAGCCTGCTTGCAATTCTCCCTCTCCCCTCTACCCCTCCCCACTCATGCTCGCTCACGCACACGCGCTCTCTCTCTCATAAATAAATAAACATTAAAAAAAAAAAAAAAAAGGCCAGGAAAACCCAACAAAGTCAAGAAGACAATCATAGAAAAACTAAAGAACTCAAGAACACAGTGACGACTTGGCGTTGGCACAAATGACACTATACACGTTAACTGGCCCTGGAAGACTCATTGCTGAAATTACAGACTAGAGTCATTCAGGAAAGGCTAACATCTGCAAAATAGCTCCCAAAGAGAGGGTGGGGTGGGGGAGGATGGTGATAAGGTATAAATGTAACACACTTTAAAAAAAAAAAAGAAGAGTATCTAAAATTGTTTAGGTTAAAAAAAAATTCTGCAACATTTCCAAATTGGCTCTTTATGCACCAAAATCAAGCTTTACAAATCCCAACAGGTTTAAAGGGATGGAAACTAGTGCCCCCAAAAAAGCTTTGACTCATCTTACCCGTGTTTCACCTTAGTTACCCATTTTATATGCCATTTAACTGAATGTGTACAATACAAATTTTGCCTTTGTCATCCTTAGCTATCCAGAAAATTCCAATACTTAAGATTTTACTTCTAATAGTTACAGATACAGCCAGACAACAACTAATGTAATAATAATCATTGTCTCTGGTACTAGTGTCTTATCATCCATGTTACATTTTCCCGAGAGGTTTTATACTCATTTTCACAGTTCTTCTTTATTAAATGTAGTTTCTTAGTTTAATTCAATGATTACCATATATATTTTTAAATGTGCAGATACATAATCGATTCTGCAACACCTGTGTAAATATTATCCTAGTAATGTGTGTAAAGTTATATTAATAACACTTCCCTTGGTATTATCCCATTACTTTTTACAGTCCCTAATTTACCATTCATGTTCCTTTTTTCCTTTATTAGACATTCCGATGTAGCAGATTTGACACAGTGGTTTCGTCTGGGGGATGTTTGGATGGAGCCAAGAGCAAAGGGGACAGGTTTGAGAGGTCTACACCAAAATACAAAAACATTTTATTATAAATTATAGTAATACTAGGGGTGTAGAAATAGGATGGCATGTGGCTGTGGAATGACAGAGACCAGGAAAAGGAGGGTTTCTGTTTTGTATATAATTTGGTAATTTTTAAAATTGGCTTGTTATTTCTTTTAATTTTTTTTAATGTTTTTTAAGGGAGAGAGAGACAGAGTGCGAGTGGAGGAGGGGCAGAGAGGGAGGGAGACACAGGATCTGAAACAGGCTCCAGGCTCTGAGCTGTCAGCACAGAGCCGGATGTAGGGCTCAAACCCACAAACGGAGAGTTCATGACCTGCAAAGTCGGACACTTAACTGACGCCACACAGGCGCTCCCAAATTGGCTTGGTATTTAGAACTTATCAAAGAAGTCCAGACTCAAAACAACTGCATTAAGGACACCTGGGTGGCTCAGTCAGTGAAGCAGCCTACTTCGGCTCAGGTCATGATCTCACAGCGGGCTCAAGCCCACATCGGGCTCTGTGCTGACAGCTGGGAACCTGGATCCTGCTTCAGATTCTGTGTCTGCCTCTCTCTCTGCCCCTCCCCTGCTCATACACTGTCTCTCTCTAAAATAAACATTTAAAAAACATCTGCATCAGTACAGACTGAACAAGTAGCCATTACTCTCTCTTTAGGGATCTCCTCCCAACTCTCTCCTCATGGGCTTCCTTAAGACAGTGTGACATACTATAAATAAAATTACAGACATTAGAACGCTCTCAAGGCAATATCACGGCCATATGGAATATGTTCTCCTTAATTTCCTTGGCTAGCTGACCAGACAGCACGTCAATAATTGAGGCTGCACCCACATTAAAAACAATGATGAACCATCACTGGACCAATGGATAAGGCTCTAATTTTGCTGTATAAATGTCTAAACTGAAATGCACAACTGCAAACTTAGACTAGAGGTCACACTAGTGTGTGTAATAGGTATCAGGTCTTCTTCAACAAGTTAGGCCCGGTGGTTCTGACTCAATACCCTTACAAGGGTTCCAAGGATTTTGGGAGAGATAATCTGCAAATGGCCATCAACTGTCAATATAGAGCCATCTGAATTTCCTGCCAGAAGATTCTTCCACCAAGGTCCGAGGTGCGCTGGCTTTCCCTTGGGGTAAAGCCTGGTTCAGAGTGCTCTCCTCCTACCAAGGTTCTAGCCCGAAGCACCTGTGATCAGATCTGACACAGTTTTGTGAAACCTCTCTTCGTGGACAGGGCATAGTGATACTGGGCATTACTTTCAAGTGTAGTTTTCCCTCAGCCTCCAGTCCTGGAGGAATTCTGTTGTACTCTAAAGTGTATGAGACAGACAGCGAAAGACAGGGAGAGAAAGTGTGTGTATTATACTAGATTACTTCTCAGGTTCCTTCTAGATTTAAATTTTTAAGATGATTGTTTTGATAGTATGACCTAACAGTGGATTTACAGCTTAGGAATTTGTGACTAGCACTATGCACAACATTCTCATGATTGCAGGAAATAAGGCAGAGGAGCACAAAGGGAGTTACAAAACTCACAAGATAAATGTGAGTGTAATTATATAGAAATCTCAACCATTACAAGCCTAATACTACTTAACCCACCTAGTCTATACAGTGTCTTCAAGATGGTGAGGTGGAAAATAAGGCTATTTGCCACAAAGACTGCAAAAGCATAGAAAGATAGTCCCAAATGCCCCTAGTTGCCATTTACACTGATTAATTTATCTTAACTGTTTAATCCACATCTATTTTCGGTTTAGACTGCTCCTTTGCCCAAGGTCTTCCTCATATTTTCTGCAGTGTTCCCTCATGCCTACTGCCAAGGTCACCCACTGCAATACGACAAGTGTCTCTGCATCCAGTCTTTGCCATTTCAGTTCATCCTGCACATTTCCTTAATGACTTTTCCTAACTCATCATTATGACTGGGTCATTCACCCCACCACCACCACCACCACCACAACCTTCTTCAACAGCTCCTTGATGCACAGGCACTAAAGCCCAAACTCAGAAGCCTGGCAATTAAATTCTTACCAATCTGGCTCTAGCTCCCTTTTATAATGTCCCCAAAACAAGAAGCCTAAACTCTATGTGGTCTGAACTATTCCCCTGTTGCACGTTTACCTAAGGTTTGCTTCAGGAAGCTGTACCTTGGCCCATGCCACCTTGTCTTTTGTGGAGCCCCCTCCTTTCATTCTCCTCTCAATACCCAAATTCTACCCACCCCCAGAGCCCAGACTTCATAGTTTAAACCTCCTCAGCCAATAGCTATACTTTGGTCTTCTGAGTTTCTACCACACTTCTTTACCATTTGACAGAATACTCCCTATACTGATAATTAACTTTCACAGGCATAGGTTTTACTTCCTCAGGCAGACAGTAATCTCCTCAAGGTCAAGGACTTTATCTTTTTTATTTTTTCCTCTGATTTCCCCAAGTGTCTAGGACAAAGCTTCACATGGCAGGTGTTCAATATATACAGAGCACTCAATGATTGATCCCAAACATTTGTGAACCACTTCTCTTTGGCTGAATTTATTTTGTCTGAAAACACCAAACATCAGATAGGTCTCTCTAGCTTCATCATGCCTTGAATGAACTAGTTTCCTCAATTAAAAAAAATAATGCAATCATCAAGTGTGCCTATTGTTTAGAAAAGAGGGTCTCAGAGATGGATTCTGGGAAACAATACCCTCTTGTAGCATTTAACAAGGGTGAGTCACTTTAAACTAGACCAGGGAGCATTATATTCTAGAAATTGCCTCTTCACGCTGTGATCGAGAAGGGAAAACCCATCGACTTCAGGCATACTAAATCAGCAGTATATCCTGATAAATCATAGATGACTCTGTGGGGATGAGTATAGTCAATACCCTAGTCATTATCTTCCCTACTCAAAATGTCATCCATGGACAAGAAAAATGCACATCACTTGGGAGCTTGTTAGATATGCAGAGTGACTGGCTCCATCTCAAATTTCTTCAAGGAGAATTCTGCCTTTTAACAAAATCCCTAGGTGATTTAAAAAGCACTGGAGAACACCCCAATGAACATAGCTGATGGCACAGGAGTTTTTGGATGTAGACGTCAATGAGTATGAGATTTTCATCCTTTCAAAATATCCTATACCAGTGGCTCGCACAGATTGATGGACCCTCTACCCCCAGGGTTTCTGGTTCAGTAGGTCTGGGGTGGGATCCAAGAAATAGGCATTTGTAACAAACTTCCAGGTGACGCCAATGGTGGTGCTGCCAGTCTAGGAACCACAGCCACAGGGTTACACTGTCCAAATATAACAGGTCACCTATTCTGGGAATTTTGCTTCGAGTGCACTCCCAGGAGAAAGGAGAATAGCGAGCTAGTACACAAGGAAGAGAAAAAGAAGGTACAGCAAAATATTTCATTTTTGTTACAGGAAGGTAGTTGTTAATGCTCCTTTGTACACGATTGGGTAAAAATAGCTCAAGAAATTACTATAGCAACAGCTGTGTTCTCCACAAAGTCTTTGTCTACCAGCAAAAGGAATCCCATCTTATATAAATTCTATTTCAACACTGAGACTTATCAGAAATAAAAACCATGGGAAACGTCCCATTCATTAAGCACTAAGTGATAACCATACAGATTTAAGATGAATTTGAAAATGACTCTGAGGCCTGGATTTGCAATCTTTAGATTAAGCAAGGAAAGAAAAATACGTATGAGTTTTTATCAATATGGCTCTAAAACAGGAAGAAAAGTAAAACTGAGAAGTGTTGAGAATACTTACATTCTTTAATCTTTTTTGTGAAAAAAATCCAAATAACTTTTTTTAAACAAAGACTATCAAAATTATAAATAGAATAATATTCATATAAACCAAAGAGCTCCACCTAGAGTTTGAAAACAGGTTCTCATTACTTACACACACCCACAAATGACGAAGCACTATTTACCAATGTCTTATACATACACTACTTTTCACTGATGTTGAAAAAATATTTTTATAAAATCTTTATAAAAAGGGTAACTTTCTCAAGTGTGAAATAATGTTAACTAAAAGGAGAAAGTAACTTTTTATTAATCCTGTCTGTAACCTATTTTTCCCTTTACTATTTTATGACTTAAAAACCATTCTCTTAACGCAAGTTATTAAAAAAGTGGGGATAGTATTCATCACAGCACAGATAAGACAGCTTAAAAAATTACCTCTTACCTGAACTTGCTGTATGACCTTGAGCCAAGAGGACTTCCAGCCCTGAGTTTTCTCATCAGTAGGGGTTACACAAAATCAGTGGTTCTCAGCCCTGGCTGCACATTGGAATCTTTTGGGACCAATAGAGATAAAGTGATACCTGGTTCCCAGCCCCAGAGATTTTGATTTAGTTGCTTTGATGTGAGGCCCAACCTCGTTGACATAAAAAAAAAAAAAAAAGCTGCCAGGTGATTCTAACATGCAGCATGGCTGCAACAGATCAGATGGTCAAGGTCCTCATCTCAAGTGTCTACTCCCCTAGGGAGTGGTTCCCAGGCTTCAGGTGCTTGAGTCACCTGAAGGGCTTGTTAAAACACAGATTGCTGAACCCACCCCAGGGATTCTGATTCAGTAGGGACCCAAGAATTTCCAGTTCTAACAGGCTGCCACATAATGCTGATGCTACAGGTCCAGGGTCTAGATGATGACTTCAAAATGACATTCTCCCAATTCCCCATATTATTCTTACTCTACCCTAACGAACCTAACAGTATATTGTCAATTAGCCTCCCTGACTCCACTCTTCCACCAGTCCCTGGTGTACACTACCAAACTCACGTAATATCCTAATCCACAAATCCTACTGTCAAGTCCCTTGCCTATGACTCTTCAGTGGTCCCCAGTGCTAATACAGGGAAAGGACAAATTAACCTGACACTCAAGGCCTTTCATAGTTTGACCCCCAACTACCTTTCTTTTTCTTTTTCTTTTTTTTTTTTTTTTTTATTTATTGAGAGAGAGAGAGAGCACTCTTGAGCAGGGGAGGGAGTGTGGAGAAAATCCCAAGCAGGCTCCACACCATCAGCACAAAGCCTGACGCAGGGCTCAAACTCATGAACCTCAAGATCATGACCTGAGCCGAAACCAAGAGTCAAATGCTTAATCGACTGAGCCACTCAGAGGCCCCTCCAAACTGCCTTTCTATACTCAATTTCCAATAGTCCCTGTCATCTGCCTATGCTCCAGTCACTTGTCCCCTAACACAAAGGAGGCTCTTTCAGCTCAGTACTTTGTACTGAATATTCCTTTATCCTGGAATGTTCTTATTCAACCTTCTTTTCCTGGAAACCTTCATTCTGTATGCCAGGTACTATGCTAGGCATCGGGGGTTCAAGAAAGAACAGGACAGACAACCCCTTCCCATAAGGAGTCTTGAGAGGTGTAATTAGGACGTGTTGTCCTAATTATCCCTTCTTCCCTCATTGTATTGTATGTATTTTTTACTTTCTATATATCATGTTTTATCATCTTAAAACACCTTCGGTCTGGGGGTGGGGGAGACTTCAGCTCCTGGGGATTAGTCAATTTCAGATAGAGCATGGGTCAGCCTGGAGTACACCTTTAATAAGCAAATTAACCAATCCAGAGCCCTACACCTCCTCTATCCTACCCATGCATCCCAGGAGGCAATATTCCTTTCCCTAAACATCCCAGGGCCAGCTACCAGGCAAAAAACACCCAAAGCCTTCTGGAATTCTTCAAACTAGCCCATCCTAAACTGTTCACCATGCCCTGCCTCACCTTTCCCTCGGAAACCCTAGTAACAGACTCTGGCCCGACCTTCCCCTTTCTCCCAACTGCTGGTGTTTTCTCCTGTGACCCCGCGTGGCAGGCCATACCTTCTGTCTCTAAGACCTGTAAATATAGTAAACTTGTGTTTTCCCTAAGCTCCTGTCTTCTCTTGTGGCTGCACCTGACTAAGCCTTTCATAAAAGAACACAAAGCATTTACTTTCCACACCAGTTGCTGGAAAAGCTGATCACAGCTAGAGATGGCCAACAGCACAAACACATAAGGGTACTTCAGACTTCTGGGAAAGTTTGCTTCCAAGACAAAAAGAATAGACCCAGAGCCATCCTTTCCTTCAGCCTTGAACGTGGGTGATGATGGAAACTAGGGCAGTCATTTTACAACCACGAGGGAAAGAGCAAGAGAAGGCTTCAGACCAGAGCCTTGACACCGATAAGGAGCAATTGACTACAATATCCACCAACCTCCAGCCTCCTTTATATCTGCAAAGAACCAACCCCTGCTCATTTGAGCCACCTGTCGATCAGGTTTCCAGTCCCTTACAACTGAAAGTTTTCTGTCCGGGTGGAGGTGAGACATACTAAGCAAGTAATTCTTCCTAACAGCTGTAGTAAATGTCGTCAAGAAGCAGAGCATGCGGTGAGAGGGTTTCACGGGTTAGTGGGGACTAATAAGAGAGGCTTGGAGATTTAAATAGGCTTCCATACCAGGCAGAGGGAGCGGCTTCTATTCAAGTCCTAAGGGAGGAAGAGCATGGTGTGGTGAAGAGACTAAAGCCAGCGAGAGGAACAGTGGCAGAAAAGGCCTGGGGAGACAAGGCCTGGACTGCTCCCCAAGGCAGGAGGGGGCACACTTGTGCTGGGCGCCCCCCATTCCTGCTTTCCACCCTATCCCTCCATCCCTTCTCCACCCCCCCCTCCATTCCTAGGGCCTACACATCTTCTTCCCACTGGACTCGTCACAATACTTTTAACCATCTTTGTACCCCAGCACCTAGCACAGGCACATGGGAAGACACATACTAAATATCTGCTGAATAAAAATTATCATGACAGAATAGTTTAACTATTAAAAATTATCCCCCAAAGCATTAATCCAATTCGTGACTCTTTTTGAGGCGCCTTTCTGCAATTAAGCCCCACCACCCATGCAGGTACGCCTTCTTCATGTGATTGACAGAGATGCCTGTTCCAATAGAAACTTATTTAATAGGGTTAAAATATTAGGTGAACTTCAACAAGTCTCACAGCTCTATAATTTCCTGATTTTAAGGATTTTCTAAAATCGCTAGGATCTTGACTTAAATACCCCAGCAAAAGAGAAACAGAAGCAGAGAGAAATAGCTCCATTATGAATCAAAACAGTGTCTGTATTTTTTAGAGAGTGGGTTTATGGATGACTTTATTTCATTTCCACTTCTTAAATTTTATAATTGTCTCGATTCACTTAAATTACCTAAATCTATACAACCATTTACTTATAAAAGTACATAGAACAAAACTTCCTCATCTATAAGTCCTTAGTTTATTCAGTATTTATCTGAAAAATACTTAATGATTTTTATAATTAAAACTGAACCACCAATTTACATTCAAAAGGCACATAGCCTTTGTTTGACTCATGTCTAGGAATTAACACTTCAAAAAATACAGTATAGGGAAGCGCCTGAGTGGCTCAGTCAGTTAAGCATCCAACTTTGGCTCAAGTCATGATCTCACAGTTTGTGGGTTCAAGCCCTGCATCAGGCTCTGAGCTAACAGCTTGGAACCTGGAGCTTGCTTCAGATTCTGTATCTCCCTCTCTCTCTGCCCCTCCCCTGCTTGAGCTGTGTCTATCTGTATCTCTCCTCTCTCTCAAAAATAAATATTAAAAATTTTTTTAAAAATAGTATCAAACAAATAGTATAGGGATAAGCACAGGATGTCAGTGTTGTGGTGGGGGAGGGCAGCGGAGAGCAGTATTTCATTGGTTAGAATTGTTGGCATAGGGCAGTAATAAAAAGTAAACCGATTTTAGTTGGTTTTCTTGTTTTCAGGTTCCCTACACATAGGTACCCTCACTGCCTGTTCTAGGCAGATGCTCCCACTGCCCCACCTGGTGTGCAGCTGCTTGTCCCTGTCCCCCCCACACCCGCAGACTCCATCCACAGGCAGCCTCCTCTTCACCATGCGGTTCTCAGTTCAGATGTCACCTCTATGGAAACCTCTTCCCTCGCCATCCCATCTGAAGCAGAAAAACTACCATTACTCCCTTCACAGCATTTACTACTATCTGAAAATATCTAGTTTATTTATTCTTTGTTTATCACGGGTCTCCCCGCATGAGAAATTGAACATCATCTCTGGCTCACTACTGAATCCCAGCACCTGGAACTGCCTGGCACATACAGTAGATACCAAACAAATATTTGTAGAATAAATGAAAAAGATATACACACATAAATATGGATCCTCACTCCAACAAGATTAATAAAAGCAAAAAATTGCAGGGACACCTGGGTGGCTCAGTCAGTTAAGCATCTGACTTTAGTTCAGGTCATGATCTCACAGCTCCTGAGTTCGAGCTCGTCGTTGGGCTCTGTGCTGATAGCTCAGAGCCTGGAGCCTGCTTCGGATTCTGTGTCTCCCTCTCTCTCTGCCCCTTCCTCTCTCTCTCTCTCTCTCTCTCTCTCTCTCTCTCTCTCTCTCTCTCTCAAAAATAAATATTTTTTAAAAAAGCAAAGAATTGCAACAATATGAATGTCCAGCAATACATGAACGATTAAATTATGATAGATCCATACAGTAGAATACTCTGCAGTGATTTAAAAAGAACAATTTGCTGCCATGAAAAGATATCCATGGTATTGTAACAGTGTTATACAGTGACAGACGGTAGGTAGCTACGCTTGTGGGGAGCACAGGGTAAGTATGCACTTGTCAAATCACTATGATGGACACCTGAAACTGATGTAACATTGTATGTCAAGTATACGTCAGTTAAAAAAAAAAAAAGATATCCACAATACACAATACTGCGAAATGTTTAAAAGTTGCAGAACAATATGTATAGCATGATCCCATCTTTGTAAATGATAAAAAGATAAATGTAACCGTATGGGCATATATAGTTGTGGGTTTTATAATAATAGGCTTATACCACATGTATTTTTAACATATATACATGTTTTTATACACATAAGAAAAAATGTGTAAGATTATGATATTAGAAAGACAGGCAAGGCCTACATCTTTTAGCCCATATAATTCTATATCATGTGAATTTTTGGAACACATATAAACCTTCTGCAAATTAAAAAATAAATAAATAACACTTTTATTTTGTAGTGGGTAGACTGAAATAGGTTTCAAGCTGTTGAAAAACTGAGATATCTTTTTAAAAAACATTTTATCTCACATTTTCTTATGTAAGCTAACTTTAAAATGTATAAAAATAAATACACTAAAAGTATATTTTATTAATTTTATTTTATTTATATTTTAAAAAGCAATTAATCTCATGACTGCCAAAACTTGGAAGCAACCAAGATGTCTTTCAGTAACTGAATGGATAAACTTACTGTGGTACATCCATACAGTGGAATATATAATTCAGCAAAAAAAAAGAAATGAGCCACACCCATAAAATGTATAACACCAAGAGTGAACTCTAAGGTAAACTGTGGACCCGTGATTACAATGTGTTAATGCAGGTCCATCCTTGGTGTAAAAAAAAAAAAAAAAAAAAAAAAAGCCATTCTGGTGAGTGATACTGATAATGGGGGAAGTTATGCATGTGTAGGGGAAGGCATATATGGGAAATTGTTATATGTTCCTCTCAATGTTACCATAAACCTCAAACTGCTCTAAAAAAGCAAAGTCTTTAAAAAAAAGGCTTAAAAAGTCAATGTTTCTGTAACTTTAAAATTTAAACTATACAATTATCTTCTAACTAAAATTTGTTTTTTGAAATAAATTCCAGCCCACCCCCCCACACACACACCCCAAAAGAAGGACAGAAGTGAGGAACTCTCAAGCCATGAAAAGACACAGAGGAATCTTGAGCATATTTCCAAATGAAAGAAGTCCATCTGAGAAGGCTGAATATTATATGATTCCAACTATATGACACTGGAAAAAATGAAACTATGGACACCTTAAAAACATGACTGATTGACAGGTGTCAGGGGAATGGGAGGGAGGAATAAATAGGTGGAACATGGGATTTTTAGGGCAGTAGACCTATTCTGTATGATACTAAAAAGGTGGATATGTGTCATTCTACATTTGTCAAAACCTACAAAATTTATATAACAACACAAAGAGTGAACTCCAAGGTAAACTATAGGTTTTAGTTCATAATAGTGTGTCAATATTGGCTCATCAATCATTACAAATGTGCTACACTAACCTAAGATGTTCATAATATAGAGGAAAATGGGGGTGGGCAGAGGTAAGGGAATGTATTGGAACTCTACTTTCTGACTCAACTTTTCTGTAAACATAAAACTTCTCTTAAAAATAAAATCCATTGGGGTGCCTTGGTGGCTCAGCCGGTCAAGCGCCAACTTCAGCTCAGGTCATGACCTCACAGTTCGTGAGTTCAAGCCCCGCATCGGGCCCTGTGCTGACAGCTCAGAGCCTGGAGCCTGCTTCAGATTCTGTGTCTCGCTCTCTCTCTGCCCCTTTCCCGCTCTCTCTCTCTTGCGCGCGCGTGCTCTCTCTCACTCTCAAAAATAAACATTTAAAAAATAAAAAAATAAAATCTATTAATTTTTTAAAAGTTCATTACCACTACATTATACATTTCTTAAATATGATTATCTTACTAAATTCACATATCTAAAATGTAAACTTTAAAGCAAAAACCATGGATTTAAGTAGTTTTAATATAGATGCTATATTCCAAGGGAAAATAAATGACTTAGTATTTGGGGTCTAAAACCTGATGTGAGAACTCAAACTCCCCTGTCGACATTTTGTCATGTTTCTAATTTCCCACTGGAATGATTTATATCAGTCAGGTCACACTAAATTTTTTTCCCAAAATTACAGCTCCTCAATGAATTTCTGTCTCTAGAAAATGTCCAAGTCTTCTGTATTTCAATAGAACATGCAATGGAAAACACACCCACACCCATACTCACACAGAACAAAGAGACTTTCTTAAAAATCCCATCTTTTTGTAGAAGAAACCTTGATGAATAAGGCATAAAAAATATTAGCTCAGTGCTTTGAGATTCTCAGCTGAGAAAGGAAAAACTGGTAATTCTGGTTGCATAGAAATTCATGCCACTGGGGAGCCTGGGTGGCTCAGTCGGCTAAGCGCCCGACTTCGGCTCAGGTCATGATCTCACAGTTCATAGGTTCGAGCCCTGTGTCAGACTCTGTGCTGACAGCTAGCTCAGAGCCTGGAGCCTGTCTTCAGATTCTGTGTCTCCCTCTCTCTCTCTGACCCTCCCCTGCTTACGCTGTCTCTCTCTCTCAAAAATAAATTAAAAAAAAATAAATAAATAAAAAACAATTCATGCCACTAATGGTCTGCCTGAGAACAGTTATTTTTTTAAATTTTAAATAACTTTGAATCTGACACTACCTAATTGTTTACAAAACCCATTGCTTCATTCCAGTCCACTGCTGTAACAACTAGAAATTCAAAACAATGGCATTTCATAGTGAAAGCAGAATGCTGTTAAAATTCATATTTCACACAAATGCTAATAGAAGTATATTGGAGAATATGCCTCTATCCTACTTCTAACTCTTAATATGTGGACACATTTTAAGATACGTATATCATCAACTCTCCATAGAACCACAGAATCTCAGTTGGACAGGACCTATGAGGTCACCTACACTAACTTACCATCCAATGAGTTACATCTTCTACCACACCCTTGACTTGTCTGGTATCTACACCACCAGTTGGTGCTCTTTCTGTAAAGGGACAGATAGTAAATATTTGAGGCTTTGTGGTCATCTAGTCTCTGTTACAACTGCCAACTCTGTCAATGTAACACAGAAGCAACAGCAGACAAAACATGAATGAGTGGGCATTGCTGTGCTCCGATAAACCTTTATTTACAAAACAGGCAATAGGCCAGATCTGGCCTCAAGGCCATAGTATGCCAATCCCTGATGTAGACCACTCCTAGTTATTGATAAAATTCCGTTAGATATATCAGATGCCTTTACAGGAAAATTCTTTGTCAAGGTTAACTGAAATAAACAGATTCACCCATTACTATAACCAAAATTATCACCTCCTGGAAAAACATATAAGGCTTATCTTTTCTCATGTATCAGCCCTTCAAATACTTGAAGTAAACTATTGTGATTCCCTCAAGTACTCTTCTCTCCTTCAATGCCTTCAAGTATTCCCTATATTGTGATATAGTTTTCCAGACCACGTAATCATTTGATCACCCTCTTGAGTATATACTCCAGCCCCTCAATGATGTTTCCAAGTGCAAAGTACATATACATGACATATGGTTTTAAAAATATATAGCAATCAAGATGTAATTTTAATTTTAGAATTTAGCTCACTGTGTCCAAATGCAAATGTTTTTAGTTTTTTGTGTTTTGAGGTTTTTTTTTTTACAGAATTACCATTTAGTTTTTCAGAAAAATATATTTTGTATAGATTTAGTCAAAAGTTTATGCCCAGCTGTGCATTGACAGTATGGAGCCTGATCAGGATTCTCTCTCTCCCTCTCTCTCTCTGTCCCTTCCTTACTCACTCTCTCTCTCTCTCAAAATAAATAAATAAACTTAGGAAAAAAAAGTTTATGCTCAGAACTATAACTGTGTATGTTAATTTTAAATGGTTACCAAGAAATAGGAAATATTTTTATTTAATTGGAAGAGGGGGGAGTAGGTTTAATGAAACAATAGATTCAGGGACACCTGGGTGGGTCAGTTCATTAAGCATCCGACCCTTGATCTCAGCTCAGGTCATGATCTCACAGTTTGTGATATCGAGCCCCGAATTGAGCTCTGTGCTGACAGCGTGTAGAGCCTGCTTGGCATTCTCTCTCTCAGTCTCTCTCTGGCTTTTCTTTGCTCTCTCTCAAAATAAATAAATAAACTTTAAAATAAAAGTAAACATAAAACAATAGACTCAAATGGTTTCTATGTATCAAAAAGTGTTGGCAAATCTTACCACCTCAATTGGAATCATACAGTGCAATTTGCAAAGAAAGCCATCAATCATTCTCTCTGAGCAAATGAAACACAGAACGGGAAGAAAATGCACACATCTGCAGCATGTCCCGGGATCTGCTGGCGCCTTTCCAAGAACAAAGCAGAGCTGCTACAATCATAGCCAGGCCACCTCTAAATGATGGTCCCTGTTGAATCCCACATTTTAATAACTTAGGATGAAACCACACCCATGTTTTTAAAGACAATTTAATTCTGACTTTCTGATGTCACAGCACTCTTAAATAAATAAATAAATAAATAAATAAAGTACTTTAACAACCAGAAGGAAATAAGGCCATATTTATTTAACTATAAATACACCACATGTAGTCTGACCTTGTCACCTATTTCTGTAACTTCTCTTTAGTGTGGTTTAATTTTTTATAATTCAGTACTTTAAACAGTATATTGGACACAGTAGATGGTAGAGGAATAAATTCAGTCTCTACCATCAAAATATTTTTATTTGTAATGGCATTCCAACTTATAATGTTGGTTAAGCTTGATTTATGTTCTCTGCCACGTGCTTCCTGCTTGCCTGTCATCTCCAAAGTCTCCCTGGCAATCCCATCCATGTATATAACTTCAAACACTATCCACAGAGTGACAACAACCAAATTTATTTCTCTAACCCAGTTTCTCTGCAGAGATGACCCACATATCCAAGAGCCCAGTGGCATTTCCACCTGGCCAGTCCAACTGCCACTAAAGAACATGTGCAGAGATGAAGCACCACGAGTCACCTGATGACAGTAAATGCTTATTTATTTTTTATTCTGTGCCAGGCTCTGTGCTAGGTGCTTTATGTGGCCTTCCTCATGTAATCTTCATGGTACAATTAAATACAGCACATTTATCTCCTTTTACCTGAAACCCATCAGAATGATAGCATCAGGGGACCTGGGTGGCTTAGTCAGTTAAGCATCTGACTTAGTCTTTGGTCATGATCTCCCAGTTCCTGAGTTCAAGCCCCATATTGGACTCTGTGCTGTCAGCGCAGAGCCTGCTTCAGATGCTCTGTTCCACTCTCTCTCTGCCTCCCCCCCCCGCTCAAAAATAAATAAAACATTTAAAAAATAAAATAAAATGATAGAATCAAAATTCAAAAAATGTAGCAGACATCGTTCATTGCCTATCCACTACCCACTACCCTCCCTTTCTTCCTGGCCAAGAGAACACCAATTTTGTTCAGGGAATCAATATGCCAAACCAATTTCCCAGGCTTCTTTGTAGCAAGGAATATTTATATGACCCTATACAAGCCAATGAAATACCCGCAGATGTAAGTTTGGGCAAGTTTGGGGAAAGCAACACAACCATTATCCCTTCTTGCCTTCTTCAGGCCTTAATTATGGATATTCTATGCAGCTGCACTTTCCCTTTTTTTGACCACAAAGGAAAGGCTGAGCGAATCGCAGAGACATTGACCCCTATACCACCGAGCTACTGAACCAAGGCCAATAACCGTCTACCTCCAGACTTCTTCTTACCAAGAAAAATGAATGCATTTGTTTTATCCTTTCTAGGTTCTGGTTTTCTATTAACTTGCAGCTGAAAATAGTTCCAGCTGATACGCAGCAAGAGATTTCAATAAATTAGAAGGAAAGAAGATGAAGGATAAGTACTCAGAAAAACCAAAGATGGTTCAGCCCAAGTGCCTGCAGAACCAACAACACAGAGAAGCAAGTCAGCTTACCTCATGACTCCACGCAAGACTCGGGATCTAGGAAAGACAAGACCTACAGACTTAACATTTGGGAGGTTTCCCAACAAAAATGCCATCTCTCCCCCAGAATTTATGGAAAATTTCCTTAAAAGTCTGTTCATTCTTGGGGCGCTTGGATGGCTCTGTTGATTAAGTGTCCAACTTCGGTTCACAGTTCATGGGTTCGAGCCACGCACTGGGCTCTGTGCTGACAGCTCAGAGCCTGGAGCCTGCTTCAGATTCTGTGTGTGTCTCTCTCTCTGCCCCTCCACTGCTCACATTCTGTCTCCCTCTCTCTCAAAAAGAAATAAACATTAAAAAAAATTTTAAGTCTGTTTATTCTTGGCTGTCTGTTCATATTTATGAGTAAGTTACCGAAAATATGGTTGTAAGGAAAACATGCAAACAAACAAAAAAACAAAAACAAGGAAAGGCAAGCAGGGGTGAAAGAAGAGGAAACAGAAACAATGCAAGAAGCAGAAGAAAACAAAATTTAAAAACATACACACAATACCATCAGGGAGATCGGAAGAAAACAAGAACAAAATGCTACAAAGTGGACACAAAATATCACAGCAGAAACAAAATTAATCGGAAAGTTGGAAGACAAAATTGAGACAGTTTCCAGATAGTAAAGTTTGGAAGCTAGCAGAGAGAAAAAAAGAAGAAAAGAAAACCAGAGGATCATGTCCACACCCAAATTTCAGAAGAGGAGAACCGACAAGAGAGTGGGAAAGAAATCTTCAAAGACAGACAGAAATTCTCCTCCTCCAAGAGCCCAGCATTTCAAATGAAATGAAAACGCACTCTGGCAGATAACCGAAACGCAGAAAAAGAGGGATACACGGAATATCTAAAAAGCTTTCTGAGGAAAATAAACAGAATTTCCAATCCCTGGTATGAGAATGACATGAAATCTCTCGACAGCCTCACAAGAAGTCATGGAGCTATGCCTTCAAAATTCTGAGTGGGTGATGATTTGGGGACTTGGAATTTTAAAACTCGAACAATCCATCAAGCATCAAGTATGAGTATAAATGAAGGCAAACAAGGGTACAAACTTTTTGTCTCTCTCCTATCTGTCCTTGTGAAGCTAGTGGAGAATTAGACTTCAACAAACAAAGGAATAATTAAGGAAGATGAAAATATGATTGAGAAAACAGGAGCCCACTCCACAGTAAAGGGACAAAGGGAAACGTGAGAATGACAGCTGTCCAGCAGGCTCAGACCCAGAAGGAGAAGACAAGCCTCAGGGAAAGTGTAACAGACTTTGCACTCTGACATTTGGAGACAGATCTGCTGTCGAGTTTAGAAAAATATATTGATGGGCATATAGAGGGGTATATAGAGTTTCTGTTAGAGAAAAATAGTAAAAGTCTTAGATTCAACAATGGGAAATTGCTGTTCTGTAGCTCAAAATTTTCTCAAACCGTGGCAGTTTCATATTGTTCCACCTAACTTACTGGTGCATAACATGATGCAGGAAATTTGCTTTAATGCTCTAACAATGAGAAAAGTAAAAGAAAAGCTGGAGGAATATGTGAAATAAGAATGCCAGAAATTGTTATTGAAACCAGGTAACAGACACATGGCATTCATCATCCATTCTCTCTACTCATGGATCTGCTTGAAAACCCCATAATAAAAAGCAATAATAAAAAAAAAAGACAACACCAAAAATGTGCAAAATAATTTTTCAGACAGCTGGAGGAAGTTCCACTCAGCAGCAGTCAAATGAAGTCCGGTTAAAGAACCACTGGACACAGAAAAAAAAAAAGTGCAAGAGCCCATCTACGCTAGAACCTCACTCACAGTGGGGCAGGAAACATCACAGATGTCCCACATCCCCCTTCCGTCTCTCCCATTCTGCACTGACTCTGCTGATTTCTGATTCCGGGACTGAATTGTACAACAAAACACTGTTCCTGAAAGCTGTTACAATTCCTTAGACCCAGGGGTGCCAGGGTGGCTCAGTCAGTTAAGCGTCTGACGTCTGCTCAGATCATGATCTCACAGTTCATGAGTTCGAGCTCCACATCGGGCACTGTGCTGACAGCTCAGAGCCTGGAACCTGCTTTAGATTCTGTGTGTGTGTCTCTCTCTCTGCCCCTCCCCCACTTGCGCTCTGTCTCTGTCAAAAGAATAAATAAATAAATGTTAAAAAAATTAAAGCAGTCCCATTTAAAAAAACAAAAAAAAACAATTCCATGTTAAAAAAATTAAAGCAGTCCCATTTAAAAAAACAAAAACAAAAAAAAAAACAATTCCTTAGACCCACAATTGAATAAGACAACCATTTCTCACTGCCCATCAATTTCCTCCCAGCTCATTTCTCATTTTGTCCCAACTAAAATTCAGGCATCATCATTCTATTCACACTCTTATCAATTCCCTCAAACCCTGCTCTCTCACTTCTGCTCCTTATAGCTGGCAGCAATCAAGCCCTGGATGAACCCCACTTCATGCCTCCACTGCATATGTACCCAGAGAACTAAGTATTATGGAAGAAAATCCCCTAAACCAACTGACAGGCTTAATGCTATATTTATTATCACAAACTGTAAACTGGCAATTTTACTATTGTTGCCAACTTAAATGCAGCGAAATTACTTTCAAGAAGCAAAGTGTAAAACTGACAGCCAGTTTCACAACACAACAATGGATGCTAGACACTGGAATGATATCCACAGGATACTAGAAAAAAAAACAGCTGCCATGTTAGAGTTCTACATGAAACAAAGACATTTTTTAAGAATGAAGGTAAACTAAAAATATGTAGAGACAAACCAAAACTGAGGTAACACATCACCAGCTGCCCAAATGATGGAAAAAACTAAAGAGCACTTTTTGGCAGAATGGAAATATTCCTACACAGAGCCCAGAGAATTAGGAAGAAAAAATGAGCAACAAAAATGGCAAATGTAATTCCAGAATGAAGGAAAAAATGGAAAATTTCCTAATACATTTTATGAAGCCAACAAAATTTTAACACCAAAACCTAATATAGTAAAAAAATTTTAAAGGAAACCATAATCCCTCTTACAAATATAGATGCAAAAACTCTAGATAAAATATTGACAAGTAATATTCAGCTATGATTCAAAAGAATAACACTCCATGACCAGAGTTTCATTCAAGGAATCCAAGAGTGAAATCCAATGCGATAAAGTACATTTAACAAAAATCATCAGCAAACTATTCTACTTGGTGAAACAAACCATTTCAAATACAAGCAGACAGGGATGCCCATTATTGCTATTATTCAACATTGTCTTGATTGGTCTGGTAAATGAAAGGAAAAAAGATACATTATTTTTGCTAATTACACACTTGTGTACTTACAAAATCCAATAACTATAGTTTACCATCCCCAAAAAAACTTAGTAGAATTAATGAGAATATTTGATAAGGTAACTCTCATGTAAGATAAATATACAAAACTCATTAGACTTTCACTATTATAGCATGGGAAACAGAAATGGGAAAAATATTCCATACACAATCATGAAAAAGGCAATAAAATATTGTTATAGAATGAATGTGCCCCCCCCCCAAATTCACATGTTGATGCCTAATTCCCAGTGTGATGGTATTTGGAGCTGGGGCTTTCGGGAGGTAGTTGGATCACAAGGGTGACACCTCATGAATGGGATTGGTGCCCTTATAACAAAAGACCAGAGAGCTGGCTAGCTTTTTTTCTGCCCTATGAGGATAGAATGAGAAGTTGGTAGTCTCCAACCCAGCCGGGGCTCTCACCAGCACCAGACAATGCTGGCAGCCTAACCTCAGACTTCCAGCCTTCAGAACTGTGAGAAATGAAGTTCTGTTGTTTATAAACCACCCAGTCCATGGGACTTCGTTACAACAACCCAAACTGACTAACACAAAGACTTAGGAATAGAGTCAGCAAGGAAAGCACAAAATCTGTATGATGATAACCATAAAACCATATTGAAGGATAAGTTTAAAAATCTGAGAAAATGAAAAGACATTCATATTCTTGGATTGGAAAATATCAATTCTCTTTTTTTTTTTTTTTTTTTTTTTTTTTATAGTTTATT
>CM053576.1:68214681-68245280 GCA_028646485.1 Cryptoprocta ferox | reverse complement strand
GAACTCTCCTCTAAAGCAACTCCAGGAAGAAGTCACAGCCACAGAACTGCTCAAAACAGGCTTAAACAACATGACTGAACAAGAATTTAGAACAATTGTCATAAAATTAATTGCTGGACTTGAAAAAAACATCAAAGAAGCTATCAATTCTCTTAATACCATAAAAGTGTGGAATTAAAAAGCAAGTAAAATATGGGCTCCTAAAAGAGAAAAGGAACATTAGGTAAAAGCTAAAGAAATCTGAATAAACTATGAACTTTAGTTAATACTACTGGTTCATTAATGGTAACATATGTATCATACTAATGTAAAATTTTAATAGGGGAAAGTGGGTGAGAAGTATATGGAAACTCTTGGTAATATCTTTACAATTTTTCTGTAAATCTAAAACTTCTAAAAATTAAGTTTTTTTTAAGATTTTATTTTTAAGTAATCTCTACACCCAATGTGGGGCTTTAACTCACATCCTTGATATCAAGAGCTACATGCTCTACTCTCTGAGTCAGTCAGGCACCCCTAAAGTTTACTTTTAAAAGCATATTTGTAAGACAATCAGGGAAGTTTTTAAAAAAAAATGTAATTCCAATTAAATGGATAAAAGCATCTTAAAGTTTAGAGAGAAAATAAATGCCCAAGAAAGCAAATAAATAAATGAAAAATATAGTGAAGGGAAATAACCTATAAAGCCAATATAATTAAATCAATATGGAGTATTAGTCTAGGAATAGATAAACAGATCTAGTAAGGGAAGAGATCAGAACCCAGAACCCAGAAATATGTGATTTTTAACATATGATAAAAATGTATTTCAGTTGTTATGGGGAAAGAGCGATTATTTAATAATAGTGCTGACACAACTGGCTATTACATTACGGTAGAAAATAGTCCCCAGACTCATATTCTAAGTAAAAAAACAAATTCCAGATGGAATAAATGCTTAACGTAATAAATAAAGCATCAAAAAGGAAAAAGGAAACCTAGGGAACAACATTTACGGTCTGTTTCTTAACCAGAAAAGAAAGAGAACTATATGTAAGTTTAGAAAAATTAAAAACAATTCACAGTGCAAGAAACTATCATAAATAAACAAAACTAATGAATAGGCAAAGGATAGGATTGGGGAAATACTTGCAAAAGAGATTACAGATAATGTTAGTAATCATTACCAACATACAAACAGCTCTTAAAAATTGGCAAGAGACAAGCAGCCCCACAGACAAATGGGTAAAGGATGTGAAAGGGAGTGAGTTCATGAGAATAAACCCACATAGCCACAAGCATGAAGATGCTCAAAATAACCAGTAATTAGAGAAATGCAAATTACAGTGAAAAAATACCATACTACTCTATACCCAACCAGATAAAAGAAAAATTAGACAGCAATAATGCCAATTGCCCACAAGATGAAGAGGAGGAAAAAATGTAAATTGTTTACAGCCGTTTTGAAAAGCAGTCTGACAAATATTTTTAAAATTAATAGTACACAGACACATCAACCAACAAACTACACTTCTGGGAATCTATCTCCCAAATATAAAATCACCAGTACAATGTTAATTATGGCATTGCTCTTATTGGAAAAAAAAAGAGAGAGAGAAACAAAATGAATTCTCAGCAATAAGGTAATAAATACTGGTGCGCTAACATTTGTCAATTATTAAGCAGCCACTAAACAGAATGAATTGAAGCTCTACCATCTGACTTGGACATATTTTCTGGGATGTATTTTTGTTTTGTTTTATTTTTTTTTAATGCTTATTTATTTTTGAGAGAGAGAGAGACAGAGCACAAGTGAGGGAGGTGCAGAGAGAGAGGGAGACACAGAATCTGAAATGGGCTCCAGTCTCTGAGCTGTCAGCACAAAGCCTCATGCGGAGTTCAAACTCACAAACTGTGACATCATGACCTGAGCTGAAGCTGGACACTTACCAACCAAGCCACACAGGCACCCCTGTTTTGTTTTGTTTTTTAATTCCAGTATAATTAACATATAGCGTTACATTAGTCATAGGTGTACAATATAGTGATTCAGTAATTCTATACATTACTCAGTGCTCATCATGGTAAGTGAACCCTTAATGCCCTTCACCTATTCCACTCATCCCCTACCCACCTCCCCTCTGGTAACCACCTATTTGTTCTCTATAGTTAAGAGTTTGGTTTTTCATTTGTCTCTTTTTTCTTTATTCATTTGTTTTGTTTCTTAAATTCCACACATGAGTGAAATCATATATATTTGTCTTTCTCTGACTTATTTTTTTTAGCATTATACTTTCTAGGTCCATCCATGTTGTTGCAAATGGCAAGATTTCATTCTTTTTTTATGGCTGAGTGATATTACATTGTGTATATATACCACACTCTCTTCATCCATTCATCTGTCAAAGGACACTTGGGTTGTTTCCATAATTTGGCTAATGCAAATAATGTTGCAATAAATATAAGGGTACATATATCTTTTTGAATTAGTGTTTTCATTTTCTTTGGGTAAATAGCCATTCGTGGATCAGATGTGTATGAGAAGGTGAATATGGAAACAAACACGGGAGAAAACCCACTCAGTTGCTAATATAGATCACTTGTAGTACTGAGAAGGAAAAGTGGGTGTGCAGGGGTTGAAAAGAAAAATTGGGTAGCATGTATATATGATCACATTTATGTTAAGGATATTAATCAAAAGCCTGCTACAACATGGATTAGGATATAACATGAGACGCATGAGCATCTATCCTCCTTGCAGCCCGCATTCTCAATACCTCACAGTCATTTGGCACGTTCTCATCCATTGAACTATTTACAATATAAGTCTCACAATCTTTTCTTGTGTGCATTTTGTGGCAATCCTACTGATAATTATTGTTTTTCATTAACTGTTACAATACATTTTATGAAAATAAATTTTTAGACCCCACATTCTAAGTCAGGGTATAGTTTTACACACAAACACCAAGTATGTAATTTTACATAAAGAAATTGGAAAAAATAAGGAGTCAGTGGTTATATATTTACTGATTGATGAACATCTATAAAATGAAAAAGCTAGTTACCGAAAAATATCCATCAAGTATTCCATTTCAGCAAAAACAAACAAAACCCTAACTAAATGCTTCAATAGTTTTAAGTGAAAGAGAAAGCTTCAGAAAGTATTCAGAAAGCCACAGACACAGGTGCCACCGAGGGGAGGGAAGCAGAGGGGAAGATTACTAGTTTATCTTTTTATCTCTCAGCATCTTATCACTTCACTTATTACAATAATCAAAAAAGTATTACTTTTGAAATCTGAAAACATTAATAAAAACAAAGATAAATTGCAAACAATAAAATAAGTTAAATTGGGTAAAAATCCATTGTGTAGATTAAATGAGATAACCTATGTGAAGTGTTTAGCATATCGGCTAACATTGCAAATATTCAATAAATGTTATCTCTTTTTCATTAAAAAAAAAAGACTACAAAGAGTAGTGGAACTTACAAAAAACAAAGGCCTTTGAATATGACAGGGCACTTTTTTCTATGTTACTGAATCCAATCTCCTTTGGAATACAAGGACTCATTATCATAACCATATAGCTCATAGAACACACTTTCATCAAGAGCAAAGATAAAATTACAATTAGATAAATAAGATACTTAATAAAAAGAAGAGGGAAGCCTTTTGGCCTTGAAGTCTACTTTAAGAACTTTAAGAACCATCCAAAGGCACTATGCTTCCTCACAACCACTTTGTATAAGAGATATGTGGGTCCAGATGTATCCCCCATGTTAGAAGAGACAGAACACAATTCAAACAGATTAAAAAGTGACACTATTGTTCTTTTTGAGGGCCTTGCCCAAGTGGGAAATCCATTCCTACATGTACAAATTCTATTCCCAGCTCTAAGGACTTCCTTGCTGGTATGTCGAAAAGCATGTAAGTTGAGTTATATCTACAAACTGAATCTGGTCCATCAATGCTATTCTTACTCCCCAACGAAACACTAAAATAAATTCACAAAGTGCATGAGTGTGTTATTAGTCTTGTTACTTACATGGAGTTGACTTTCTCTTCGGGGCCTTGCACTTGGCCTGTCACAGTACCTTTGCTGGTATTCTTCACCCAGCCAACCACTCCAATTTTCCTAGCCTCATCTTCTGTGTACTGGTTTTAGGAGAAAATGCAAGAAACAAAGTCCAACATCAAAAAATGCTGACTGATAATAATTTTTTTCCTAAAATACAGTCTATGCCAAAAATTGTGCAGCTGACCTACAGTCATAATCTCTGTTTATAAGAAGCTTCACTTAAATGGTATTTTTTACTAAATTCCTCTTTCAGTAAAGACAAGCACATTATAGAAAAAATAAACTGACAGTGGGAATTACTTCAGAAAACAGTTTCCATGATGTGTTTTGGGATCTGTAAAATTCAGTTGCATTGCCCCATGCCTGAATTATATTGTCTGGTCCCAAATAATGAGCATGCTGAGATTTTCAATCACTGAGGAAAAATACCGAGTTATGAGCAATACAAAGTATTCAATGAAAAGATTCTGATGTCTTCCATTGGCTGTAGACTTGCCACACACACATTCTAATTGTCTATAGATAAGTTTATTTCTCCTGTTATTCTTAACAGTTTTTAAAAATTCCTTTTCTCAGTTCCAAATCCAGTTATGCTACTGGCAAATGAAAACCTAGCAACATTTTGATTTTGAACTATTTTAACAACATTGTACTAAATTCTTGTGGATCTCATCTACCGGAAGTTTTTAAAAACACAGTCTTCTATCTGGAGGTCAGAGTGCCCAAGAATCTATACACTCTACATCCCCAACTAAATGAAGCAATACAAACTGAGATGGGTATAGGTAGAATTTATGTAGAAGCCAGCTGAAAATAATAATGAAAAGGGAGAGAATTTGAACTGTGGGGAAAGGGACTATTTCAAAATAAGGAGACTTTACTGGTTGGGAACATGTTAGAACACTCTGAGTTTAAGAACAGAGAGCTAAGCTAGTGACTGCCAGCTCAGACAGTAGGTAAAAACACATGCACATTTAACTTTTAGGAAAGGAGTATATTAACAAAATAAAAAATTTTAAAGCAATAAGGAGTTTTAACTCCTGAGAACCTGAGAACCACTTCCTTATGCAACATGAGCATTTTTCATTTTGCAATTCAAGATATAGACATATGCCTGGAGGAGTTCTTCCATCCAGAACAAGGGGAAGATCCCATACTTTATATTCAGTAGACCTAACCAAAATGTTTAATTTGATTATCCCAGTAGAGGTATTTTAAAATTCATACAAAACATTAACTAAAAACTAGGCAGGCTGAAATGTTTTTAATAGATTACTTATAAAAGACAGCTTTAATCAAAAATCTCAAGCAATAATTTGGAAGAAATACAAATACTTCGTTTGCTGTCAAGAATGGAAAATAAGCAGTGGGCTAGCACTAAGTAGAAAACTGCTCTATCTCTGTGAGTAGAAATAACAGTAGGGAGAAAATGGCCACAAAAAAAAAAAGTAAACAGATTATATTGACTTACCATTCTGAAGCAAACACCTGTATTAAAAAGAGATGAAAAGAAATGTCAGTTAGTCTATCTTTAAAAAAAGGTATATATTTCCTGACTTAATTTGTATCGAGTTTATTAAATAGTAAGTAAATGAACAAAACCTTTCACATCTGAACATATTCAGAAAGTGTTTTTAAAAATCATTTTCTTTTAAAATCAAAATGGAAAAGGAAGACTATTTTGGCAAAAGATAGTAATATTCTGAAACCAAAGAATCATGAAATGCCATGCTGCATATTCATTCTATTCCAAAAAAGTAAACAAAACAAAATACTTATTACAAGGACAGTTGAGTATATTTGGCATAAAATTTATATAGCCTCAGCTTTTAGAATTTCTTCTTTAAGTGCAAGGACTAAATTCAAGTTTGAATGTAATAAAAACATTTCTGTTTTAATTTTAATTCCACTTTCTAGAAAAAGCAAAACTATGGGGATGGGAAACTGATAAGTGGTTGCCAAGGGCTGAGGAGAGGGGTGCTGTAAAGGGGCAAGAGAGAACTTTCTGGAGTGAAGGCACTGCTCTGCACCTAATCTGTGGGCGGTGGGGGTGTGGTTACAGAACTGTATGCATTTTTTAAAACTCATTCAACTGTACACAAAAAGGGTGAATGCTACTGAGTTTAAATTATACTTCAACTGAAAAATTATTTTTTAATACATTGGGAAATACTAAGTGCTAGATCAAACCAATATCCAAAGAGGTCAAAAGATAGCCTTCCACCTACAGCAATTGAGCCTGCTTCAAAAGGGACAGAAGGAATCAATGGCTTAGATAATTGTATGTATTTTGTAAGTAGATTTATAATAACAGGGGGCATCACTTGTTTCCTGACGATAGCGTATTGTGGTATAAAATGAAAAGGAAGAAAAAGCATAGTAAAGCAATAAAGACAGGATGGATCACAAATGGGGTTTTTATAGGGCTATAAAAATATTTTAAAAGATACATATAAAATGAGGAGAAATGATGAGTGGCAAGTATTGATCTGAAGGGGAATCAGAAAGGCAATTTGTTAGATAGAAGGAGGGAAAGAAAGTAGCTTGTAGACATACAAGGAATTGGCAGAACTTTCAAAGAGAAACTTCAGCTAAACCAGGTCATGCAGAAGAGAGGGACAAAACAGGAAAGAAAACAGGCAGAACTGGTGAAAACTGTGCAGTCATTTTATCCTAAGCATGAGCAGATCCCAAAAGACGCTGACCAAGAAGAGTTGAGGGTTTTGGCCAAGCCTGTGTTGAGCATATTCCCCCTGAGGTTCTCCGCAGTGAGCAGCCCCCTATGATGTCAGCATTATGAAAAGAAAGCCAGGCAACTGAAGTTATCAGAAATGGGAAACATCTGGTCCAGCTCTTTGCTATTCAAAGAGTAGTCCAATGCCCTACAGCACCAGCACAATCTGAGTTTTTTAGACAATCAAATCTCAGCCCTCCCCCCAAACATACAGAAACAGAAACTCTGTAGGTGGAGTACAAGAATCTGGTTTTAACATGTTCTCCAGGTGATTCTCATGCCCACTAAAGTTTAGAACCAATGGTTGGCATTACCTCAAAGGAAGGTCTGGGAAAGGTTTGAAAAGGATTTTTATTTCTGATCAAGAACTGCATTATAAAGGGGGTAAGTATCATAGGGTATTGCAGATCGGATGGATTTCCCAGTGATGCTGTTCAAGCTCATGTTGTTAACAAATCATGAGCTTGCATAGCAATGTTGCTTCACCTATCTTACAAGTCAGCAGCACTACATGAAAGAAGCTACAGACAATAAAAAGGCAAAAACACCTTCTCTGGTGTCTGAGTGGCCCAGGTCTGCTTAGACTGTCACTTAGCTAAATATTCAAAAACATATCATTGCACTCACTTTACAAATTATTTCTAGCCCCAAACGTCATTTAAGACTCACTAAAATAATAATAGGAATAATAGTTCTGTTTCAACTCTTTCTAGAAAAATGGGTAATGGTGTTTTCATGCCCTAGTCCAAATTATCATAATCTCTCAACAGCCTCCTTAGCTTGTCTCCCTGCTTCTAGTTCTTCTGTCCTACAGTCTAGTCTCTACAAAACACTCAAGGTGATTTTCTTAAGTATAGTCAAATCATTTTCTTCCCCAGATCAAAACCTTCTACTGATGCCCCAATTACACTCAATATAAAAAGTATACTGGTTGCCACAGCCTCCACACTTCTCCTAATGAGTCTACCTGATATCTTAGGACTCCTCTCTTGGCACACTCCATTTCAGCTGAATTTGCCTCCTTTGTGCTCCTCAACATACCAAGCATATTCCTGCCTCACAGTCTTTGCATGTACTGTTCCCTCTGCCTAAAATGCTTTTCCCTCTGATCTTCTCATTATTCATGTCTCTGTACAGATGTCATCTCCTTAGAAATATGTCCCCTGACCAATTCATCTAAAACAGCAATGAACTCCATATGTTTCCTGTATATGCATAGTACTGATTACATATGACATTATAATGCATTTATTGGCTTTTTAAAAAAGTTTCCTGTCTTCACTGTAAGTTCTATTAGGGCAGGATTTTTTTTCCTGTCCCGTTCACTACTGTGTTTCCAGAACCTAGACAAGGACTTAGCACATAGTTGTTGAATAAATGAATGAAAGACAACCAGCTGATAAATACTTAAGTGAAATATTTAACTCTCCTATAATAATTCATTGTTAATATTGCAAATATACGTATCTTAGACTTTAATTCAAAGTGATGATGATAAATTTACTGCATTCCAGAGTTGAAAAGAATTTCAAGAATTCCATGTTGATTCTAGCAGAACGTTACCTAAATGGTAATACATAGTGTTGTGAAAATTAGTAATGGGAAATTTCACTAAAATGGAGTCAGGAGGTTTCAGCAGGGGGAGCTCTTATGCCCTATCACTGGTAGTCAATTGCAGACCCAATAGGAAAGGAGGGACTTGACCTTACATAGACTTAACCTTGTACATGGATACTACTCTACTACTCCTGCCCAAGGAAGAAACACTTTCCTCAGCACCACCCCCATCCCATACAGGGCAACGGCTCAGCCAATGAGAAGCCACCATACTGTAGCTCCCAGTTTACCCCAGTAGACTTTCAGTTTAACA
The DNA here is from genome assembly GCA_028646485.1 of Cryptoprocta ferox. Taxonomy (NCBI): domain Eukaryota; kingdom Metazoa; phylum Chordata; class Mammalia; order Carnivora; family Eupleridae; genus Cryptoprocta; species Cryptoprocta ferox. The sequence continues at coordinate 68,236,615 of CM053576.1, read as the reverse complement.
GCCTTCCCAACATACCCCTTTTCTCTTTTAAAAAGCAGGCCTCTCCTTTGTTGCCCAGACTTGCCTAAGGTTGTGTCCCAGCTTGTTTGTCCTGGCTTATAATTCTCTTTTATTCCCAAACAAACCCATTTTTGCTGGTAAAATAACTGGCAGTTTTACTTTTAAAGTTAACATTACCTGTATACATACATATTTAGTAGATGATACAAGGGATAGCAAGAAGTGACTAGATAATGCCTAGGTTGACAAAACACCAGAAATATTAGTATTAGCATGTTATTTGTTAATAATGACATAACAATCACAAGAATGGAAAAGAAAGAAAATTGGTCATCTTAGAGAACTTAAGGGATTCAAGATGGGAGACCGGAGCAGGATCTGGCTTTTATTTTTGAGAGAAAGAGACACAAAGCAAGTGGGGGAGGTGTAGAGAGAGAGGGAGACACAGAATCTGAAGCAGGCTCCAGGCTCCAAACTGTCAGCACAGAGCCCAATGTGGGGCTCGAACTCATGAATTGTGAGATCATGATCTGAGCTGAAGTTGGACACTTAACTGACTGAGCCACCCAGGTGCACCGCTGGTGGTGGTATTTTCAACTGTGAGTGATAAGGGCACACACATATTTATTGAACAAATCCTAAAACGCTAGAACTAAAGAACTGCCACTGAAGTGTAAGAGACATAACTTTAGGCTAAGTTCATACCACTTCATAAACTGGGTCAAAAATGGAAGTGTTGCCCATTACTTTAGGCAGTGACAGATGGACAAAAAAACCTAAGACTGAAATAAATCATATATGGAAGATTCAGTGCATGCTTGACAGAAATTTAACTTGTCTTGGTTTCTGATCTAATGTTTTGAGGTTAAGACCATGGAGATCAAAGACTGTAATATGTCCTTCTGTGTCACCGCTTGGGAAAGAATACAGAATGTAATAATTACTTGGCTAACTTTATTTAATATATGAACATCTGTGGCAGACACTGCTAGCTACCTATACAAAATCCATTTTCCGCTTCTACCTTTCTAACAGACTCTGATTTTACTTGGGGCAGCAACATGCCTTTCTGTATTTCCCATCTTCCTTGTAAGAGGAGTGGCCCATGAGATGTAAGCCATGTTGCTGGTTGAGGGTTTCAGGAAAGCTCATTGACAGGATTGACTCAGCCAGGGGTTTTTCCTTATAGCCAGCCTCTCTGTTCCTGACTGTAGAGTAAATATCATGATGGAGCTATAGCAGCCTTCTTGAAACCATGAGGGAAAGGCCAAGGACATCATAGTGGCTTCTGTCCTGATCGGCCTCCCTGAGGGAAGGGGGAGGTGGGGAATGGGGAACTAATGATAAAGGGAAATGTGAGGGAGGGATTCTTTTTGGGTTGGCGGAAATGTTCTGGAACCAGATAGTGGTGATGGGTGCAAAAACATTACAACTATTGGAAGAACCACTGTGTATTTAGTATGCTTTGACCACTTTAAAAGGGTGAATTTAGTATTATGTGAATTATATCTCAATTTTTTTTAATGTCACCAAAAAAAAAAGGGAAGCAGAAAACAGGTCTGTGATGTAGTCCTTTCTGCCTCTACCCATAGAACAAGGGCAGTCATTCTCCAACTCTGGTCACCATACAATGTCCCTGACTCTTCCTACAACAACAACAACAACAACAACAACAACAACAAACGCTCTGGAGAACAAATCATCTTGACGTACTGCAGTCAGAACTAAATGGTTGAGCTCTCTCTAGATTTGATGACCTATTTCTAGAGGAGAAAGCTTCTTCACCCCCCATGATAGCTCCTTCTTTGAGAAGGAATATCTATTAGTGTGACACTCCTGGCCATTCTACCCTGTTCCTACTCCTTACACACTGCCTTATCTAAGTCCTAAGTTTGGAAGGAGAAATAAGCATTGCCCAGGTGCTTTCTCTTCTTCCTTCTCCAGGGAGCCTTGGGGATCATCTCTTCTGCTTCACTTGTCAGGGGAGCCCTGTCTGTGCCTGGGTGAGTGTGTTTAATTCTGCAGGAGAGATTATTATAAAGTCCACTTACCTGATGATTTCCACCACATTCCCAAAACTCTGCTTTACTCTCTGTCTTACTTGTCAATAACTCACATAATGAAGAGGGGTGTGATTCATTGGGCCCCTTAACCACAGCCCTCCTTTTAAAGGCTTACAAGGAATACGCATCAAGAGGTGGCAGGACTTCCAACCCATTAACTTTGTGAAGCAGCAAACCATTTGAGAATTAACCACTCAGACCTCCATAATCCACTTGTTATTTCCTCAGAATCTTTCTGAGAGTCCTGATCCCTGGTTTGAAGGACACTGTGCAACAGAGGGAGGTCCACAGAGAAAGAAGAAGCCAATGTGGAGATAGATTTTCTGCAGATTATCAGCACTTGCTGGAACATAGCACTCTTGGGACAGGGCCTGTGTTGGAAGAGACGCTTCTGTGGGTACTTATGGCCCCTCTGCACCACTTCCACCTCACTTGTTAAAGAGAAGGGAACCTGATGTGACACATGCAGGGGTTTTTTTGTTTTGATTTGTTGTTGTGTTTTTTGTTTGTTTGTTTTTTTTACAGACACACTGCTCTGGAAACTGGGACAGACACCACCCCTTGGGTTATGAAAGACTCCAAATACAATATGCTGCTGAGTTGAGGCTCAATTGGCTGCGATAACAGTGGAAAAATGTGTCAGTAAGAAACTCTGAGGTGAACATTTGCAAAGAAAATCTTACTTTAAATTCACAAAGAGACACTGCTATTTAAAGAAACCATGATGAATTTTAAGCATCAGCATCCTTTCATGTAAAATCCAATTTTCATATTGTAACATACCCCTTCATCCTGGAATCTGACTGCATGTGTCAATTTTGAATGCAGGAAGTCATCCAGTCACTACCTTACAAAGCAGCCCTTACTGATGTTAAACATCTTTATTTTTCAGAAAGGCCTCCCTTTAACCTTTCACCTTCCATCCAGGGTCTGTCCCCTGGAGCCACATGCCATGGCATCTTTTACGTTGTTGAAATAGCCATCACACTACTGTTTCTTCTCCAAGCCAACTATCCCCAAGCACTTCAATTTAATTGAAGACACTTTTGAAGTCTCAGCCAAGAGCACAGCCGTAGGGGCTATCAAAACAAGCCACCAGCTTGACCTTGAAAATACTATCCTCTTTGTCTAGTGAGAGGTACAGATATGCGTACACAAATAACTGTAGTTGGAAGCAGAATGGATTAAAAAGAAGTAAAAACAAGAAGTAGAATGAGACTATAAATGAAATGCTATAGGAAGAAAGATGAACAAGGGAATTAGACATAACCATATTTATGTTTCTTGACTTTAGGGACTCAAATGTTCAACCTCTAAGACACAACCTCTTCCTGCCTACATAAGGAAAAATGTTAACATCCAAATCATGTGGTGTCTGGCAAAGCTATGTAATAACTCATCCCAGTTCTTATGTTAAACAATCTTAAAGAAAATTATGTATTTCCTTAGTTCTATAAGCTACACCTATTCTAAATCTGAGTTAATACTGTCAGAAATAAACTGTTGAACTTCTAAAGCATAGGTTAACCAACAGATTGCCACAATCCATTTCTATGACTGTCATTAGTATTCACCAGAGAGCTGGTAAAGCATCTATACACAGCTTAATCAATTTCCCTTCCGTTTTCAGATTATGTTAGTTTCAGATGTAACTGTAATTAAAAATGTATAGGAACATTTTAAGCCATGCCATAGTTACAAATGCTCTAAAAACACAGGTTAGTCCTCTGCTCCCCTATCCCTTCTTCCAAAGCCCCCAGTGCAACAGAAATTGGTGCGGGAAAAACAGGGAGCTTCTTGAGAACACGGAGATTAAAAAGTACAGGATGGAAAGGGAGGGAGGAAAGTAGCTTAACAGTGGAGAAACCTGACGAACACTATCTCAGCCAAGTGATCAAGGCTGAGATACAGACATAGATAGTATGCACCCTTGATGTGGTGTGATGAGAATGGCACTTGATCTCTTTGGTCTTCAGTAATCCAAAACACCAGTCTTATTTATGACAAAAATACCAGACAAATCATACTGGAGAGCTTGCTACAAAGTACCTAACCTCAAAGTACACCTTAAGACTGCCAAAATCACTGAAAACAAGACAAATCTATGAAATATCAAAGCTTAAAGAAGTCTATGGAGACAAGATAACTAAATGTAAAGTGATATCCTCCTGGAAGAATCCTGGAACAGAAAGAGGACTTTAGATAAAAACTTCAAAAATCTGAAGAAAATATAGACTTTAGTTAATAATAATGTACAATATTGGCTCATCACTTGTGACAAATGTACCATACTAATATAAGTTGTTAATTAAAGAAACTGAGGGGCACCTGGTGGATCAGTCAGTTAAGCTTCACACTTGGACTCAGGACATAATCTCATAATTCATAAGTTTGAGCCCCACATCATGCTCACTGCTGTCAGCATCAAGCCTTTTTGGATCCTCTGTCTCTCTCTCTCTCTCTCTCTCTCTGCCCTTCCTCATGCATGCTCTCTCTCTCTCTCTCTCTCTCAAAAACAAATAAACATCTGAGGGGCTAAGATGGTGGAGCAGCATGGAAGCTTTTTTTTGCCTCTCTCGTCCCTGAAAAGCAGCTAGATCATCACCAAATCATCTTGCACACCTAGAAAACTGATTTGAGGATTAACACAACAATCTGTACAACTGGAACTACAGAACTTGGCAGATACTACCCAAAGTAATCTACAAATTCAGGGCAATCCCTATCAAAATAACACCAGAATTCTTCACAGAGCTAGAACAAACAATCCTAAAATTTATATGGCACCAGGAAAGATCCTGAATAGCCAAAGCAATCCTGAAAAAGAAAATCAAAGCTGGAGGCAGCACAATCAAAGACTTCAAGATGTATTATAAAGCTATAATCATCAAGACAGTATGGTACTGGCACAAAAACAGACCCTCAGATCGATGGAACAAAACAGAGAAGCCAGAAAGGGACCCACAAACATATGGCCAACTAATCTTTGACAAAGCAGAAAAGAATACCCAACAGAATGAAGACAGTCTCTTCAGCAAATGGCTGGGAAAATGGGATAGCGACATGCAGAAAAATGAACCTGAACAACTTTCTTACACTGTACACAAAAATAAACTCAAAATGGATAAAAGACCTAAACATAAGACAGGAAGCCATCAAAATCCTCGAGGAGAAAGTAGGCAAAAACCTCTTTGACCTCAGCTGCAGCAACTTCTTACTCAACACATCTTGAGAGGCAAGGGAAACAAAAGCACAAAATGAACAATCGGGACCTCATCAAAATAAAAAACTTCTGCACAGTGATGGAAACAATCAGCAAAACTAAAAGGCAACCAATGAAATGGGAGAAGATATTTGCAAATGACATATCAGATAAAGGGTTAGTATCCAAAATCTATAAAGAACTTATCAAAATCAACACCCAAAAAAACAAATAATCCAGTGAAGAAATGGGCAAAAGGGATGAATAGACATGTCTCCAGTGAAGACATCCAGATGGTGAACAGACACATGAAAAAATGCTCAACGTCACTCATCATCAGGGAAAATACAAATCAAAACCAAAATGAGATACCACCTCACACCGGTCAGAATGGCTAACATTAACAACTCAGGCAACAACAGATGTTGGCAAGGATGTGGAGAAAGAGGATCTCTTTTGCACTGCTGGTGGGAATGCAAATTGGTGCAGCCACTCTGGAAAACAGTACAAAGTTTCCTCAAAAAATTAAAAATAGAACTACCCTATGTCCCCGCAATTATACTACTAGGTATTTATCCAAGGGATACAGGTGTGCTGTTTCAAAGGTTTATAGAAGCACTATCGACAATGGCCAAAGTACGGAAAGAGCCCAAATGTCCATTAACAGATGAATGGATAAAAAAGATGTGGTATAAATACACACACACACACACACACACACACACACAATGGAGTATTACTCAGCAATCAAAAAGAATGAAATCTTGCCATTTGCAACTGCATGGATGGAACTAGACGGTATTATGCTAAGCAAAATTAGTCAGTCAGAGAAAGACAAATATCATATGACTTCACTCATATGAGGAATTTAAGATACAAAACAGATGAACATAAGGGAAGAGAAGCAAAAATAATATAAAAACAGGGAGGGCGATAAAATAGACTTTTTTAAATTTTTTTTAACGTTTATTCATTTTTGACAGATGGAGAGAGATGGAGCATGAGTGGGGCAGGGGCAGAGAGAGAGGGAGACACAGAATACGAAGCAGGCTCCAGGCTCCAAGCTGTCAGCACAGAGCCCGATGTGGGGCTCGAACCCACGAACCGTGAGATCATGACCTGAACTGAAGTCAGACGCTCAACCGACTGAGCCACCAGGCACCCCAAAAATATAAGAGACTCCTAAATCGAGAGGACAAACTGAGGGTTGCTGTAGGGGTTGTGGGTGGGGAGATGGGCTAAATTGGTAAGGGGCATTAGGGAGGACATTTGTTGGGATGAGCACTGGGTGTTATATATAGGGGATGGATCACTGGAACCTACTCCTGAAATTATTATTGCACTATAAGCTAACTAACGTGGATGTAAATTAAAAATTAAATAAATAAAAATTAAAAACAAAATTAAAAATAAATAAACATTTTAGGAAGGAAGAAGGAAGAAAGGAAGGACGGAGGAAGGAAGGAAGGAAGGATAGAAGGAAGGAAGAAACTGAATCCCTATAGTATCTTCCAACTTTTCTATAAATTTGAAACTATTCTAAAACAAAAAAGGTTTAAAAAAGGTAGAGGAAGAGAAGCAGCAATGGAAAGCAACAGCACCTGAAGTTTCTATATGTAGACTTTGTAGGTCCACCTGAGAAGTAAATCCACTATTGGTAATATTATTTCTATAAGTGTATTTTCCTGAATTTCAAACAACAGTTATAAACAAATTCTTGGAATACAATCTGTTTGTAAATTACACTGTATTTGAGAATAAGGCAGAACATATTTGACCTGTAGAATGTTTCGGCTACCTTTTGTCACCAAGGATATGTTAAATCGAAACATTCTTTTTTTATTATTTATTTATTTTGAAAGAGAGATAGCATGGGGGAGGAGTAAAGAGAGAGTGTGAGAGAGAATTATAGGTGCTGACAGCATGGAGCCCGATGCAAGGCTCGAACCCATGAACCACAAGATCATGCCCTGAACCAAAATCAAGAGCTGGACACTTAACCAACTGAGCCACACACCTGCCCCTTAAATTCAAACATTCTAAACAGAAATATAACAAACCTTGATTTGGGTTGGAAAATATTTTCTGTCATAAACTCCATTAAGCCAGTTTAATTCATTGATCAATTTTCCATCAGAACAGGATAATTAAATCTTTTTCCATATTTTCCATGTTCATTTTGAATTCACTGAAACCATCTTCATTGGGAATATTTACTATTTAAATATTTTACTGACGTGGGGAAGAGCACTGGGTGTTATGGAAACCAACCTGACAATAAACTATAAAGTTAAATAAATAAATAAATAAATAAATATTTTACTGACAATTTTATTTATCAATCTAAATTGTGTCCATATTAAATGTTCCCAATTATACCTTCTTCCATCATAAATTTATTTTCCTAGGCATTATTTCCAGTAAGCCAGCTTTCACTAAGATTTTATTTTTTTTAATGTTTTTTATTTATTTTTGAGAGACAGAGAGAGACAATGCAAGCAGGGGAGGGTCAGAGAGAGAGGGAGATACAGAATCTGACGCAGGCTCCAGGCTCTGAGCTAGCTGTCAGCACAGAGCCCGACACGTGGCTCAAACCCACGAACAGTGAGATCATGACCTGAGCCGAAGCCGGACGCTTAACTGACTGAGCCACCCAGGCGCTCCACTAAGATTTTATTATTCCATACTTTTAAATTAAAACTTACTCTTAAAATGTTTCCCCTAGAGGCACCTGAGTAGCTCTGTTGGTTAAGCATCCAACTTCAGCTCAGGTCATGATCTCGCGGTTCGTGAGTTCAAGCCCCGTGTCACACTCTGTGCTGACAGCTCGGAGCCCGGAGCCTCCTTTGGATTCTGTGTCTCCCTCTCTTTCTGCCCCTCTCCTGCTCTCTCTCTCTCTCTCTCTCTCAAAAAGAAAAACACTTAAAAAATAATAGTTTCCTCTAATTATTACCCAATTTATATTAAAATTAAATTTTATTTTTTATTATTGTCAATAATTTCTATATAATCATTATGACTCAGACAAAGGCTAATGGTTTGCATTTATTTCTTACATAATCTATAAGAAAACTATGAGTTTCATGAGACAATATAGACTAATATAAAGAAATAGTGACAGTGACAGCAAGCAACGGAGATGGAGTCAAAGGTCTGTTTATGGACCAGATCAAACTTCCTTGGAGCCAAGAGTACCAGAAAAACGTCCTCAGGGTCATCCAGAATGGTCCAAATGGCTGAGTCCAAAAGTCCTCTATCAGTGTATATATATATTTGGTACATAAGTTAGGAAGAAGGCAAAATAAAGGTGGAAAAGGTATTGAAAGGAGAATCAATAGGTTATAGTGATTAAAAGCATGGGCTCTGGTATCAGATTCTCAAGGTACAAATCCCAGCACCACCACTTGACCCACTGTGTAATCTGTGAAAGTCACTTCTTTATGCCTCAATTTTTCTACTGTTACACGAGGAAAATATTGAGGTCACAGGGATGAGGATTAAGTGAGACAATATACATAAAATATTGAGTACAGAGGTTGGCATAGCCTAAGTTCTCAGCAAATGTCAGTGTATATGTGTGCAAATATCTGATTGTGAATTTGTCACATATACTATGCCTTGATAAACCAACAGTATGCATGTACTCTTCCATTTAACATGCTGCAAACTATAGGAGTTAGCCCTACAGATGATTTTTTAAACCATATTGTTCATGTGTAGTTGATCTTTATACACCATATATAATTGATTGTTATATACATATAACCACCATATACACAAAAGTACAATTATATTGTTAAAATCAAGAGAAATACATTATGAATTAACATAAAACACTGCATAATGGAAACATGAAGGTTTTAGAATTTGATAAATGCAGGACTAAATCCCATTTATCAACTAAGGACTTGTCCAAGTTAGTGAACCTCTTTGTATCTGTTTTCTCATTGTGAAAACAAGAACAAGACCTACTTCTCACAAAATTGTGATGAGGATTAAGCCAATAATAGTAAGATACTCATCACATGGAACATAACCCATAAACGTCACACCTGTGCATGTGTGCACAGGCAGGCGCACACACGCATGCGCACACACAGTCCTTAACTAGTGCCATTTCTGTCCAAATGACCAAATATCTCCTCATAACCCCTGAGTGTACCCAAAGACTTTCTATGGGTTTAAGGCCTTGGATAATTTTAAGAAAATCGGTTTCTAGATCTTCAACATCCACATGTATTCTTTCCTCAGGCTGGCCTGTCTAAGAAAGCACTTGTGGTCTGAGGTGGTTCTCATTTCCTACAGCCCTTTGCACACCATCTTTGAAAGGAAGGCCCATCTTTAATCTTATCCAATACATCGCCCCAAAGTGTAGAAACCTCAAGAGTACCAAAATAGAGTACAGTTTCTTTAATCAGTTTCCATAAACACCTCCAACTTTCTCAAGAATAAATCCCAATACAAATTTTCCTTTTAAATTGAGTAACGTTTATCATGTTTTTAAGGGTAGTCTTATTTTTTCATTAACTATATTCTATTAGTAATCGCAAAGCCACTCAAGCCAGAAGAAAAAATAATTATAGAGCTTTATGGTCACAGGAAATTAACAAAATATATTTAAATGTATATGTATATATACACATATATACTGTATATGTGTATTGCAAAAAAGCTAGATAAGGTGATCAATAAGAAACTCTCAAACATAACAATGCGATAAAATTCTGTGGGGGAAGTGGAACAGAAATCAAACTCAAAGAGGAAAAGGTATGATGTAAAATTTCCCAAAGTTAAAAAACTTTAAATGAATGATGATCAATATTAAATCACTACCATACTCATATTCCATTGGATAAATTCCAGAGCGATCTAACATCTAATTTAGAACTAACAGTAATAAAAATCAAATGTTACATCCTTTGCAACTATTAAAATTTATGATGAAACAAAAATTAGATAATTCTCTTAAGACCTACAAAGAAGGGTGGGGGCGGGGGGGGGGGAAGGAACATCAGCTGTCCTTTCTGAAATTAAGTCAAACCCGATAATTCAGAGGCATGAAACGGGGACCACTACTTAAAAGGTCCTCTCTTCGTTTCCTACCTAACTTTATTCTTTCCCACTCCGCCTGCCCCCCAGTCCCGCACCTCCCCACTCCGCCGGCTCCGGAAGCCCAGCGGTCCCCATTCTACCTCCCCTCGCCCCCACCTCACTCCGACAGCTTTCCCTGCTCTCCCTCCCCCACCTACCCCAGCTCTTCCGCGCATGCGCGTATGGCTTCCTTCCCACCCGTGGCTGCTGTGTCATGGCCGAGCGGAAGTCCCGGCCACAACGGGGAGCTGGGGCGTCCTTAAGATGGGAGGCACTTTTCTTAGCTTTCTCCCCTCCCTCCCATAACACCCCTTTGATCTCCCACTGTCGCGGGGAGGTGAGGGCGGTCCCCTACCCTGCACTCTCCCGAACACCTCGTAGTCCACGGATTTGAGTGGCCTGGCGGCAGACATGGCGGCGAGTGTTCTGCCGAAGAGCCGGAGTGGGGTTCGGGACGCGGCGACTGCGGCGGCCAGAAGAGGGAGGGGGCACATGGGACCTCTCGGCGTACCCCGCGCCTGTCACCGGCCTGGGACGCGAGCGCGCCGGGGTCACGCGTCGGAAGGTGGCAAATGAGACTGCGGGTCCTGGGATCGGGGGCAGCTAAGGACGCTGGACGGGAAGACCGCTCGGCCCCTGGCACCGAGGCCTCCCTCTTTGCCCTCCTTCTTTGCCCTCCCTCCCTTATGGAACCTGTCTTCCCAGCAGGTTCCGCGCTCCCTGCGCTTAAATTAACCTCCGGGCTCATTTCTCATTGTTGGTAAATAAAAGCCGGATGCTGTGCCCAGATGTCAATAGTTGAGTAAACAAACGCGATTGCTTTTGAAATGAAAGATCTTTCAGCTTGTTGATTGAGGGCACTTGGTTAGTGAGTTAATTCTTATTAAATGTTTGGGCGACTGCCAAGTCTATTTGGCGATTTTGAGCCAATTGTTAAGGTAATGTCTGCACATTTTCACCTCTTCTGTTGAGTCAGAAAGGTTTGGGGCCTGAATCCATATTCTAAATGGATTGTAATATTTTCTGGGATAAAGAAACTAAAAATCTAACCTCTTCTATACTAGTGGAAACGGGTTGGGGGGGGATCGTTTTGCCTGCTTTTCACTCACATAGCTTTTTTATGGTTTTATTGTTGAGCAACATCCCAATTGCCTACGAGGTTAAAGTAGTTTGTACTTAGAGAATGCACTTCATGGTAAGCTGTTATGAAGCTTTAATTTAAAGCAACCCACCACTCCAAAGAATCTGGATACAGCTATTGATAATCTGCTGTCTTCTAGAATTCCAAATCTTTTTACTTTTGAGAATTTGCGTTTCTCAACATATTTGTTGGCTTCAATACCTTTACATATTTCTCTGCATCTGGCCACAGAGTTAAAATAATCCTCTGCAATCTGATTCAATATTATATGCCAATTCTAGTAGGGAACACCAAAAATCATCTAAAACTTGGTTAGAATTTGGTTAAAACATTTTAAAGTAAAATGTATTCTTTAAATGCTAATCCAGGTAATTTTATAATAATGAAGATCCTGGTTTATTACAGAGACCTCACAGTAGGACTTCCTCTCCCCCTGTTTATTCCATGCCGACTCTAGAATCAACATAGATCCTACACCATTCTTTGCAATGACCCTCTATAGAGTTTCTACATTGCATTCTAAATAAAACTAAAGGTCTTCAGCTTTCACTAACTTCTTATTACCTGCTTATCCCCATCCATAAATTATTCTGTAGTTTATAGGTAACCTACAGTCAAGGCGCTTTGCATTATTCTGCTCTCTGAACATACCTTGACCTTTAAAAAAGAAAATTTTTAGGGGCACCTGAGTGGCTCAGTCGGTTGAGTATGGGACTCAGTTTCAGCTCAGGTCAAGATCTCACAGTTCATTGGGTTTGAGCCCCACTACAGACAGTGTGGAGCCTGCTTAGGATTCTCCTCTCTCTCTCTGCCCCTCCCTGCTTCTGTCTCTCTCTCTAAATAAATAAATAAAGTTTAAAAAAATGTTTTTTTAAATCTTTGCTCTTGGATCTACTTTATCTAGAATACTTCTTCCTATTCCCCAAATCTTTCCCTATTCCTTTTAGTTGCCTGTGCAAGTGCTTGCCAGATTTCATCCTAATTATTTAGTGTCTTCTCCACTAGCAAGCACTGTGCCTTCCAAGAAGTAAAACTCAAATTTGGTTGAGATCCTGTCGCCACCATTAATCCTGTCACTGATAAGCTTGACATTTTCTTTCTCTTAATCTTGGACTTTTCCCCACATTTACCCAAGCGTATCCCTGCCAATTATTATGTAGTTTTATTGTAATTTTAGAAATGCTATAGCAACAATTGACATTTGCTTAGCTGAAAAATTTACTGTGTCCGCCAACTACAGAACATTAGCAAACAGACATTTTTATGTACTGTTTCAGCATGGATTGCCAATAATACGTGATTCTAAGACTTTAAAATTTTTAAGCAAATATCACTAATAATTAAGCTAATTTTAAATGACAGAAATATCTTTGCATAGAGAAATTTTTTTAAGTAGGACAAAATCATCTATAGCCCTAACACAACCTTTATCATTTGTCTGTTCTCTTACATATATATTCTAGATAGTTAAAATCATACAAATTCAACCTTTATTTTGTCTTTTTCCATTTATAGTCTTTCCAAAGAATATTTTACCAATTTCATGATATTCTGTTGAGTGGGTTTAACCATAAATTTACCTAAGTCCCTGTTACACGCTCAGATTGCTTCTAATTCTTCATTACCATAAAAAATATTGTGAGTGAAATATTCAGGCATATAGCTTTCTTCCCATATTTTTAAATTATTTAGAAGTTTGAATAGCCAAACTGTGTAAATGTGTATTGTTCTTGATTCATATTGCCAAATGGCTACCAGCACTACATTAGTGTATGACTATTTGGTTTCTGATACAAACAAATGTAAGCAGGCACTTCATGTACAATACATGACTCAATTAGAAAAAAAGTTTTCATTTTATTGACCTGAGCAATAGCCTTGAAGTAACTAGGCTTTGTGTTACTCCTGGTTGAAATTAAAACCTAGCTAAATCATTCCATTTCTGGAACACTTTAAGACCATTTGTGTGTGATGTAGGATCATGTTTAAGGTAATATATAGAAAAGGAAAATCCTATCTATATCATATAAGTGTAAAAAATGACCAGGCCCCAAGCATCTAGGTGGCTCAGTCGTTAAGCGTCCAACTTCAGCTCAGGTCATGATCTCTGCAGGTCCGTGAGTTGGAGCCCTGCCTTGGGCTCTGTGCTCACAGCTCAGAGCCTGGAGCCTACTTTGGATTCCATGTCTCCCTCTTTTTCTGCCCCTCTCCTGCTTGCACTCTCTCTCTCTCTCCCTCTCTCAAAAATAAATAAACATTAAAAACAACGTTTTTTTCAATGACCAGACCACAGAACATGGGAAATAGGGACAGACAATATAGTCTCTGTACCCAAATGATGTTTAAACTGAGGAGGGCCCACCTATAAATCTCTAAATCATCACCACTAAGGGTCAGTTGAGAGTGATTCCTAGAGTGATTTCTCAGAAATTTGATATTAAGGTATAATTAATTTCAGGCACAACCAAAATTATGTTATCCATCAACATATTTCTACCACTGAAATAGTTTTATAATCATCATGTTAAAAGAGCAGGAGTCAACAGAACACAAACTGTTAACTTCCACAGTTGAAGAGACCTGAACAAACCAATTCCATGATTCCCTCATAGAAGGAATACTTTACAGACAAAGAAATGGTTACCTAATTAGTACTAAACTGGATTCAAGATCATTAGACAGCAGACTGTTAGTCACATGAAGAAGTAGCTAGTTTCGAGAAGAGGCTATAATCTCATTACAATTTATCCAAAAATTGCTTAAGCATATTTCTTCTCAGAAGGAAATTCTGTCCCATGTTTGAACCAATTTTTCTTTATCACGGTCCAAACTGATATTCAAAACTCAGAAGTACATTTACTGTTATAGTCATTTCCCTCTCCTAGCTTGGTCCTGCTTAGGCTAGGGAGGGGAGGAAGCATGGTTGATTCCTCCCTTTACCTTAGTTTCTCTCTGCCTAGATGAGAATTGGAAAGAACTTGTACTTTTGGAATTCAGTTTGGGCTCTCCAGGATTGGTAGATATTCAGAGCTGATTAGTTCTTTTGAAGGAACCTTTCTGGGAGGACTCAGAGCTTTTCCCCACCAGGAATTTCTGATCTTTGCTGTCTTGATAGACAGTGCCTATACTTTGCCTGTGGACACACACCCCCATCCCAACTTTTGTATTGAATACTACACCTCCAACCCCTTTCTGCTGAGACTAGACCCCAGAAAGAAGGCTATGTGGGTGGGATCCCTTTTAAAATGAACACAGGACCAGATTCCTTCTTTCCATCAGATCTAATTGTGGGGACTCATACCTCTGCCCTACCACTGATAGAAGGTGCAGTTTGCTCTGAATTGACCACCTGTCTGTTCTCTTGGCAGGCATCATTCAAATATTTCCAGCCACAGCCTTTCCTCTTTACTTTCTACAGTTATGGGTCAAATGCCAATGGCTTCTAGCTCCGAGTAAATGCCAAGCTCTCAGAAGAAGGGGTTCTTTTAAAGACTCTCTCAGTAAGCAGGTGGTAAAGGGAAAACACCTTGTTTCTCTCTCCCATGGTGGAAGCTGGGAGAAGAGAGAAAGCCACAGCTCTCCATTAAATTTCCTGGAAGAAATCCTGTCTCGAGCCTGAGGTGGGTGTTGGGCTAAGGATCTTAAAGCCAGTTTTAAATACCCCTTTTGTACAACATGGTAGTCCAGTACCTCATCTTCAAATGTGGGTATAACTAGTGTTTTGTTTTCAGTCTCAGATCTCAGCTAAAACTGAAACAAAAGTCCCATTTTTCAAATCAACATAATTCAATATGTAAACCCTGTTAGGATCATGATTTGAAGTTATAAGTTCTACAAGATATTTTTGAAATCATTGGGGAAATCTGAACACAGGCTGACTATTAAATATTATGGAATTATCTTTGTTATTTGTGATCATGACGTTGTGGTGTATTTTTTTAAAGGCCTTACCAATTAGAGGTATATTCTGAAATATATAAGGGTGCTATTAAATGATATTTGGGACTTGCTTTAAAATCCTCCAGGATTGGGGGTCATACAGTTTCAAGAGAATAAACTTAGTAAATTGGTGATAGTTATTGCAGGTAAGTCATGGGTACATGGGGATTCATTATAGTGTTCTCTAATTTTGTGTGTGTTTCAAATACTTAGGTAAAGTTTTAAAATAAAATTTAAAATTTAAAAGTCCATTTTCATTCTACAAAATATGTAATCAATAATTTTCAAAACTTTCAAGATCATGAAAAACAATGAAAGCCTGAGAAATGACCAAGAGGAGCCTAAGGAGACATGATGGTTAAAGGTAATGTGTATTCTTGATGGGATTCTGGAACAGAAAAAAATTTCATTAAAAATGGAGCTCATCTGAATAAATTGTGAACTTTAGTGAAATAGTAAGGTACCAATAAATTGGCTCATTAATTGTGACAAATGTGCCATCCTAATGTAAGATACTAATAATAAGAGAAACTGGATGTAGGGTATAGAAGAACCCTCTATACTACTCTAATAATAGTTTTATAAATCTAAAACTGTTCTAAAATTAAAAGTTTACTTTTCAAAAAGTCCATTTTACTATCCTGTTAAATATTTTCATAATAACATTTCAAAATAATTTCTCACTGTAGTGAATAACAAAATTATTCATTTAAATTTTTTTATGTTTATTTATTTATTTTGAGAGAGAGTGTGTGTGTGCACATGCAAGCTGGGGAGGGGCAGAGAGAGAGGAGACAGAGAATCCCAGGCCCACAAACCATGAGATCATGCCCTGAGCCAAAATAAAGAGTCAGACACTCAACTGACTGAGCCACCCAGGGGCCCCTAATTTCAGTAAATGGGTACATGATTTAAATTTTGAGTCAATTCCTAAGTCAAGCTAAGATAGAACTAAACAGTTGACTTTCAAAGCACTAAAGCAGGTCTTAACCAGTATCAAGAAGCACAAAGAGATAATTAAATATAATAATACCTCAACTAATGAAAAGAATGTGTTACAGAAACATAGTTCATTTCCAGAAGAAGAAAATATATAAAATCCATGAGAACGTGTGAGATATGAAGAAACAGTATGGAAAAATACCATTGTGTTTAGCACCGAGTGCTTTAGAAAACAGGAAATACACATATGTATGTCTTGACTAAGGAAAGGATACAGTTAATATTAGATACAGAAAAAACTAATCATCAATACTGCTGCTTGGACAAATTACAGAGGCAACAAATGGCAAAGCGAGGTTATGAACAGGGTGTGCCCAGGCTCTGAGTCAGAGCTATAGCACCAAGATCAGGAAGGGGAGAAAGGGAACTCATGCTAGCTCAGAAAGAAAGGGGGCAGCCCAGGCAGGCCCCTCCCTTCCTAATACTTCTCAACCACAGACTTCAGCCAGTCTCAGATTTGCGTTTCCTATGGAAGCAAGGAGCCTATCTGGGGACATTCGTTCTGATTCTTCCTTAGTGCACACACATACACATACACACATGCATGCGTGCATGCTTATTCCCTGAAAGGTATAAAATTACATCTACCCTCAGATCTGGGCTAGTGATATCAAGGGTCCTCCTGTCTTTAAAACATATTTATTTTGGGTGCCTGGCTGGCTCAGTTGCTTAACCGACCAACTCTTGATTTTGGCTCAGGTCATGATCTC
The DNA here is from genome assembly GCA_028646485.1 of Cryptoprocta ferox. Lineage (NCBI taxonomy): Eukaryota > Metazoa > Chordata > Mammalia > Carnivora > Eupleridae > Cryptoprocta > Cryptoprocta ferox. The sequence continues at coordinate 68,219,467 of CM053576.1, read as the reverse complement.
ATGATTCATGAGTTTGGGCCCCTCATCCTGCTTTGTACTGACAGTGCAGAGCCTGCTTGCAATTCTCTCTCTCCCTCTTTCTCTGCCCCCCGCCCAATCTCACTCTCTCAAAATAAATAAATACACTTGAAAAAAATTATTGAAAAAATAAAATAAATAGATAAAACAAGTCTATTTCATGATGCCTTTGGTAGATAACTGAGTTGGTACACAGCATCCATTCCAATCTCTTTCTAATTTGCTTTCCTGTTTCGTAGAGCTGGAAAGTTTAAAGTTACATCCCATAGACATTCTTGCAATTGGGATTCCTTACATGCTAGGGGATCAACCATCAGAAGTACAATGCTAGATGCAGAGCAAGGGCCTGAGTGAGGCCATCTGCTGCTGGTTCTGTGACGGGCACAATCCTAGAGGAGTTTAGTTTTTCTGTGGCATTGTCACATGGCTGAAGCTTCTTGGGCACCAGGAGGCAGGCAGGGAGCAGGACATCCATTTTACTAGTTAATACCATAGCAAGTATTGCAGGTTCTAGAGTCCCAGTTCCCTGGATGGGGCAGTTTCCTGCCTATGGCAGCTTCCTGGGAGTTGCAGGGGAGATAGTTTTAAAGCCAGCAGCTTCTCAATTCAGCACATTTCCTGACGGCAGAAGAATCAGTAGCTCCCTTGGTGGCCCAGTGCTGCAGTGAGAGTCAATCCTGAAACCTCAGCCTCAAAGTGTTTTTCAACCCTGTCTGCACATTAGAATCTCCAGGGGAGCTTACTAATTATACACATACACATGTCCAAAGGTTTTGATTCAGTATGTCTGCAGTGGATTCCAGAATCTATATTCTTAAAAGCAACCCAGATGCTTGGGGTACAAAGCTAAGGCTGAGAACCACTGACCCAGAGACTTATTCTTTAGCCCCCTCAGCAACTCCATAAGCCATTTAATACCCAATGTTAAATTCATTTCTCTTTAAACTGTGTAGAATGAATTCTTTTTTCTGTAACTGAACCATGACCAAAGCAATGCCTGGGGACAAAATCTTCACAATAGGAATAGATCAAAGTTTAAGTAGAATGAAAGTTTAAATATGCCACCCCACCCCCACCCCCGTCAATAAAGAAACATTACAATTTTTAGTGCTTACAAAGAGAAGAAATAAAAATTGTAAGAAGAAACAAGACAGGAATGGCAATAAAACTAAGCCTAGAGTTTTGAAATATAACTTGCTATTGAGAGATTATAGCACAAAGGTTTAGGTAACCTATATTATAGTCTATAAATTAGTTACATCTTACTTATTTATTTTTGTCTACTTGCTTATTTTGAAAGAAAATTAATGAAATAATAAATTAAAAAGAACCCTTTCAGAGCCCGAATTGTTTAAGTGAACTATAATTTCTGGTCTGTTGCTGCCACCTACCATCTGTCCAAGGCAAGGCAGGTCATGTGGATATGACTGCTATTCCAATACTTCGGGAATGTTAGTACCAGCTAAGCTCTCTTGTTTCAGTGTCACACTTCTAAAATACTTTTAGGAGCATGCTAAACCCTTAAATGATGAGCAGTAAGTGTTGTTGGGGCTCTTTACTCAACAGATCACTTAAATATGAATGTATCCTGACTAGTAGATATAGATGTTACAGGAAAAACAAAACTTACAAGAAAATCCATTCAGTAAAAGCTGATTGAATTCCTACTGTGTACTAGATAGGCATCATGATTCACAGTAAACTCATCTACTGCAACCTTTAAATTAGCCTTTTTTAAAGATCATGTGTTTCAGAGATATTTTGTACTGATAAGATGGTAATTACTGGGACATAGAAAACTTTTTTGCAGGGGTGCCTGGGTGGCTCAGTTTGTTAAGCATCCAACTTTTGATTTGGGCTGAGGTAGTGATCTCACAGTCGTGAGATCGAACGTTGCATCAGGTTCTGCCCTGAGTGTGGAGCCTGCTTGGGATTCTCTCTCTCCTTCTCCCTCTCTGCCCCTCTCTCATGCTCATTCATGCACTCTTTCTCTCTCTGTGTCAAAATATTTTGCTTAAGTTATCATGTATTAAGTCTCTGTCATTGTAACCGAGAGACTAACACAATGATATCTTATTTGTATTTGTCCTAATATAACTGAGATATTGATTTTCCTAAAATCAAAAATAATAATGCCCAGTATTACTGATAATATGCCAAAATAGAAACCTTCACACACTGCTGGTGTTTGGGTACAAACATTTTATAATTTGACGGTCAACCTCAAAAGCCTTAAAGATCACACATACTTGGAGGAGGGATAAGGAGATGAATAGGAAGAACACAAGGGATCTTTAGAGTAGTGGAACTAATGTGTATGATACTGTTAATGATGGATACATGACCTTACACATTTGTGAAAACCCAGAGACCTGTACAATGCACAAAGTGAAACCTGATGTAAAATAAGGAATTAAGTTAGTAATAATGTTATCGACATTCATTCATCTCTTGTAACCACAAATGTACCACACTGATGTAAGATGTTAGTAATATGGGAAGCTGTGTGGGGGCAGGGGTGTGTATGGAAGCTCTCTATATTTTCTGCTGAATTCTTTTTTAATGTTTATTTATTTATTTTGAGAGAGAGAGAGAGAGAGAGCGAGAGCGAGCGAGCTGGGGAGGGGCAGAGAGATGGGGAGAGCAAGAATCCCAAACAGGCTCCACACTGCCGGCAAGGAGTCCGATATGGGGCTCAAACTCAGCAACCATGAGATCACAACCTGAGCCAAAATCCAGAGTCGGACACTTAACTGATTGAGCCACCCAGGCGCCCTTCTGCTTAATTCTTCAGTTGTCCTAAAACTGCTATAAGAAGTGAAGAGTATAATTTAAAAAGAAAGAAAGAATTACACATGCATTATCCAGCAGTTCTGCAATTATAAATTTCTCCCAAGGTGAAAATTGGGCAGGGATGCAAAGATATAAATAAAACAATTGTCACTGCAAGTTGTTACAGTAAAAAATTGGAATTTGAATCTACTCAAATATCCATCAGTTTTTAAAGGTTAAATAAATAATTCTTACACCATCTTAGAGAATGGTGATATTGAGCAGGGCCTCTTACCTAGAATTCAGGATGGGCTTCAGAGGTTCAAATGCTGACTCTCTCATGGAGTCACTGTGAGTTCTTTGGATGCCCTGTGAGGCCTTCTCACCACAAAGCTTCCTGATGTGGGGAGTGCTATTAAAGTGACTAGTGGTACTTTGAAATTCCTTGCCATGTGGGGGGTTGCCTTCTTTGAACACTTGCTTCCAAGAAGGCTTAAAACCAAGTAGCTTGCGCTCCTTAAAAACCCTCAAGAGCCTCCTGGGACCTACAAAGTCCAAACTTTCTGGCATGGTATTCTTGACATTTCATTATGCGGTTTGAGTTGACTATTTCACCCCATTTCCTATTCACAAGGGGTTATTTTATTTATTTATTTATTTGAAAAAACTAGGTACTTTCCTGTATTGTGTCTCAAAAAAAAAATGTTGTCCCTTACAAATAGGCTGATGATGAAATGGTCAATCTAAACCACAGTTTCAAATATCATTCTTGGCATGCACCAAATATAACACAAGTTAAAATGTGGCATGATTTTGTGCAACTGGTGGAGTGTAAAAAAAGGAAAATCTATTTTAATGTGACACTCCAGGACATCCTTTGGTACACTGGCTCTAACACTGACCATATAAAGAAGAAATCAAAAGGTATTTTTTGGCTCTGCAGTGAACTAAACTTGAAAAGCCGCAGTAATGTAAATGGACATTTATTTTTTTACAATTTTAGAATAAATTTATAGACAAATCACAGAAGACAAAATCGTAATTACAGAAAAGAATGTGTTATCCACCCAAAAAATTTAAAACTAGATTTGCTGCCAACAGAGTTTAGGAAGTAAAAGGGAAGAAGAACAGGTGAAGGGGACCAAGTGTGAACATCCTCAATGAGAGATGCTCTTCTAGTTGATGGAATGGTAGATAGAGGTTCAAGAATATTGTCTGAAATTAAAGAGGTGAAAGAAACAGAGATTCGTGACAAAATTATGCCAGAAGAAGAGAGGCAGCGGGGGAGAGAGGCAGGGCAAGTGAGCTAAATTTGCACACATCACGATATCTAAATCGAGAAACACTCATTTTGAGATATCAAGGTAATCACGAAAAGAACTAAAAACAGAAACTACTAAAAGTAGTTACCTCCAGAGACCAAGTGAAAGGACACCACAAGGAAGCAATCAATCAAATCCACAATATGGGACATTCCACAAGATGACTGACCTAGATTCTCTAACAAATCGACGGTATGGGGTGGGGGGAGAAATGAGCTACAGAATAAATGAAATTTAGGAGACAAAACTATCAAATTCAACGTGGAGATTACATTTGAGATCTTATTAGAATGATTTTGAAACAAGAAAATTTTGATTATGAACTGGGTATAAGATGATGATAAAAGAAATCATTGATTTTGTTAGGTATAATAATGGCATAGAGGTTACATTTTAAAATACTTTTGTAGTTAGACGCATCATGAAGTATTTCTATATAAAATAACATGATATCTGGGCTTTGCTTTTGAAATATTCCATTACCAATTCCCCATACCCCGCAAAGTATAGCAGGATAGAGAAACAAGATTGGCCAAACATTGATAATGGTGGAAACTGGGTTCCTGGGGTCCAGTGTGCCATTCTTTCTGCTTGTATGTATGCATGTATGTATGTTAGAAATTTTCCAAAATAACAAACTGCTTTATTTGTTTATTTTTATATTAAAAGCAGGG
>CM053576.1:68054867-68208478 GCA_028646485.1 Cryptoprocta ferox | reverse complement strand
AAAAAAAAAATCAGAAAACAGTTTAAGAAACACTGATTTCATTCTTTCCCCTGTAGCAATCTACAATTGTTTCAAATGCCTAGCAAACTTACCTGCATGCACCCCCATAGACACACGTGTGCACACAGGTTGCCTCTCACATCAGAAACCCTGAGGATGGCTCTTCCTGCGATTTGGTGTAAAAAGTTGCCCTTAGAAACCAGGGCAACAGATCTGGTTCTCAGACCAAAATGATAATAAATGATGTGGCAAACTATAGAAAAGAGATATATATTAATCTCCTGAACACCTTATGTTCTTTTTTTGTTGTTGTTTTTTAATTCCAGTGTAGTTAACATGCAGTGTTATATTAATTTCACACGTACAAGATACCAATTCAACAGTTCCATATATTACTCAGTGCTCATTACATAAGTGTACTCCTAATCTCCTTCACTATTTTACCCATCCCCCACCCACCCACCCCCTCTGGTAATGCTCAGCTCTCTGTAGTTAAGAGTCTGTTTTTGATTTGTCTCTTTGTTGTTGTTGTTGTTGTTGTTCATTTGTCCTGTTTCCTTTTTTTTTAACGTTTATTTATTTTTGAGAGAGAGACACAGTGTGAGTGGGGGAGGGTCAGAGAGAGAGGGAGACACAGAATCCGAAGCAGGCTCCAGGCTCTGAGCTGTCAGCACAGAGCCCGACGCGGGGCTCGAACCCATAAACTGTGAGATCATGACCTGAGCCGAAGCCGGCCGCTTAACCAACTGAGCCACCCAGGCGCCTCTCACTTGTCTTGTTTCTTAAATTCCACATGAGTGAAACCATATAGTATTTGTCTTTCTTTGATGGCTTATTTCATTTGGAATTATACTCTCTAGATCCATCCATGTTGTTACAAATGGCAAGATTTCATTCTTCTTTATGACTGAATAATACTCCATTGTGTATATAGACCACCTTTTCTTTATCCATTTATCTACTGATGGACACAGGCTGCTTCCATCATTTGACTATTATAAATAATGCTGTAATAAACATAAAGATGCATATATCCCTTCTAAATAGTGTTTTTGTATTTGTTGGGTAAATACCCAGTAGCGTGATTACTAGATCATACGGTAGTTCTATTTTTAATTTTTTGAGGAACCTCCATACTGTCTTCCAGAGTGGCTGCACCAGTTTGCATCCAATAGTGAATAAGGGTTCCTTTTTCTACATATCCTCTCCAACACTTGTTGTTCCTTGAGTTTTTGATTTTAGCTATTCTGACAGATATAAGGTGATATCTGATTGTAGTTTTGATTTGCATTTCCCAGATCATGAGTGATGTTGACCATCTTTTCCAACCAGTCTTGATATCTTCTTTGGAGAAATGTCTGTTCATTTCTCCTGCCCCTCTTTTCATTGAATTATTTGTTTTTTGTGTGTTGAGTTATATACATTCTTTATACTTTTGGATACTAACCCTTTATTGGATATCTAATTTGCAAATGTATTCATTTTCCCATTCAGTAAGTTCTCTTAGTTTTGTTAGTTGTTTCCTTTGTGGTGCAGAAGCTTTTTATTTTGATGTAGTCCCAATAGTTTATTTTTGCTTTTATTTCCCTTGCCTGAGGAAATGTATTTAGAAAACTGTTTTTGTGACTGATATCAGAGAGATTACTGCCTATGTTCCCTTCGAGGATTTTTATGGTTTCAGGTCTCACATCTAAGTCCTTAATCTATTTTGAGTTATTTTTGCATATAGTTTAAGAAAGTGGTCCAGTTTCATTCTTTTGTATGTAGCTGTCCAATTTTCCCAACAGCATTTGTTGAAGAGACTGTCTTTTTCCCATTACATATTTTTGCCTCCTTTACCAAAGATTAATTGACCATATAACTGTGGGTTTATTTCTGGGCTTTCTATTCTGTTCCATTGATCTATGTGTCTATTTTTATGCCATTACCATATTGTTCTGATTAGTACAGCTTTGTAATATAACTTGAAATCTGAAACAGTGATACCTCCAGTTTCTTTTTCTTTTTCAAGATTATTTTGGCTATCTGGGGTCTTTTGTGGTTCCATACAAATTTTAGGATTGTTTATTCTAGTTTGTTTTTTGGATAATACTTTGTGCTCAACCCTCTACCTCCCACGTCCACTTGTAAGACCAGTAAGCCAATGGAACAGCATCCTATCCCTCTGCTACCTGAAGTCCTGCCCATAGTAAGTATTTTGCCCACTTACTTTCTAGTTTTTAGAGGAACAATGCCTAAACTAACTAATGCCTAGACCACCAGGTGCCCGGTGTAAGAATGTCAGCCTCCCAGCTCTGCAGAAAATATAAAATGATTCAGAGAAACTTCTAGAGTTACTAGAGGTCAGGGACTACATATTCTTTTTATATATCTTTCCCCCAACATTTTGTTTGGAAAATTTCAAACCTGCCAAAAAGTGAAAATAAAAATGGTACAATTAACACCCATACATTCTTCACTAAGATCAAATAATTGTAACTTTTGGTGCATTTGCTTGTATCTGCCCACCCCCTGCCACTCTCCTTTTTTTCTCTTTTTCCATGTGTGTGTTTTTGAAAGTAAGTTGCAGACATCAGAAAATTACACCCCTAAATAGTTCACATGCTTCATCTAAAAATAAGAACATTCACCTACATAATCACAATACCATTACCACCATCCAAGAAAACTGACATAAATTTCATAGTGTCATTTGATATACAATCTAATTTCCCAGGCAGGGATTCTTTGGGCACCAGACTCCAAGGTCCTTTCTTTATCTGGCTGGACATGTTTGGCAGGAAGGGGGCAGTGCAAGGCAGGAAACTGACTGTGTGAGGAAGCCCCCAGAACCTGGAGCCCATTTTTGTTGATTCTCATGGTGTTCTTTCTTAACAAGGAATACCATTAAATGGTTAGGAATAATCAAACTTCTCACTTAAATGATTGTGATTTTCACTTGTACTTTCAGCAAACCCATTAGAGGAAAATCAAATCTGCATTATTAATAAGTTCAGAAACAAACCAAATACTAAGATTTGGATCTAATCTTTGGACAGACAGTCCTTAAATAGGTATAATAATCTCTGGGCTTTTAAGGATGTTGGCATAGAAATCATTCTCATATTTTCATTGCAGAGGAGGCTTATTCATCAGGATCACCTTTCACCTAGAATGTAGAATTTGGTTTGGGTTTTTTTTTTTTAAGGTGTTTTTGCCCTGGATCTAGGAGGCTATGAGAGTATATTCTGTCCATTTTTTTTAATGTTTTATTTATTTTTGAGAGAAAGAGACAGTGTGAGCAGGGGAGGGTCAGAGAGAGAGGGAGACACAGAATCTGAAGACAGGCTCCAGGCTCTGAGCTAGCTGTCAGCACAGAGCCCGGCGCGGAGCTCGAACCCACGAACCGTGAGATCATGATCTGAGCCGAAGTCAGACGCTTAACTGTCCAGATTGTGCTCTCTTTTTGTGTGAGAATGTGGAGGTCCTACGATTATAAGCAGGACCCTGGAGCCTCATGTCTGTCTTCACAGCAGGCCAGACTCTCTTAATTTGCTAGTGTAGAAAGTCATTCTCTGTAACATGTGTTTGTTTCTTTTCATCCTCCCAGATTCACTATTCTTTCCTACCACTCTGTTTACCACTGACCACTTCACCAATGGTTGTTCTCTATAAACTTCGCACTTTGATTTCTTTTAAAAGTAAAAAGCTATTAGGACTTGTCCCAGTTGAATATTCGGGGTCAGCTATGGGGTTTTAAATCTTTACAGCTCAAGAAGAACAACAGCAAAAAGAAAACATAATTGAGCAAAGAAAAAATAGGTGTGCTGTCATTAGAGCTGCAGATATAATGGAAAATTAAGATCATGTGTCAGCTTCACATGGCTTACCATTGCTATGGTTTTTCTGGGAAGGTAATGTACTTATTGATTAGTCCTCATGAGAGACATCATTCGCAAACTGACCCTTGGCTTGTGGCAGCAGACTAACACTTGTGTTAGCTTCAATAATCACATGAATAGATCCTGTTGCTGGAAAGACATGGGAAGCTGTTGCTTTGACAATGGCACGTAAGTCTCTGGTTTCCTCCATAATTTCCCTGAGAAGATAGTGATTACTTATCAGTCCTATATATGAACTTGTGTTTTACTTATAAGACAAGTAATGTTAACCTATAACTCAATTACTGAAAGTTTGTCAGTACCAGAAAATTTTACCTAGATTCAGGCTGCAAGTACATAAAACAAGCTTAAAGACATGAAATGCCATGATAATTTAGAATGTTAGGTTTAAAACTTGATTATTGGGGTGGGGGGGCCTAGGTGGCTCAGTCAGTTGAGCATCCAATTTCAGCTCAGGTCATCATCTCACAGTTTTTGAGTTCGAGCCTTGTCATGGGCTCTGTGCTGACAGCTCGGAGTCTGGAGCCTGCTTCGGATTCTGTGTCTTCCTTTCTCTTTGCCCCTCCCCAACTCTCACTCTTTCTCTCTCTCTCAAAAATAAATAAAAATTAAAAAAATTATTTTAAAAACCTTGATTATTGGGGGCAAAGCATTCTATTTTAATAATAAAGTAATTTTACTATGAAAGAATTGCATATGTGTACAAATTATGTATTCTGTCTTAAGACAGGTAAAAGGGAAACTGATTCAGCTCCATTATTAGAGATGCCTTAAGGCTATATCCCTGTACCTAATTACTGTGATATACCTGTTGGATCAGGGTTAGGACTCAGGGAGAAGAACTCCAGGCCAGGGCAAGGCAGGGTTTGAGTGTTGGGAAGGGTTTATAAGACTCTTGTGTTCCCATCCATGAAGCAAGTAGAGACTTGAAAAGTACTTGTGCCTTAAGGCTTGCTTTCTCTTACAGATCCTGGAACAGTGACCACCCTGTAAAGAAGCCCAAGTGAACTTCCTGGAAGATGGGACACATGTGGCCTAATCTTTCCTGTTGCCTCAGCTGAGTGCAGTGTTGGTGGCATAGTGGTGAGCACCACTGCCATCCTGTTGCCTCTGCTGATAACCAGCTAAGCACTAGTCACCAGAGTCCATCCCATATCATCCACCGATCGGCCAAGCTGCCCCTGACTGCCAATTCCACACATATCAGTGAGGAAAATCAGCTGAGCTGAGTCATGACAAGAAACCGATCAGATCATCAGACGTGTGAAAGTGTACGCAGAAACAGAAATTCTCTCCTGTCAGGTTTATACTGGATGACGCAGTATATATGATTAAAAATGCACCAGGCTTTTTTTCTTTTATGATGGGAATCGTTTGAGATAGAATTTATCAGAATAAACTGATTCTGGCTTCCTTCATTGATCAAATGATTGCCGTAGTTCCAAATTCCCATCTGTATTCCACTTCATCCAGGAGAGTGACAGACTTCATCGTTCTCTCTAAAAAAAGAGAAACCTTAAAACAGAGGTCCCTAGTCATTAGCCTGAATTGATCACCTGCCCTTTCCTGAATCACTGATTGACTTAGGTTTGGATTACCTGAACTTACGGTGAGGGAATTACTGGAAGGGTCATTCTCCTCCCCAAGCTTCCTGACTGGTACACGATGAAGGTGAAAAAGGTGTTGGAGAGACTAACACAATATCCAGCGGAAGGAAGACCTGAGAAGAGTGAAATGGTTACTCATTGGCTTCACAGCCATTTCCCTAGAACACACTATGAGCTCAATTCTATGTCACATGTCAGATGAGAGAAACAAGATGAATAAGAACTTGATACTGCTCAGCTTGTCCTCATAGGACAGGTTCTTCATTTTAAAAGACCATTTGAGGGACGCCTGGGTGGCTCAGTCGGGTGAGCATCCAACTCTTGATTTTGGCTTAGGTCATGATTTCACAATTTCATGAGTTTGAGCCCTGCATTGGGCTCTGTGCACTTGGGATTCTCCCTTTCTCTCTCTCTCTCTCTCTCTCTCTCTCTCTCTCTCTCTCTCTGCCCCTCCCCCACTCACGCTCTCTCTGTCCCTCTCAAAATAAATAAACTTAAAAAAAATAATAAATAAAAGACCATTTGAGGTTTGGTATGTTTGATTTTGATACTACTATAAAGTGAGTTTAGAAACTGCAATAAATTTTACTCTAAGTCTCTATTTAATAAATAAACAATACACACCTACTGCATACTCATTATGGAGAAGAATACAAAATACCCTTTCTGACTGCAATTGAGTTTCTATAAAAGAATCTACTAAGCTTCTAGACTAGTTAATATTTTCTCTGTTCAATATATGAAAAACTCTGCTTTTGATCTTTTTAGTACATTACTGGCTGGGTAGATTTTTTTTTTTTTAAGAGAGAGAGCAGGGGGCAGAGGGAGAGAGAATCCCAAGCAGTCTCCACGCTCAGTGTAGAGCTTGACACAAAGCTCGATCCCATGACCCCGGGATCATGACCTGAGCCAAACCAAGAGTTGGAAACTCAATTGACAGTCACCTAGGCATACCAAGGGTAGATGATTTAGATAGAGTATGGGACTAAGCAACAGGAGATCTCGCTTCTAGTCCTGCCACGACTAGTAGAATGACCTCCTCCAAGCCACATCCTGCAATCTGCAAAATAAGGGAGTCAGATCAGATACATAATTTTTTCACTGGTAATTATAGAAATGATAAATGCATATATTCTTTATATCAACTTTTAATATAACATAATGCATAAGTTTGAAGTCCCCTTTGAACTTCCCCCATTTTCTCAGCCCCAGTTCCCTTTTCATCTCCCCATTATTATCTCTTTGGTATATCTCCCTCCAGAACTCTTTCCTTGCATTTAAATAAGCTCCCTACCAGGTTTAATATTTAACATATAAAAAACAAGCAGCTTTTCTGCTTAGCCTTTTATGCAAAAAAAGAAGAGTTTAACATGTGTTTAAATGTATGAGTTTCCAGATGGGAACATTTTCATTTCTAGGCCCTAGTGAATGTTTAAGAAGCAATGTTGCATCTAAAAGCAAAACACTTTTTAAAATGCAAAACTCACAATATCTGCTATAAGGAACTCACAAAATATATATGTTAATAGAAAGGAGAAATGTTAACATGAATGAAATTTTAAAGCCTTAGTTGTGTAAAAGTTTAGGAAAAGGGGAACTTTTAGAAATAGATACCATGTCATTTTATTTTATTATTTTATCTTATTTCATCTTATTTTATTTTATTTAAGTTTATTTAAGTTTACTTATTTATTTTGAGAGACAGAGAGAGCCCACACATGCAAGTGGGGAAGGGTCAGAGACAGAGAGAGAGAGAGAATCCGAAGCAGGCTCCATGCTGTCAGTGCAGAGCCCAACACAGGGGTATGTCCCACAAACCATGAGATCATGACCTGAGCTGAATCAAGGGTCAGCCACTTAACCAACAAAGCCACCCAGGTGCCCCACTATGTCATTTTATTATTAGGAATTATTTTTATCACCCCCATTATTAACTCTTTTAATAGCCTAATTAGTCTGTCAGGCACACACTGTCCAGTGAACTTTTACTGTACACAGCAAGCTATATCTAGAACTGCCTTTTAGATAAATTAACAATGCCATTTCCTAAAGTTTTCCAGTCTCTGGGACCAATAGGCCTTTGTGTTAATTTTCTGTGTCAACTTGAGTGGGCCAGTGTCCAGATATGTGATCAAACATTATTCTGGATGTTTCTGTGAGAGTTATTTAGGATGAAATTAAGATTTAAACTGGTGGACTTTGTGTAAAACAGATTATTCTCCATAATGTGGGTGATTCTCATCCAAACAGCTGAAGGCCTAGATACAACAAAAGACTGACCTCCTCTGAACAAGAGGGAATTATTCAATAGATAGCCTTCGGATATGGACTGCAATTTCTGCTTATCACTGGGTCTCCAGACTGCTGGCCCACCTTACAGATTTTGGACCAGCAAGACTCCATAAACATGCGACCAATTCCTTACATTCAATCAATCAACCAATCTCATTTGTTCTGTTTCCTTGGAGAACACTAATATAGCTCCCTCCCTCTTCTACCCTCTCTATGTAATTTGTATATAATGCTCTTATCATACAATTCACTATTTATTTTATTTTAATTTAATTTTATTTTATTATTGGTTGTTGTTTTTTTTTGAGAGAGAGAGAGAGAGCACGTGTGCACACACATGCCCACAAGCAGGGGAGGGGCAGAGAGAGAGGATCTTAAGCAGTCTCCATGCCCAGTGGGGAGCCCTCAGCAGAGCTTGATCTCAAGACGTTGAGATCATGACCTGAGCTGAAATCAAGAGACAGACACTTAAGTGGCTGAGCCACCTAGGTCACCCTAATTCACCCATTGAAAGTGTATAATTAAATAATTTTTAGTATATTCACAGAATTGTGCAACCATCACCATAATCAGTTTTAGAACATGTACATCACCCTTTAAAGGGACTCCATACACATCAGCACTCACTTTCCATTTACCTCCTCTTCCCACCAATCCTAAGTGACCACTAATCTAGCTTTTATCTCAACAGCTTTACCCATTCTTGACATTTCCTATAAATAAAATCATACAACATGTGGCCTCTAGTTGGCTTCTAGTTGCTTCTTTCATCATTCATTATGTTTTTCAAGATTTGTCTATGTCGATGCACATATCAATACTGCGTTCCTTTCATTGCTGAATAATATTCCATGGATGCCTATACCACATTTTATTTATCCATTCATTAGTTGATAGACATTTGGATTATTTCCAGTTTGGGGTTATTATGGGGTTATTATAATACTGCTATGAACCTTCATATACAAGTTTTATATGGACATATGTTTTCATTTCTTTTGGGTATACACCTAGGAGTAGAATTGCTGAGTCATATGGTAACTCTTGATTTAATCTTTTGAGAAACTGTCAGACTGTTTCCAGAAGAGTTGCACCATTTTACATTCCACTAGCAATGTATGAGGGTTCTAATTTCGCCACATTGACACCAATTGCTATTGCTATTGTCTGTCATTTTAATTGTAGCCATACTACTGGGTGTAGTATGGTATCTCATTGTAGTTTTGATTCTTATTTTCTTGAAGACTAATAGCATTGAACATCTTTCCATGTATTTATTGGCCATCTATTTATTGGCCATCTATTTCCTATTTGGGAAAATAGCTATTCAGATATTTTGCTCACTTTTTCATTAGGCTATTTGCCTTTTTATTATTGAGTTGTGATAGTTCTTTACATATTCTAGATATAATTTCCTTATCAGATATAAAGTTTACAAAAATTTTGTCCCATTCCATTATGTTGTCATTTAATTTTCTTGGTAGTATTCTTTGAAACGCAGCTTTTCTTTTTTCATGAAGCCCAATGTACTTATTTTTTTCTTCTGTTGCTTGTGCTTTTGGTGTCATATTTAAAATCCCGTTGCTTATTCTAAAGTCACAAATATTCACATTTATATTTTCTCTCAAAGCTTTATACTTTTAGTTTTGATAATAAGTCTTTGATCTATTTCAAATTAGTTTTTATATATGGTGTGAGGCAGGGATCCAACTTCATTCTTTCATATGTGGACATACAGTGTCCCAGCATCATTTGTTGAAAAGACTATTCTTTACCCAGTGAATTGTTTTGGAACTCTTTTCAAAAATCAGTTGGCCATAAATGTAAGAGTTTATTTATGAAGTTTCAATTCTATTCCATTGATCTACATGTGTTGCTTTTTGCCAGTACCACATTGTATAGAATTAAGTCAGGAAGTGTGAGTCTTTCAACTTTGGTTTTTTTCAAAGACCAATCCAAATTGCTTGGGTCCTAGAATTTCCACATGAACTTTTCTTTAAGTATTTATTTATTTATTTATTCACTTACTAGTAATCTCTATACCCAACAAGGGGCTCAGACACATGACCCCAAGATCAAGAGTCACACACTCTTCCAACTGAGCCAGCCAGGAGTCCCTCCACATGAACTTTTAAGTCAGCTTAAAATTTCATATTTCTGTAGATTAGTTTGTAATATATTGCCATCTTAACAATATTAAATCTTTTGACCCATGAACATGGGATATCTTTCCATTTACTTAGGTCTCCTTTAACTTCCTCCAATAATGTTTTGTAGTTTTCAGAGCATAAGTTTGCACTTATTGATAGTTGGCAATTTTTGTTAAACTTATTCCTAAGTAGTTTATTCTTTTTTGACTCTATTTTAAGTTGAGTTGTTTTCTTAATTTCATTTTTAGATTCTTCATTGCAAGTGTATAGAAATGTACTTGCTTTTTTTATAGTGATCTTGGATCCCGCAAACTTGCTGAACTTCTATATTAGTTCTAAGAGTTTTTAATAGATTCCTTTGGATTTTTCTGCATACAATATTTTGGCATCTGTAAATTGAGATTTTTAACTTCTTCCTTTCCAATATGGATGCCTCTCATTTCTTTTTCTTGCCTACTCATCCTGGCTTGAGCCTCTAGAACAATGTTGAGCGAAAGTCGTGAGAGCAAACATCCTTGTTTTGTGTCCAATCTTATGGTAAAGTTTTCAGTTTTTCATCAATTAAGTATGATATTAGCTGCAGGTTTTTGTAGATGCCTTTTTTTAGGCTGAGAAAATTCCCTTCCTGTCCTAGTTTATTGAGTGTTTTTATCATGAAGTCATGTTGAATTTGCCAAGCAAAGAATAGCTCTTGAAAGTAATATGATATTTTATTTTCACTTAGATATCATTTAAAATTAGAGTATAGTTTGTAAAGTAACTAGAGTTATAGAAAAGGGTTTCTATAGAACTCAGGGATCTTACCATGTGAAGTCTTCACCAATTCTGGAATAGTATATGTTAAATCACATTGGCGCTGAGAATACATAAAAGAACTAAGTAAGTGGAGAAAGATCATGGCTTGTATAAGCACAATATATAATGTAGAAGAACATAAGCTAGTGTACTCTGATTCAATGTAAGTTTCATTCTCAGGAAACCACTTAATTTATGTTTGACTTCAATTTGAATCACTGTAATGATTTAACTCATATTAGGATTTCAGAATCCTTATCACAAGACATTTTGTCGATTATGATGGGACACTTGCAGATTCTAAATGTGTTTTTTATTAAGAAGTAAAACATCTTGAGTTTTAACTTATCCCCATGAGTATTCTAAATTATTCCCAGCACAATTCCTGTCTTTTATTGAAATCTGCATATTTTAGTGATCAGTTTTTAAACACATATAACTTGGTAACTACAATTATGCCAGTCACATAGCTTGATTCAAAACCATAGTGGGAGCACCTGGGTGGCTCAGTTAGTTAAGCCTCTGACTTTGGCTCAGGTCGTGATCTCATAGTTTGTGAGTTTGAGCCCTGTGTCAGGTGGGCTCTGTGCTGACAGTGTGGAGCCTGGAGCCCACTTGGAGTTCTATGACTCCCTCTCTCTGTGCCCCACCCCCCACCCCTGTTCACACTTTGTCTCTCTCTCCCTCTTTCTCTCTCTCAAAAATAAATAAACATTAAAAACAAACAAACAAATAAAACCCCAAACCCTAGTGGCCTACATGCATATTCATCAACTAGTCACCTTTAGTGTGCAACACATGAATCTTTCCATTTATTCCAAATTTTGCTTTATCTGGGCAGTGGGAGATGTTTATATAAGTTCTTGGGAAAGGGGGAGGTAGGGAATGTCAGGCTAATTAACCTCGTATATGCCAAAACTGAATCATACTATGTGCTGCTTTGGTTCTAGATATACCTCATCCCTCTAATTACTGTCAATGGGCATATTTTGAGGCTGATCATTTACTATTGAGGAATCTATAGCTTAGCAATGGTAAATACAGCAAAATGGAATCCTAAATCAGAGTTCAGCTGATTTCCAGTTGCTGAAACTCCATGTGATTCTGGAGCAAGGACTACATCTTGGCAATCCCTATACTTCCTGCACAAATATAACTCATGTTAATTAACAAAGAGACAAAAAGTCACCTATTCATTTATAACATAAAATAAATTTATTATGGCTTATTAAAATTTGTCATTTTGCATAATCCCTTAGCTAATAAGAAAAACCACCACTAAATCCCATATTAATTTCGTTATTTTGCTTCTTTTAAGCATTTCATAGATATTCCTGTCAAGGTTGAAAAGACTACTCCTGATCTCCATTACATCCCATAGATCAATCAATATTTGGTTAACTGTTTTCACTAATTCAATTGTTTGCTTCCACAAAACAGAATAATAACAAAAGACTCTTTCATTAGAAATATATTCCTACTTGCTGAAAGAGGCCAGGCTTGCTTAAATATGCCCTGTCTCCATGGCTATATTTTATGCTTTCTTTATATATTATAAAAAATATTTTATCAATTAAACCAAACAAGGATATTTAAGATAAAATTTCACTTTGATAAAATAAAATAAAATAAAATAAAATTTCATTACACTACCTAAAATGGCTGTCTCAATAAATACATGTACCAGCAGCCTCTTACTCAAACGGCCTGTGTAAGACTATTTATTTCATTAACAACAACTAAATAATGTGTCATTTAGGATACTTTGAGCATTTGTAACAGAAAAAAACAAGTGCTACCTTTAGCAAAAGCAAAAAAAGAAGATTTATTATAAGGACAAACATGTCATAGAATCTAATGTCAGGAATCCAACCAGGCCCCAGAAAAGAACCAGAAATAAGAAATGAATAACCATCAGAATACAAGTGGTTCTCTTTTCTGGACCTTAGTTTTTCCTCCTCTTCCTACAGAATAGCCTTCTCTTCTTGATCCACATGGGAGGAAAACAATAGCCATGCACAAACTCCTAAATACATATATATCATGGCCAGACTGACTCTATTTCTTTAGTCAAATTCCTAGAAAGAAAAATCTTTTTCCTTTTGAAAATTTTTTTTTACATTTATTGATTTTTGAGAGACAGCGTGAGACAGAGCATGAGTGGAGGAAGGGCAGAGAGAGAAGGAGACACAGAATCCAAAGCAGACTCCAGGGTCCGAGCAAATGTTCAGCACAGAGCCCAATGTGGGGCTTGAACCCTTGAACCGTGAGATTGTGACCCAAGCCAAAGTTGGATGCTCAACCGACTGAGCCACGCAGGTGCCCCAAAAGAAAAATCTTAATGGCCCAAAGTGCCTTTCGCCCACCTATGGCCTGTGGCCAGAGATGGGCATCCTGCTGCCTTGCAACCCATCCTTGGGAGCAAGGAAGTATTCAAGGGGTTCTTTGTAAGTTAGGAAGGCATACCAAACAGTGTCTAGCTACAAATAGATAAAACTATGCAACCCCAATTGCTCTCTCAAATTCAACAAAACAATGTCATCCCTCCTCTCTTGGAATGAAAAGACCAAAGAAGCAGAGAAAAGCCAGAGTATTAAAGAAATTAATATCCCTCCATACAGAAATATCAGTAATAGTATAAGAATAAGCTATGCCAGCTTATCCAAAACACATTCAACTGGACAACATTCAAGCCAAAATACACCTGCAAAATGAAATGTCACACTAAATAATGTGCATTCGCTCATTAATTCAATGTCTTAAATCCTATGGGTTATACAAATAGACATAAAAATATTTCCTGCTTAAGATAACCAAAGCACTTATGCCAATAATAAAACAATTTGTGCTTACAGCCTGTATTTGGAAGGGGCAAACAACTTATATTTGACTTTAGAGAATCACTGGATAGTCAATTATGTGTTTTAAGTTTTACTTTCCTCTGAGGGCTGGGTCATTCGCTGTGTAGACATAATACATATGGGACACCTTGCATAACAAAAATTACATCACTTTATTTTTTAATAACTTTTTTTAAAGTTTATTTATTCATTCTGAGGGAGAGAAAGAGAGCATGGGGGGAGGGGCAGAGAGGAGAGACAGAGAATCTCAAGCAGGCTCCACGCGGTGCTATTACCACAGAGCCCTATGTGGAGCTGGAACCCATGAACTGTGAGATCATGACCTGAGCCAAAACCAAGAGTCAGACACCCAACTGACTGAGCCACCCAGGTGGCCCCAAAAGTAAATCACTTTAAAAAATCACTTTCAAATATAAATTCAAAGTTAGATGCTTTAAAAAAAAATTTAAGTACAGTTATCATAGACTTTCCCCCTTAGTAATGAATAATTTGCTAGACTGAGTTCTAGCAAAAAAATTGACACCCAATTTTTTTACTAGCAGGTAACAATTCATATTAAGTAGGCTCTCTCTCTAAATATATTCTCCTAGTCTCATCTTTCAACATTATCTGCTAAATTTAACCACAGATGCTTTTTTTCCATAAATGGTCTTAAGCAAAGCTATTCTAAAGAGGGGAAATGCACAATGCAAGATAGAATTAAATCCTGATTTTATTTCTGATTTTCTCTCTGACACTGGAGAACTTATTTCAGCTTCTTGTTCTGTAAATTTTATACAATTGCAATACCTCACAGTGCTGTCTTAAGAAGAAAATAAAATGTGAAGACTGAGCAAAATTTAAAATTGCCATGATGGTTGGTATTGTTGTTTGTAACATTGCTCTGCTTATAGGAACACAAACATTATTTGCCCTAGACTTGACTTTCAAAATATTCAAAATTTAGGGCCCCAAGAAAGTTAATAATATCTGTATATGTATAATGCTTTATAGTTGATAAATGTTCATTTTTTTATGTTTATTTATTATTAAGACAGAGAGAAACAGAGCATGAGTGGGGGAGGGGCAGAGAGAGAAGAAGACACGGAATCCAAAGCAGGCTCCAGGCTCAGACTGTCAGCACAGAGCCCAACTCGGGGCTCGAACCCATGGACCACGAGATCATGACCTGCGAGGAAGTCGGACACTTAACCAACTGAGCCACCCAAGTGCCCCAAATGTTGTTCATTTAATACTTATAAATGTTATATAATGAAGGTGCTACCATATAAGGAGACAGAGGCTCTTAGATGTCAAGTGATTTGCCTGAGTTCACACAACTGGTAATCAATCTAGGATTCAAAGCTGGGATTCAAATCCTATCTTTTGACTCAAGGTCCATTATTTTCCCCTTATTGTAGTGGAGTTTATCTGATATTTTAAAAAGCTTCTGATCCCAGGGGCACCTGGCTGCCTCAGTCAATACAGCATGTGACTCTTGATCTCAGGGCTGTGAGTCTGAGCCCCACGTTGCAGGGAGAGTTTTACCCTATATGACCCTATTTCTCACCCTAATTTATAGGAGTCATATGGAAGAACCCATTGAAAAGTGTTAGACCAACTTTCCTGGACTTATCAGAGATTCTGATGGCTTCTTTTAACCAGTTAAATTTTCAATCCTTTTAACTACTTCTTTAAATCTTCACTCTACTTATTCATGAACTTATTTATCTATGCTTTTATATCTATGAGAACACATAACATGATGTCTTCAATTTCAAAACAATATAATACATTCTGGATTGATAGCAGTTGAGGGAACACAAAATAAAGGGAAGGAAGAAAATATGAGTCAGACGATTTTGTGGCACAGTGATTTGGTAGGGGCCCAGTAACACATATCTGGGTTGAGATTAGAAGTTCTAAATGTGGATCTCAATTCCCTTAAGTAGTAAAGTGGGGTCAGCAATACCTATTTAACATAGTTAGAGTGAAAATTAACTATATAAATGTGTTGGGGGAGTGTATAAATATATATTTATTAGTGGTTGACAGAGTAATTGATACAAAATACGTGCACAATAAATAGAAATTTTATTATTTTGGATGGGGAAAGTTGTAAATAAGTCAAGTTTGGAAGAGGTATTAAACATTGCTTGATCCCCTTTGAGGAGGCTGTGAACACCAGTAAGAAACACTAGTTTCTCAATTTGTGGATGTCAGGTCACAGTGTAAATGCTGATGCTAGTGGACTTTAGGCAATAATTCATTCAACCAAGGATATATATACAAGCCCAGAAGGGCATTTAAGCAATGTCCTTAAACAAAAAACAAAATTGAGAGTTTTCTCATGAATGGAGATGCTGCATATCACTTTCCAGCTACCACCTGTTTAATGTTTTATTCACCAGTTATGTGTAAGAAGCAAAGCCCATGCACAACAGATGGCAGCCTAATTCTGGCTTCTCTAAAAAGGTTTTCCTCCTACTCATAACAGCCCAAGGATATGTTGATGTGAGTGTTGCAGATGAATCCTCAGCACTGAATACTACTTAACAGTGTGACTCAGAGACCAACTGTATTTCTCCTCATTGGTGATAGCCAAGCATTGAAACACGCTCTAAATTCAGAGTCTGGATCTGAAGACAACTTATGTGCAATTCATTATCCAACTCCAACAAGTTTATGCATATATATAAAGCTTAGAAAGATGAAAAAATAATTTTGACCAGCCATTAAGCCCTTGGTAGAGATCAAGGCTTTAAACAAAGTAGTTGAATCTATGGAGTCAACACGGGTTCAGGAAGCAGAAAACTGCTCCTGAAAATGTCTCTCTTTTCCTTAACCTCCTCACATCTAATCACAGAGGCTCACTTGCTAAAAATCCACATGTCCATGTACTTCTCTCTGTCTCCACTGCAACCTCCCTTTTGATCTAAACCAACATCACCTATTTTTTGGTTTCCCTACATTTAATCTAGACCCTCTTCAATGCAGTCTGAAAGATTTTTCCAAAATACAAACTTGATCCGTCACTGACACCGCTCTATTCCTGCTGCTTAAAAGCTTTAAATAGCTTCCCTTTGTTTCTATGGTAAAGGTCAAAACATTCAGTGTGGTCATCAAGGCACAAAGTTCTTGGTTACCACAGTGTGCTTAGTTATCAGGTTTCTTAGTTACCAACAACGGAAATTGTTTCTGGATGATTTAAAGAGCAAAGAAATTTATTAAAAGGTATTGCCACTTGGAAGAAATTGACTCCAGCCCATCAGGCAACAAAGAAATTAATAAAAGGATATGAGCCACCCAGAAGGCTGAGGGCCAAGCCGAGGAAATGGATGCCACAGCTGGCACTGCCAACACCCTGGAAAGCACTGCTGGAGTCACAGCCATACCTGCCAAGACAAGAAGAAAATTCTTCACTGTTCTGCTTCTGGCTCCAGATCCAAAAGTGGGGTGGGTGCTCTTGATTCGCTGTGAATACACCTAGCCACCGGGAGCTGAGCTTCTACAATGGGAAGCCAGCCAGCCTCCCACCAACACTCCTCAAGTGGGGAACTCCCCCAAACACACGAAGGAGTCTCACCTGCTGAGCAGCGAAAATAAAGAGGAAAAAAAGAAAGAAAAAGCATTACAACCTATGACCTAGGATTTGGCCCTTGCCTCCCCCTCCAGCATCATCTCACCCCCGCCCCTCTCCCTATGCTCCAGCTGTGCGGTCCTTTCTTCAAACACGTCTCTCCATCAACAGCTCTGTACCCCACTTTGGTCCAGGCTCATGGATCAGTCCAGGTGCTGTTAGGAAAAGGATGCCACACTCACAGATGAGTTCAGTAAGGGCACTATTTACAGAGATATGGGTCATGTGAAAGGAAGCCAGCCTACACCCTGGGCTAGCAAGAGCAAGAGGCCCTATCACTCCTCACCTGAAGGAGAAAAGGATGGGGGGTTATTAGAACCCAGAGGGAATAGTTGTGACTTTCAGCAAAGAAAGAAGTCAGTCTATACTGGCAGGGAGAGAGAATAAGTAGCCTAACCGCCCTCTTCTCCCACCCTCGAACCTCCTGCTGATGCCTCTAATTGGACAAACCCAACCTGAGACCAGAGGGACAGTTGCCTCTCGATGGAGAATACAGAACTACCTCCTGGAGCACAGAGCAGGGTCAGAGAGATGGAAGGTACATCTGGAAAAAAATGCACGGTGTTCAGTGTCCTTTGTTTTAGGTTCCTTTCCTTGACAGTACTTATCTCTATTTTTAACTATATAACCAACTTACCTCTATTTTTAACTATATAACCGTAAGTGGTTTCTAAATTTATTGTGAACATTAAAAATTATGACTAAACTTGAGGTCAGGATTGTGTCTGTCTTTGCTCACCATTGTTTCCCCAGGACTAGCATAGTGCCTGACACATAGACAGGCCTCAATAAATATTTCTTGAATTAATGAAAGTATCTTCAGTATGGAGTATTGTGCTTTCATCAGTCTAATTCTTGAGCATTTCATAACCAGAATAGGGAAATCATGCCTTCCTACTTCGTTGTTAGCCAGGCTCTTTCCCAGTTTCTTCTTTGTTCACCTAGTAAAATTGCCTAGAATTGTAAAATCTCTGAGATCCTGCCTAGACTGAACTAAAATATATTTTTATTTTGAACAAACTTCTCCTGCTATTTTGTCTAGGTAATTTATTGATAGCTCATTCTATGGCATCTATCTAGAAAACTACCTACCTTTCTCAGGCTTTGTGATAACCAGAAAGTTTAAAGCACAATGCACAGCACACATTTCAGCTCAAACCTTTTGCCTTTGTGCTGCATTAAAATACGCCTTGAAACAGGGATAATGCCATATGATGAATAACATATGGTACAAGACAATCCCTATTCATATATGGAAAATATGCTAATGATATCCCATACAAGAAGTAAAAGTGGAACCAGATTTACTTTTCCTATATAGGTTTATCTGGATTCAACATCTGAAAATTCTGATTACTAAGGCCATGGAGGGAATGATTTGCAGACTGAGCAACGATGGCTGGTGTGCAAGGTCAGTTACAAAATAATCCACTGGAGGGAGATAGGAGTAATCCATGATCTGGCTGGTCAGAGTCAAAATAATGTTAGGGTTAACAAAAGATGTTTAGAGAACATCAAGGGAGTCTCCCCAGGTCCAAAGAAGTCACACCAACCAGCTGTGGGAAACAGACTCACCTTTCCCCAGATATTACTTTCACTAGCACATCATCTTGTTTTCCTGGCCAAAGTTTATCAGGCCCAATACCTGTCCCTTTTTTTTTTTAATTTTAATGTTTATTTTTATTTTTGAGAAAAAAGAGAGACAGAGCACAAGCAGGGGAGGGGCAGAGAGAGAGGGGGACACTGAATCTGAAGCAGGCTCCAGGCTCCAAGCTGTCAGCATAGTGCCCAGTGCGGGGCTTGAACCACAAACTGTGAGATCATGACCTGAACTGAAGTCAGACGCTTAACTGACTGAGCCATCCAGGTGCCCTCAATGCCCCTTTATATAAAAAACATTTTGTAATGCCTCCTCTGCTATCCCGAAATTAAATTCATAAGTAATATAATTTATACAAAACATTTTCTAAACCAGTGTAATGATATTATAAAATTATAAAATAAAAGATAAATAAAATACTCTTAAAATAAAATAACATATATCTCAGAAGGTAAATTCTTGGGCACTCAGAGCTTACACCTATGGGTAGAATCACTGTGAATGTAACAACCACAAATGCATATCATGTTGTGCTGGAGACTCAAACACCACAAACAGTGTTGTTGTCAGAGACATGCATTTTCAAAATAGTGAATACCTCTTGCATTCCCCAGCAAATGTGCAATCTTCTCTTGGCTTACATTGTATGTACATTCTAGGAAAATTCACCAATCTTAAAAATATGTAAGAACTACATAAAACTTCATATAAAATAGTGTTCGGTTCTAGGCACAGAGAATTGTAAGTTTTATACCTACATGAAAGTCCTGTAGGACATTCAAAAGTCTCTTTCAATTCAAAGAACAAATTTTTTGTATGGGTTTGTCTTGTACATTGCAGAACATTTCTGGCCCCAGCCCACTAAATGCCAGCACATCCTCCAATTACTTTAACAACCCAAAACAGGTCAACAAATTTTCAAGATGTCCCAAGGGTGTATAGTGTCTCCTCTGTTGAGAACTGGAGGACTCAGTAATCAGTTTTCTGACTTGATAGAATCACTGTGAAGGTATCAGTATGTGACATTCTAAACCTTCCTTTGGCAGGTACAATTCTTTCCAGCAGGCCCAGAAACAATATCCTTCTAACTTAAGAAGAAGAAGAAGTAGAAGAAAAAGAAAAGCTTATGAGAAGGATACTGGAGCAGCTCACTCAACTGAAGAAAGAGCTGAACAAGAAAGCCTCAGTGTATCACTTAGGATTAAGTTCCATTAAACATGATAGAAAACAGAGGTGTAATCAAAACAGAATTTTAATTCTCTCTCACATAAACTGAGCGTGAAAGCAAGATATCCAGAATTTGTATAGCAGCCCTGCTACATACCATGAAGTTCCCTGGAACCAGGCTCATTCAACCATCGTTAAGGCGAGGCCCCCAGTTCTCATGGTCCAAGATGGCAGCAGACCACAAGAAGTGATAAAGAATCAGGTGAATCCCAATTATCTCCTTAGGAAGGGTCTCAGAAGCTTTCACAAGACAATTCTACTTATAGCTCATTGTCCAAAACTTAGTCACATAGCCATGCCTAGCTTTGGGAAGGCTACGAAGGTGTTTATTCTGGGTATCCATATGACTAGCTGAAAATTCTATACTAAAGAAAAGAGAACAGATACTGGATGACAAAGTAATAATCAGTACCTTGCTTGCAGAGAGAAGGAATCAAGGCAGCTTTGGGGTTGCAGCTGACAGGATTGTTTGTGCATATTCAATGTTGGCAGCAGCAGGGGTTTATGACCATGCTGCACTGTAATCCAAGGGTGTTCTTGACTGTTTAGCTTTCCTTGATGTGGTGCGCTGAATAATGGCTCCTGAAAAATCTATGTTGTAATCCCTGGAAACTGTGAATACATTACCTTACATGGTAGAAGGAACTTTGAAGATATAATCAAATTAAGGTTCTTGAGATGGGGAGATTATCAAGGACTATCTGAATGGGTGTACTGTAATCACAAGAATCTTTCTAAAAAGGAGGCAGAAGATCAGAGAGAAAAAATGTGTCAACAAAACCAAGGGACTGTAGGGATGCAAGGAGGGACCAGCCTTTAGAAGCTAAAAAGAGGTAAGGAAACAGATTCTTCCCTGAAGCCTCCAGAAGGACCAGATCTTGATTTTACACTTCAGACATCCAGAATTATAATAAAATAAATGTGTGTTGTTTTACACCATTACGTTTGTAGTAATTTTTTACAGCAACAGTGGGAAACTAATACACTGGTAACTGATTATTTTCCGAACCTGGTTCTAAAACCATCTCATAAAATTTCATGAACCACCTAGTTTGCTGCCACCAAATCCCTTTCCTACTGAGGCAGAGTCAGTTTCCTTAAGTCCAACAAAGGACCCAGGCTAGTACAATCATGTGTCATCCCTCTAGGGGTCACCCATTTTAAAAAACACACACACAAAAAAAAAACTCAGCACCATCAGTAATCTTTGGTCTCTGTTTGCCCCTGCTAAGGAGTCATGTTCCCATGAGAGTAAAACCAATTTTCCAGATTAGGTCACATGCCCATTCCTGTGGTCAAGGCCTGAGGTCCTGTGACAGGCAGCCCCACCAGAATCACATGGATTAGAGAAAGGACAGCTTGCTCAAAGTAATAAAGCAAGTATTTTTACCAGAGGAGGCAAGAAAATAATGCTGGCCAATCAAAACTAACACATTTTTATTAATTTAATATTTCAGAAACATAAAAGACATCTCCATATCCATGAGCCAGATTGTCAAAATCAAAAACCTGTAAGGGATTTCCAGTTAAATATGGCAGATAAACTAGATGTATTTGTCTCCCTTTTTTTTTTTTTTTTTTTTTTTGGAAATCCCACAAAAAAAATGGTACAAACCTCAAGGGCAGATAGGAAATGAACATCAGCAGAGGAAAAACAACACATTTTTGAAAGCTAGGAAACAGATGGAAGAATGGTAACAGATATTGCTGAGCAAAAGAAGCTAAACCCTAAATAACCAAAGAGGTGGATACCAAGAAGCTGGCAGCCAATTTGCCTTGCAGACATTCAGAAAGGTTAAGGACTTAGAAATATGAGTATTTCCTGTGCATAAAAAGAAGCATTTCATGCCTCATTATTAAATGTAAGTGGATAGAGAATTTAATAAAATTCTGTCTTGTAAGTATAAAATATATTTGAACAGATAAATTTGAATACCCAACTTACCTCTAGAGAAAATTGTTAGATTCTTTAAATATAAGTAGATAACCAATGATTACAAGATATTTGAGGAAAACCTCCAGCATCAACAACAAATCCCAGAGGAAACAAAGATAACGCAAAGAACAAAACAAATCTTTATTAAAAATTGTAACTGATATCATCAGAGAGATAAAAGAAGGTATTATATTCATGAACCAAGAGGACGATGGTTGTTTTTTAAAAAAAAAATAATCAGAACAAGAAAAATAAACTAAAATTAAAGTTAAATGGAAATTAAAAATATGGTCTTGAAATAAAAAGTCAAAAGAAGTGTTATAAAAGCAAAGAAATCTAGAAAGTAAACCAAAAGATTAAAAAGATGGACAATAGGAGAGGAAAAATAAGATGTTTAAAGGATCTTTCCAGAATGTCCAACATTGGATTGATAGGATTTCTGGAAAAAGAAAATGGGGGGAAAACTGATGAGAAGAAGTCATTAAAGAAATCAAACAAGAATATATCCCAGAACTGAAAAACATGAAATTTAGCCATGTAATTTCAGATAAAAAGTCCAATAAATACCCAGCCCAATGAATAAACAAAGGCTTACACCAAGTCACAAAATAAAATTTCAGGATACTAAGAATAAGGTTAATGGAGTGCCTGACTGGCTCAGTCAGTTAAGCATCCAACTTTGGCTCAGGTCACGATCTTACAGTTTGTGAGTTCGAGCCCTGCATCAGGCTCTGCACTGATTTTGCAGAGCCTGCTTGGGATTCTCTCACTCCCTTTCTCTTTGCCCCTCCCCCAACTCTCTCTCTCTCTAAATAAATAAATAAATAAACTTAAAAAAATGTAAAACTGCTTTGGGGGAGGGGGTAATCACAGAAAAAGGATCAGGAATCGGAATAAGCATCAAACTTCTTGACAGTGATGGAGTTCAGAAAACAATGAGGCGATACATCTCCAGTTCTGGGAAGAAGTTATTTTCATCCTATAATTCTATTCCTATGCTTAAGTAACAATCAACTATGAGGATAAATATGCAAAGATGCCCATGCACTCTTTCTTAGGAAGCTATTGAAGGATGGGTCCCAGCAAAATGAGGGATCTGACCCACCCCCAAAAAAATATATCTATATTTGGAAACTAGGAGACAGGGACTGTCACACATAAAATTATAAAGATGATCAGTCCTGGGATGACAATCCAGGCATCAACCAGTCCAGATAGGAGCAAGAGGACAGAAATAATCAATAGATTATGTGAAATGTTAAATGATAAGCATCTGAAAACCTAATGAAACATTTGGTTAGATTGACAGAAAACTGATAAAATGAAAAACTAGCCAATTCTTAACTCTAAAGAAAAGTACAATGAAGGAAAAGTAGTCAAATATACTTACTTGGCTTATGAATGACCAACACTTACATAATAATGTAAATACTAAATATTGAATTAGCTAGACATTAGGTTAGATTATATTAAGAGGATAGGGGAAGAGAAGTATATGTGTGTGGAGTTAATAGACAAAGCCTAAAATTTGTAAACCAAGAAATAGCAGTATAGCTATAGGCATCATACAATCAGGAAAACTGCCAAAGAGTTCAAAGCCTCAGCTGTGGGGAGGGAGAAAGCACTGCTTTTTTTTTTTTTTTTAATATAAACTTTGTAGTATAATTTAATATTTTGTCTAATCTTAATTTTAAAAAATTCATACAGGGGCCACCTGGATGGCTCAGTTGGTGGAATATGCAACTCTTGATCTCAGGATTCTGAGTTCAAGCCCCATGTTAGATTTAGATATTACTTAAAAATAAAATCTAAAAAAATAAAATAATTAAATAAAATCTTTAAAAAAATTTATACTGTACTCCTCCAAAGAAAAGAACCAATGAGAATAAATCTACAGAGATTATTCATGTTTTAGCTTATATTGTGCATTAATGCCAACACTCCAGTTCAAATTCTCTTCAGAGATTCAACATTCGCTGAATTTAGAAAAAGCTCCTTGCTCCATATGCCCTGTCTCCTTCAAAGATCAGTATTTGAATTTCTGAAGAATTACTCACAGTGGGTACAACATTCTCTCTTATTTCCTATGTATGATCAGTGAATATTCCAAAGCATGCCATATTTTATAATATTTGTTTTCTGAATATTCATTTATTCTCCATATTAACAACTACCTCTCTGTTTGGCATTTGATAACCAAATGAAAAGCCTCCCTTGCTCTGCTCTGCCTTGGCTTGGCTCTCCTTCAGTCCCCTCAAAGACTTTGACTCCATTATGTCATCCAGGGCCTTCTCTGCTCTAACTCCCTTTTTTTTTTTTTTTAGTCTCTGTGCTGACAGCAGAGAGCCCAATGTGGGGCACCAACTCATGAAACACGGGATCATGACCTAAGCCAAAGTTGGACACTTAACCAACTGAGACACCCAGGAGGTGCCCCCCACAACTCCTAATTTCTGTAAGTAATTGCTATGTTTCACCTTATAAATTGCCAAAGTATTCTATAAACAACAGTATTGTCTATATTTTTGCAAACAACAAATACATATACATTACAGTAAAGAAGTTTATAAATTCAGAATGTATTAACAATCTAGAGTAAATATACTTTTAGCATAATAAAATGTACTTTCCTGATAGAACAAAGTCTGTCAGTGACTATGTAACAATAACAATGATCTCAGAATTGAATTAATCAGACATAGGTTTAATAGCCATTTCTTTTTTTAAAAAAAATATTCACGGGGTCCCTGGGTGGCTCATTTGGTTAAGTATCCGACTTCGGCTGAGGTCATCATCTTTCAGTCCAAGAGTTCCAGCCCCGCATCAGGCTCTGTGCTGACAGCTCAGAGCCTGGAGCCTGCTTCAGATTCTGTGTCTGCCTCTCTCTGCCCCTCTCCCATTCAAGCTGTGTTTCTGTCTCTCTCTCTCTCTCTCTCTCTCTCCAAAATAAATAAACATTAAAAAATTTTTTAATAAAAAATATTCATTTCTATATATGGGCATTTTCTCCTCAAAGTGTTGTTAATAGGTTCTGCCATACTGAGAATAACCTTATATACCAAAGCCTCTGAGGAAATGGAAACGGACATAGTCAATAAAATTCTATATTTATGTTGAAGACTCCCTTTAGCTAATTAGTGATTTTAGGAAAGCATTAAAGGAGCAAATAAAGTGTTCTCCATCCATGATTCTTCATTCACGATTACGACTTAGTCAAAAAATAAACTCTGGTATGGAATTCTAGCTGGGAAAAAAATGAGATGCATAGCTGGAAAACAAAATGTGAAAACAGTAAGAAAAATTTCATCACCGGGGCTTCTGGGTGGCTCAGTAGGTTAAGCGACCAACTTCAGCTCAGGTCATGATCTCACAGTTCCTGAGTTCGAGCCTCCTCATGGGGATCTGTGCTGACAGCTGGGAGCCTGGAGCCTGCTTCAGATTCTGTGTCTCCCTCTCTCCCTCCGCCTCCCCCACTCTGTCTCTCTTTCTCTCTCAAAAATAAATAACCATTAAAAAAATTTTTTTAATCCATCACCAGGAAACCCCAAGGGGCAGGTTTCATAGTTACCTCACAAAACCTATGAATCTAGACAGTGTACTTTATGGTTCAAGTCAAAATTCATATATCCTCCCCAAGCACTGATATACTTGGGGGTGGGAGAATGCACTAGAAAGCTATTTTGCCTGATTAGGATAATAGCTGTAATTTCCATTTAATTTAATTTAATTTAAAATTAATTTTAATTTAATTTTAAGGAAGATATTTGTAAATTACTTGTCATACACCCATTCCCTTGTTGTTGTTTTTTAGATGTTTGTTTATTTTTGAGAGAGAACGAGTACAAGTCAGGGAGGGGCAGACAGAGAAGGAGACACAATCCTAAGCAGGCTCCAGGCCCCGAGCTGTCAGCCCAGAGCCCAATGTGGGGCTCAAATCACAAACCAAAAGATCATAACCTGAGCCCAAGTCAGATGCTTAACCTAAGACTGAGCCACCCAGGCTCCCTTGTTTTCCTAATGCAGGAATCAACAGATGCTAGAGCAGAAAACTTCTGAAGTATAAGTGAGAGATGGCAACTAAAATGCCTTCAGTAACAACATGCAATATACTTACTACTTTCTGAATAAAAAATCTAGACCCAAATAAGCAGAAATGCTTTTTGGGAAAAGGAATAAGTAACTTGAAATCAGAAACTGTCCCAGAAAATCCAGAACATGTCACTGAAATATGCACCATTATAAACACACGGGAAGACACCATTTAATCAAAGAATACAAGGTTCCATTTTATGCTCATTTAACCACCTAGAATTCAATTTCATATTCTCAGCAAAAAAATTTTTAAAGAGAAATAGAAGTGTACGTAATTATGTTTCTATTACACTCAATAAACATGTGCCCTTGCTAATGGATGCAGTCTAACCTAAATTTGTCTACTGATGTTGGAAAACCTGTGGAAAGAATATATGCTTTTTTTTTCAATTGTATCCTTGACCATGGACAAAGAAGTCAGAAGCATTGCCCATGTTACCAGGCCATGAATGGTGATGTCCTCTTTGTTGCCTATTAGATCAACAGAAGATGGGTTCCACCAGTGGCTTGCCTGGTTCCACTCTAATTAAATACACTAATCCTTTTCAAAGCAGGGCTTCAGTCTGTGGTAGAGCTCCTGGAAGAGGGCCAGGTCTTTTTCCCTGTTTCCTGAAGAACTTTCATAGATGAATATCTCTCTTGAAGCCAATTACATTAATTCAAAAAGAGCACACATTTTGGAATCAGAGGGATCTGAATTTAGATTATTTACTTAACTTCTCTGGGCCTCTGTTCCTATATATATAAAATGAAAGAAATAATAATATCTACACTTTACATATGGGGATATTATATCTGAGGATACTATATCTACATTATAAACCTGTGTGTTTACCACAAGAGATGTTATAAAATCATATTTAATTTTAGTTTGTGCCCATTCCTTTTCTATTTGACTTCAGAATTAGACTCATGCCTGCACCACTTAAAAGCCTTTGTTCTCTCCACCAGACTAGACCTCTGGGTGCATATAATTTGCAGAACAACAGATACGCTTAACATGTTTTGGGCTATTATGTAATATATGGAGGAAAAGAATGGCTAGGAGAATAGGTTTTGAAGTCACATAGACCTGAGTTCAAATTTAGCCTCCACAAGAACCATAACTGTATGTCCTTGGGGAACAATAACTGTATGTCCTAGTATGTCTGCCTGAACTTCTTTTTTTCCTTTATAAAATAGAATAGTACTTTTTCTACCTACCTAGCAAATATTTTTGAGGTATTGAAATTGGATAATATATATCAAAATTCTTTATAAATAATAGAATGCTTTGCAAGTGTGACTGCCTTATTATTATCATTATTATTATAAATAATACTTAATTTTTACTATTTCTGACAGATGATTTAGAAAAAAAAGAAATTATCTTATTCAAGGAAAGCTAGTTATTGCAGAGTCAGCTCTTTCCTATACTGAGGAAAAGATAAAGTTAGTAAATATTTAAGTAAAGAATACTAGTCCAAGAGTTAGAATACAGCTTCTAGTCTACATGCAAATACTGACAATTTTTTGGACAAATCTTCCTAATTTATTTAGCTTGGTTTTCTTATTTCAAAATAATTCCTACCTCACTATGAGGACAAATATAGAAAAACAATGGGAAAGATGCCAAATTCTTTAAACAAGCTTCCTGTGTTCAGAAGAGTTCTTTGTTCCTTCCTTCTTTAGGTAAATGGTTGTGAGCTATCATCTGACCTCAGTTATATACCTTGTTTTATGAGCAAGACTTATACAATCATCAGAGATTTATAGATCTGGTCCAGTTAACCAAGGAGATCTTTAAGGAACACTGGAGGATCTCAGCTTCATTCTTTAACTAGAGCATGGTTAACAAACAATACTGGTATGTTAAAAAGACTGTTCAGGGGTGCCTCTGTGACTCAGTCGCTTAAGTATCTGACTCTTGATTTCAGCTCAGGACATGATCTCACAATCGTGAGATGGAGTGAGATGGAGTCCTGACAGCTCAGAGCCTGCTTGAGGTTCTCACTCTCCCACTCTCTCTCTGCCCCTCCCCTGACCAAGCACATGGATGTTCTCTCTCTAAATAAATAAATAATCATTTTTGAAAAAGAAGACTGGGCACCAACTTCTTACTCAACATGTCTCCAGAGGCAAGAGAAACAAAAGTAATGAACAATAGCAAATGAACTATTGGGACCTCATCAAAATAAAAACCTTCTGCACAGCAAAGGAAACAATCAGCAAAACTAAAAGGCAACCAACAGAATGGGAGAAGATACTTGCAAATGATTTATCAGATAAAGGGTTAGTATCCAAAATCTATAAAGAACTTATCAAACTCAACACCCAAAAAACAAATAATCCAGTGAAGAAATGGGCAAAAGACATGAATAGACACATCTCCAATGAAGATATCCAGATGGCAAACAGAAACAAAAAAAATGCTCAACGTCACTCATCATCAGGGAAAATACAAATCAAAACCACCATGAGATACCAACTCACACCTGTCAGAATGGCTAACATTAACAACTCAGGCAACAACAGATGTTAGCAAGGATGTGGAGAAAGAGGATCTCTTTTGCACTGCTGGTGGGAATGCAAACTGGGGCAGCCACTCTGGAAAACAGTATGGAGGTTCCTCAAAAAATTAAAAATACAACTACCCTATGACCCAGCAATTGCACTACTAGGTATTTATCCAAGGGATACAGGTATGCTGTTTTGAAGGGACACATGCACCCCAATGTATTATAGCAGCGCTATCGACAATAGCCAAAGTATGGAAAGAGCCCAAATGTCCATCGATGGATGAATGGATAAAGAAGATGTGGTATATATATATATACAATGAAGTATTACTCAGCAATCAAAAGGAATGAAATCTTGCCATTTGCAACTACATGGATCGAACTAGAGAGTATTATGCTAAACGAAATTAGTCAGTCAGAGAAAGACAAATATCATATGATTTCACTAATATGAGGACTTTAAGATACAAAATAGATGAGCATAAGGGAAGGGAAGCAAAAATAGTATAAAAACAGGGAGGGGGACAAAAACATAAGAGACTCTTAAATATGGAGAACAAACAGAGGGTTACTGGAGGGGTTGTGGGAGGGGGAATGGACTAAATGGGTAAGGGGCATTAAGGAATCTACTCCCGAAATCATTGTTGCATCATATGGTAAGTAACTTGGACATAAATTTAAAAAAATAAAAATAAAAAAAGAAGACTGGGGCGCCTGGGTGGCTTAGTCAGTTAAGGGTCCAACTTCAGCTCAGGTCTTGATCTCAAGATTATTGGGTTCGAGTTCCTCGTCAGGCTCTCCTTACAGCTCAGAGCCTGAAGCCTGCTTCGATTCTGTGTCTCCCTCTCTCTCTGCCCCTCCCTGTATCACACTCTGTTTCTATCCCTCTCAAGAATAAATAAACATTTAAAAAAATAAAAGAAGACTATTCAACCCACACCCAGGTAACATCTAAAAACTATGCAGAATAAGAGAAACAGAACATTCAAGAAATCTAAAGCAAGATTAGCCTGTCAGCAGAATCTCAAAAGAACTTCAAACTTCCTTTTCAGACCCAGGAAATTTTCTTTAAAAGAAAAAGTTAGATGGGGCATTGGCTGGCTAGGTTGGTAGAGCATGCAAGTCTTAATCTCAGGGTCATGAGTTCGGGTCCCACATGGAGCCTACTTAAAATTAAAAAAAAATTAAAAGAAGAAGTTAAAATGCATTATTGGCAGGAATCAGAAAGAAGCAGAGGAAGAATTTTCCCCTTTTTTCTCGTATTAAAACATGCCTCACTTAGAAACTACACGACTATTATGTCATTTTTAAGTGGGAAGCTCAATGAAAAGAAGCTGTATTTTACATCTCAGTACAAGTAATACTGTTTCCAGAATAACTCCTCTGACTTCACCATAGGCAGATGTCCGACAAATGTTTTGAACCTTTAGCAGCTCCAGGTTATGACATGTACTCAGCAGCTGTCCCTTCATCATACAGGGAACTCCCTTTCTCAGAACTCTACCTTGAGGTACAAGCCAGGACCTAGGGCCTGGGGCCTGAATTACTGCTAGGGCTTCTCTACTGACTAGATCCTCCACCCAGAGAGCCTGGACCAGTATTATCATCAAGTTTCCTGAGAGTAAATCACTTTCTTCCCTTTTTTGAAATGAGATTTAACAAAAGACCAAGAACACCTGTGCCTTCTCCCAGTGAGAGTAGACTTTAGTCACAGTCAAATCAAGAGCAAAAACTACAGAGTAATTTAAACAGGGAAAGCTTAATATAAAGAATTACTAAGCAATGATAGGAGAGTAACTATAAAGATAGAAAGAGAGCTGTAAGGGGAAATGAAGAACTAAGGGAAAGAACCAAAAAGAGACAAAGTTGGGGGCACCTGGGTGGCTCAGTCGGTTAAGTGTCCTACTCTTGGTTTTGGCTCAGGTCATGATCTTGGTGTTCATGGGTTCAAGCCCCATGTCGAGCTCTGTGCTGATGGTGCAGAGCCTACTTAGGATTCTCTCTCTCCATCCCTCTCTCTCTGTTCCTCCTGTTCTCTCTCTCTCTCTCTCTCTCTCTCTCTCTCAAAATTAAATAAATAAAAACTTAAAAAAAAAACAAGAAAAACATGGAGGAGGTCAAACTTCAAAGGTCATTAAAGAAGGTGTGATCACAGCCATTTGATGACAGAGAATTTTCCTAGGCCAGAGACTGCCTAGAGAGGTGCCAGGAAAGCAGAAACAACCCTATGGGCACAGGTCAGCCAGAGGTGGTGGACAGGCTGGGCATGCAGAGGGAAACAGGTACAGAGAGAGGCAAAGTACAGAGGGTCACTGCAGGTGTGCATTCTGGAATGCATGGTGTCCATGTCAGGACAGTCATGGGACACAGGTGAGGTAAAGCTAATGGGGGGTGAGGGAGGTGTGCACAGAGTGAGTTGAGCTTCTACTGTGGGCACTGCTGGGGCTGGGACCTGCAGAGGTGTCCATCTGCAGGAACCTAGTGCACCTCTGGATAGGGCTTGAACCAGAGCAGTTCTGAGCCACTGAATAGGACAAGGCTGAGCATCCAGCTCATTAGACAGCCAGCCTGATGGGATTCCAGCATGCGCATGCAGAGCAGCGACCCCAGCTGAGTTGAAGGCTGTGCTGTCTGGGGCTCCCAGCCACACTGCTACTGTGTAAACAAGAGCTGAAGAAAGCACATAGCAAACCTTACACCCTACAGGCACTTAGCACTGGACTGAGCACTGAAAAAGGAAGCATACTCTCAATAAGCCCGACTAAGAAGCCATCAGAACCAAGAAGAAAAGCCTGGTTCTCCTTCAATCTCTCTCTCTCTCTCTCTCTCTCTCTCTTTCTCTCTCCAGCGCCCCCTACCGATAAAACTGACAACAGTGCCAGCTGTCAAAGGAAAAATATTTAAAGGGCCCAGACCCATTTTAATGGATTAGTCCATGAAGGGAACCAAGAAGCAATAAATTGATAACCAGCACATTCTCTTGCTGAAGACCTCCACACAGTTAGACGCCCACAGTTAATTGCTCTTTCTGCTGTCACCTAGAATTTATCTTGTCCCCATGTGGCACCTGCTTCCATCAACTTCCCAATAACTCTCATCTCACCCATCCTTATGTCCATTTACAATGGGATATCTAAGAAATAGCTCTACTGCCTCATAATTGTGAGCCAGTGGAGCCCTCTGGAACCAGAGGAAGATACAGTATTGCACAGCTCCTTAAAGGAATTTGATAGCACAATCAAAAGTTGAAGGGGTGCCTGGGTGGCTCAGTCAGTTAAGCATCCGACTTCAGTTCAGGTTTGTGGGTTCTTGCGGTTTGTGGGTTCAAACCCCACATCAGGCTCTGTCCTGACAGCTCAGAGTCTGGAACCTGCTTCAGATTCTGTGTCTACCCTCTCTGCCCTTCCCCACTTGCACTCTGTCTTTCTGTCTTTCAAAAATAATAAATGTTAAAAAAAATGTTGAATTAGAAATTAGGCCATTTTTAACTATGGATATCAATTGTAATGTGAATTTGATGGTCTACAAGTTGTTTGAAGTTTCTTTGAAACATTTTTGAAGATGAGGAAGAAAACTTTTCATATTAACACAATAAAATCATTCTTCTCTTTTAAAAAGAAATTAGGAAATTTTTTAAGTGATAGGATTGTTCTATATGGCACTGGGGTAGTATATACATAATTGCATTTTTCAAAACACATAGAACTGTATATTACCAAGAATGAAGTTTAAGGTATGCAGATTCTTTAGAAATCAGCTGGGATATTAGAAGATCCTAGAATGGAATGCAGAACGTGAAAAATGAATCTAACTGTATGCATGACATAACCTTTCTGAAAGGGGTGGGGAAGGACCTGACCTAAAATAACTTTGGAAAGTGGTATCTTGACTGCAAACTATAAAGCCAAAGATAAAAGATAAAGATAAAAAGAATTGTATATAAACACTGTACGTTACTCTAAAAATTGGTTTCTTACAGGGACACAGGTTAATAATTCCAAAAGTACCTCACATCTATACTAGGGCTGGAAAAAATAATTTAAAGAAATTGATAATTGGAGCCAGGTTCTTTACAGTTAAAGGAAAAAGTTACAAATAAACAAGGGGAGGGGCTAGAATAAATTCTGTGATACAAACATAGAGTTGAGGGCATCAGTACGAGCTCATGTTTCATTTAATATACAATGGATAGAAGGTGGGTAGATAGGTATAGATATGTATATATACATAGGAATACATGCATAGATTTCCTCACTCTGTCCACTGAGAAAGACTAAAAGAAGTGTCTTCCCTTCTTGCCAACAGCAATAAGCACACCTGTGCCCAGATCTTGGTTTCTAAAAACCATTCTCCAGTAGAAGGAACCAGAGCTCCTTGGAGAGATGGTGGATTCTAGGGCTCAGGCAGGGGAAATACAAGATGAGCATGGAGAAAAGTAAGTATAGTGCCAGAAAGTGAGGAAGTGCTCAAACAACAGAAGGGACACATGAGCCAATCTGAAAGAGTTCCTAAGAGCCAAAGCTGAAAAAATTTGAAGAAGAGAGTGATTTGGAGATGTGAAGATGATTTTTTAAAATATATATATCATTACAAGAGTGGAAAGTGGCTGTTTCTGGGGAGTAAGAAGCACCAGAAGGGCAGAAACCATTGTTTGCTGTCAAACAACTTGGAAGAGAATTTGACACTTCAAACCAAGTCCATGTTGGCTTATATAGCTTTGAAAAGAAAAAAAAAACACATTAAAAAAAAATAAGAAGAATGTGGGGCATTCTTTGACAACAGAAGGTGAGTTGGTTTGGTTTCTCTGTTTTATTAAAATGAAAGACACTTAGTGAGTTTATGTGTGGATAGAAAACCAATAGAGGGAAAGGATAAAACTATGGGGATAAAAAGAAACAATACAGGAACACCTCAGTGCTGTTTCAGCTCAGGTCACCATCTCCCAGGTTTACGAGCACTGGGCTCTGCGCTAACAGCAGGGAGCCTGCTTGGGATTCTCTCTCCCTCTCTCTCTGCCTCTCCCTTTCTTGCATGTGCACATTCTTTCTGTCTCTCAAAGTAAATAAATAAAGTTAAGGGGAAAAAAAAGGAAATTTTATAAAGGCAAATATCTGAGGAGGTGAGGCAATCTTGTAATTTGTTGGAAAGATTTACAAAGGACCAAGGACAGCACTAAATTCACTATTTCTAACCTATCCCAGGACAGAGATCAACACATCTGTAATCTCAGAAAACCTCTGTCCTGGTCCCCTCTTGTTTCTTGCTGAGCCCTGAGTTGTACCTGCCCTTGCCTGATGTGGGGTGCTCTTTCATAAACTGCAAAGGTGCGCTCCCTGACAATTTCAGAGGCAAGTCTATCACTTTCTTTCATAAGCATCAACTTACAAGTGGCAACGATTCTGCAAATTTAGGCACTGAAGTCCTCTAAATAAACATAATACATGTGAATGCACTTACTGCCACTGAAACTATACACTTAAAAGTGGTTGTGATGGGGGGGCCGATGGCTGGCTCATTTGGTAGAGTATTTGACTCTTGATCTTGGGGTTGTGAGTTTGAGCCCCATGTTGGGTGTGGAAATTACATAAATAAATCGTTTTAAAAAAATGTTTGTGATGGTAAATTTTATGTTATATAGGTTCTACTACAATAAAAAATAGTTTTTTTAAGCAGGATACAAAATTAGGAACAGTTATCCCCAAATCCATAATGCTGCACTTATCAGATTATATTTAATAATGGAGTAAAGCCAAGGTCAAAATGTTTACAAAGAGATGTTAGTGCAATTTTACCTTCACATGTAACTGTGGACCTAGCCTTGGTTGGGAGAAAGAATTCACTTTCCATCTCACATGGGCAATTTTGTCTTCCTAGCAATTGAAGAGTTTTCTTTCAAAACGATGACTCAACTCTTTGGAGG
Organism: Cryptoprocta ferox; assembly: GCA_028646485.1. Classification (NCBI taxonomy): domain Eukaryota; kingdom Metazoa; phylum Chordata; class Mammalia; order Carnivora; family Eupleridae; genus Cryptoprocta; species Cryptoprocta ferox. The sequence continues at coordinate 68,174,000 of CM053576.1, read as the reverse complement.
AAAGTTCCTTATCACAATATGGTAGCCGAGGTATTTCCACTAAGTGGAATACTCATGACATATTTAATACATTAAAATCTTCTTTTAAAAAATCCATTTCACATTTAGAAAATTTGTTCTTAACTTCAGAAATAATTTCAAAAGGGCATGTACTGCCAAAGACTACTTTTAATTATAGTAATAAGCAAGGAATTAATAGAGGGTATTCAGTCAAATGGAAGAAAACGCTTCTACTCAGCCTTACTTCCACATTTCATTCCTCACTAAGCCCAAACTATATTCTAATAAATACAATCAATTTACTCATGACAAGGTAATAATTAATTTGTAGTCCTAGCAAAATGGGTCTGGTGATTTTTTTTGACTTGTACCTTCTTTGGTTGAGAACATTGCATTAAATAACTATATGGCAAATAAAATGACTTGGCAGGCCCATGCAGCGAAGGAAGTATTTTCAATAGCAAGTTGCCTTTATATGGGCATATTTCTACATTCTAAAATAATGTCTCCATTATCTTGGTTAGAGTTCAACTCTTTAAATCTATAAGAAATATGTGAAGCATGAGTGTGTGTGATGATTCACAGATCTGAAATAACACCTACTCTCCTTCGGTTCTGGCACAAAATGTGTCAGTGAAGCCTGCAATTAAGAAAATTATCTTGGCCTGTCTTGCCACAGGGATGGTGACATCAATACACACAACTAGAGCAGAAATGTGTTAGTAAAAATGAGTTTAGAAAGCACTTCTACTCCAACACTGCTTGGTGCCTTGGTGCCTTTGCAATGTCCTCCAGATCTTTGTCATTAATAATAACATTAATGATATCTACTGAATACTGCCATATTGTTGTTGGGTTTTTTTGTCTTCACAACATATTGTTACTTTTAGTTCTTCTTTAGTTGTCTGTTCGTCTTCTACCTATCTAGGAGATAGTACCATTCTGGCTCCTATCTTACAGATTAAGAGAGATTGAATAAGTAGCCCAAGATCATAAAGCTATGATGGAGCTCACTGGTGCTCACTGGTGGAGCTTGGATTTGAACCAAATCCTCTGAGGGAGACTCAGAGGTTCTCTCTCTTCACCAAAACTGGCCACATAATTTGAAGGGCCCAGTACAAAGTGAAAATGTGAGGGCCCTTGTTCAAAAATTATTAATAATTTCAAAATGGTGATAGAAGAGCATCAAACCAAGTGTGGTGCCCTTGTAAGCACAGGTTACGTACCCATGATATGGTTAAGAGGAGGGCCCTCTCTTAACCATATCACTTTCCTCCATGATGTCCTTTATCTCCGTACCTCAGCCTAATTCACCACCTACTTGTTCCAAGCCACAAGTCCACTGTAAGGGGTCTTGCACGGATTCATGAGAGACACATGTCTAGACTGGAGATAAATAACATGTATTTCTCAGTCAATCCTTTTACTTCCTGAGATCTCACATTATGCTCAACAGCAGAAAGTATCCCATAATTTTCTAAGTTTGGAATGTCAAGCCCTCTCTTTGGTTGGTCCCTAAAACCTCCCTTTCAGTCTGTTTCTCTCTTTAAAAAAATCACTTTGCCATTTCCCACTGCAATTTTAAGCATATAACATCATGGTGTGATGCACTGCTTCTTCCCACTGTGATTATTTGCAGCTGCTGCAACCTAATGATGGGAAAAGGCCTCAGATCCTTATAATTGTAGGGTCCTGATTAATGAACACTTTGCCTCTCTGGATCTTCTTTTGAAGATCTTTCCAAACCTTTCACTTGGCACCTTCATTCAAATGGAATGTCTGGAGCTTGATGGATGGCATGTTTTCGTGTAAACCTTCCACTGTCCAGCACACATCCTGAGAACAAAGGAAGTCTGTTTGCAGTGTGTATGGAGTAACTGGGGCATTCACTTTACCTTTCCAGAAACAGGAGTGGGTTGTGTGTGTTTATCTGGGGTGGGGAGAGTTTGGAGGTAGAAGGCTAGAAGACAGAGAAGTAATGATCTCCACCCTGGCAGGCATATCCACCTAATTTGATGCCTAACCCCAGACTCTCCCACCCTCACATACCTTTACTATGATTTACTTTTCCACAAGAAATCTTGGCTGTTCCTATCTTTAATTTCTTCCTAATATGGGGTAAGGCAGGTGGAAGCAGCCCCCAACTGAGATTCTTCATACTTTAGGATTTAAATGTAGACTCCTGAGATTGATGTCTCCCTACCTCTTATGCCTAAGATTGAATGAGATTATCGATACTTTGTGAATTTGCCATGGAAAAGACAAGGCACAATCAAACATCTAGAACAGTAGTTGTCAGGGCGCCTGGGTGGCTCAGTCAGTTAAGCGTCTGACTTCAGCTCAGGTCATGATCTCGTGGTTTGTGAGTTTGAGTGCAGTGCATTGGGCTCTGCACTGACAGTGCACAGCCTGCCTGGGATTCTCTGTCTCCCTTTCTCCCTGCCCCTCCCTCTCCCTTTCTCTCAAAATAAACACATAAACTTAAAAAAATAGAACAGTAGTTGTCGATCACAAGAGACCCCTACCCCTTTTTATAATGAAACACCTCCTTCACTGTCCTGAAATGAAATTCATCTATGATATAACCTAACATCACACAGAAAAACCTTCTTAAAATTAACATAAATGCTCTAAGTGCAATATAAAGAATAAATAAAATTAGAGTTAGGGTGTATGTTCAAATAACTATAAATAGGTTTTTCACCCACATCAATGCCCTAAAGGACACGTGAAAGACAGGCAGGACAATCTCTTTGTTCTATGGAGCTGTTCCACACATCTGTCAATCCTGGCTCCTAGCCACCAAATACCAGTTAGCATGCCTTCAGTCACTGTAATAACCAAAAATGTACCCACGATTTCCAGAATACCTCCTAAATGATGGGACTGCCCCTGTAGGCAATCACTGTTGTGAGTAGGAGTGCCTGTGTATTGGATTCCTTTGGATTCTCCCTTGGTTAGGATTTCCAAGTAACAGGGCAAGATATACTTGCCATATTCCCAGGCTAAGAGTTCTAGGGCTTGGCAAGCCTGAACTCAACAAACATGCATCTTCCACTTGTACACAACTATTTTTAGACCACTAGTTTTAATATAGTGCACACACACACACACACTCTAGTCACCATGGTGTCTGACCATAAAGAATAACAAGGCTTTGGTCAGGGAGGGGCCATACTACATATATAGAGTGAAGGAGAAAGAACATTCATGTTGTGCCATATTTAAAATTTAGGGACAGGACAATGATGAATTTGTGGTAGGTTGCTAAGAAAGGCTGGTTGGGCTTGTACCTTGTGTCTTGGTCCTCTCTGACCCTGAGCTTGGATTAAAGGAAGCCCTGTAAACACTTTTCCCCTGGCCACAGCCAGGTACTAATATTTGCCTCTTTTCTGCTTGCTGACTACAAAATTGAAACCAAACAGGGATCTAAAGGGAATAAGAGTCCCCTTACTATCATGCCCCTTGATACACACTCCTAATGAGGATCAATCCAAACTTTTATCAGGCACTTATAAAGATGGTGAATTCTGGCCCAAAAAAAAACTTCTGTGAGTCACTCTCTAGCATTTACCAGCGGTCAGTGTTTTGCTGACAGAATAAGCTAATATTTGAATAGCAGATGAATTCTAAACAATCTAAGGGAAAACTTAAATAGCAAAATCCCTCTTCACCATGACCTATGACATAACATTTGCCCCTTTTCAATTTTTCTCATCCAACATGTTTACTAACTTAACCCCAAGCCTGGTTTCTGGATTATACAGTTCTTATGTGGGCCATTAAGAATCAAGTGTGTTAGGGGTGCCTAGGTGACTCAGTCGGTTGAGCGTCTGACCCTTTTTTTTTTTTAAGAGACATATTCACTCATTTTATTTATTTTTTTTATTAACTTTATAGTTTACTGTCAGGTTTGTTTCCATATAACACCCAGTGCTCTTCCCCACAAGTGACCTCCACCATGACCATCACCCCCCTTCCCGACTCTTGATTTCAGCTCAGGTCATGATTTTGCAGGCGGTGAGTTTGAGCCCTGTAATGGGCTATGCATTGACAGTATGGAGCCCGCTCGGGATTCTCTTTCTCTGCCTCTCCCCCACTTTTACGTGTGCGCACTCTCTCAAAATAAATAAATAAACTTAAAAAAAAAAAAAAAGGGGCGCCTGGCTCACTCAGTTGAACGTCCAAGATCAGCTCAGGTCATGATCTTGCCATCCGTGAGTTTGAGCCCAGGTTGGGATGTGCTGACAGCTCAGAGACTGGAGCCTGCTTTAGATTCTATCTCCCTCTCTCTCTGCCCCTCCCCCACTCATGCTCTGTCTCTCAAAAATGTATAAACATTAAAAAAAAAAAAAGAATCAGATGTGATAAATCAATGAATAGAAGAGAAAAAAAACTATTCCAAATGGGGAGAGATACCTGGGTGGTTCAGTCAGTTAACATCCGACTCTGAATTTTAGCTCAGGTCATGATCTCAAGGCTGGTGAGATGGAGCCTCACTTCAGGCTGCTTGTGATTCTCTGTCTCCTTCTCTCTCTGCTCCTCCCCTCCTTGCTCGTGCTCTCTTTCTCTCTCTCAAAATAAATAAACTTTAAAAAAAAGCAATAAAATAAAATACTTTTTTAAAATGGGCGAACAATTCATTCATGTGTGCATTCATTCAATTTCTTACTGAGATTAACTCATTTATATTACATTGCATGTGCCCTCAGCTCATTGACCCCTGTGACACTCTGAGATACTCACTTGATTAAACAATGACCCTTGGGGCTGCTGACTCTTGATTTTGGCTCAGATCACTATCCCAGGGTAATGGGATCAATCCCTGAGTCAGGCTCTGCACTGAGCGTTAGAGCCTGCTTAAGATTCTCTCTCTTCTTCTGCCCCTCTGCCCCTCTCCCCTGCTCATGTGCACACACACACACACACTCTCTAAAAAACAAAAACAAAAACAAAACAACAATGACCCTTGTTAAAAGTACTGTTCCCCATAGTTCCTTCTGTGCATGCTAAATGTGGCTGGTAAGGAATCAAAGTATGCTGAGAGATCTCACTTGAAATTATGAGAATAAATCTCAAATAGACCCTTAATGCTGCCAGTAATCAAACTGTTTCCCTGATCCTTTTAGTCTCCCACTCTCCCAGGATATATTTTATACCTTCTCTGTTCTGCAAACTTCACATACCCACTCACCACCCATTTTCAGTCTCTGTCGATGGCCTTGCTTCTGATTTCACTAAGAAAATAGAATGAATCAGAAGAGAGCCCCCACAAACACCCACCACTGCATCAGTGCCACATCCTGGGCTTCTTTCCCATGGATGTAAGCATTTTGTGCCCCTAGAAAAGGCCACTTTCTCTACTTGTACACTAGCTACCACTGGCTTTCACCTACTCAAGGACATCACTCCAGTAATTATCTTCTCAATTCTTCCTTTTTACTAGATCTTTTCCATCATTCTACAGGCATTATTTCTACCACCTTTGGAAAACCTTCTCTTAGCCCCAACTTCTTCCTCCAGCTACTACTCTCATTTCTTTCTTTCTATAGGTTGCCTATATTCACCATCTCTAATATCTTCTCATTTTCTCTTAAACCTAATCCAATCAGATATTTATCCACTCTGCTTCAATTAAATTGCCCTTGTCAAGGTCCTCTTGACCTCTCTATGGCTATATCCAATAGCCAAGTCTCAATCTTCATCTTAATTGATCAATTAGCAGAATATGATCACTCTCTCATCCTTGAATCACTTTCCCACTTGGCTTTGGAAGCAGACTTAACCTAGTCTTCCTCTTATCTCCCTGACTGCTCCTTCTCAGTCTTCTTTGTTCCATTCTCTTCATTTTTCTGATATCCAAAACTTGGAGTATTCCAAGATTCAGTCCTTGGACCTCTTCGCCTTTCTATCTTCACTCACTTATTTAGTCTCATCAAATCTCACGGTTTTAGTTACCATTTATTATATGCTGTGTCTAGCCTGCATTTCTTCCCTGAACTCCAGGCTCACATATCCATCTGCCTCCTTAATATCTCCACTAGGAGGATTCATAGACATCTCAAATTTAACAAGTCCAAAACTGAACTCCTGATATCTTGCTTCTACCCTACCACCAGTTTTTCTTCTACTCTTCCCCAATTGCTAAAGCCAAAACTTTGAGGTCATCCTTGATGCCTCGCTTTCTCTCACACTCCAGATCTGATCTGTCAGCTTAACCTTCAACATGTGTCCAGAATGTGACCACTTCTCACTATTTACACTACTACCACTGCTATCACCCACATAAATTAGTGTAGAAGCTTCCCAAATAGTCTCCCAGCTTCATCTTTGACACTATTCAGACCCTACTCAATGCAGAAGCCAGAGTGATACTTATAAAACACAAATCAAAGAGGGTCATTCCTCTGCTCAAAAACCCTCCAATGATGTTTTTAGTGAAAGCTCAATTCCTAAAACTCCTTTAAAGTCCCACATGTTTTGTTCCCTGATCATTTCCTCTCCAACTTCATCCTTGCTTTTTCTTCCTTACCTGTCTCATTCAAGCAGCATTCTCCCTATATTTTGCTGTTCCTTGGTCTTTCCAGGGACCCAAGCCCTTTGTATTCACTGTTCCTGGGATGTTCTTCCTTCAGACATGACCCATTCATCTCCCTCCCTCCGATGTTACCTTCTCAGTGAGCCCTTCTTCCCTGTTTACCCTCTGTGATTGTCCATTTATGTATCAACTTGACTAGACCCCAGAGTGCCCAGGTATTTGGTCACGTTTTTCTGGGTGTATCTGTGAGGATGTTTCTGAATGAGATGAACATCCGGATCAGTAGATTGAGTAAAGCAGATTGGCCTACCAAATATGGAGGGTACTCATTCTATTAATTATTAAAGACCTGAATAGAACAAAAAGGCTAGAGTAACAGGGAACTTTGCCTGCCTGACTGTGGAACTTGTCTTTTCCTGCCCTTGGACTAGAACTTGTATCATCAGCTCTTCTGGTTCTCAGGCCTTCAGACTGGAACTACACTACACTATGGGTCTGCTAGGTCTCCAGCTTGCCGACTGCAGATCTTGGAACTTCTCTGCCCGTGTAATCATGTGAGCCAATTCCTTATAACAAAATTATATATATGGGTTCTGTCTCTTTGGAGAACCATGGCTACTATACCAGCTAAAATCACGACTCCCAACCCTTCCACCACATGAGGACCCAGTTATGAACCAGGAAGTAGACCCTTACCATCCCACCACCACCACCACTCTACTCTCCTCACTGAATCTGCAGGCTCCTCATCTTAGACTTCCAGCCTCCAGAACTGTGAGAAATAAATCTCCATGGTTTATAAGCTAAAAATAAAATAAAATAAAATAAAATAAAATAAAATAAAATAAAATTGCAACCCTTAAGAACCTCCCTGCTTTATTTCTTTTCCTGTAAAATTTATTGCCATCTACCAAAACATAGATTTATTGTACTTACCCTCTCCCACTTTTTTTTTTTTTTTTTTGCTTATATCCACCAACCAGAATATGAGTTCTACATGGGAAGGGTTTATGTCACCTTCATTCACTGCTATATCCTAGCACCTAGAAGAGTACCTGAGATATATGGAGTATTGGATAACTATTTATTGAATGAATGAATGCCTAATCTATGTAAAACATCAGCTTTGGGTACCAGCAAAATAGAGATTAATAAAGTTAAATTACTTAATGTCATACTTCAGATTCCTCATTTATAAAATGGGGGTAATAATATACCTCATGGGACAGTTATGGGAATGAAATGACTGAATATTTCTGGAATGTTTGGAATAGTGTCTAATATAGTACTAAAGTAAGTACAATATTAAATAAGTTAAATTTTCATATATATTTATATTCCTGCCCTCAAGAAGCTTGCATATAATAGAGAGGACATCTACAAAAAGTACAGAGTGTGCAGTGGTAGCACAGAAGATAGGAAGGGTCAATATCCCCTTAGGGTCAAGGAAGCCTTCACAGAGAAAGTGATATTTAATGTGACTCTTGGAGAATGAAGAGGTGTTTACTAGGTCAACAAGAATGGCATTCCAGGCTAGGGACATAGAATAAATGTTAGAATCAGGAGGTTCAGAAGTAAGAATAAATCTGACCTCCCATCTTCCAGGAAGTGATGATCCAGAGTTATCTCAATAAATCCAGCTTGTTTTTCCTACTTTATTCTTTAATTTCTGTCTTATGTAAGGGAAGGCATTGGTAACACTGAATATTAAGTTGTAGTCACTTCACTGTGTGGCAGACAAAGTTTTGGAGATTCTTACACCCTGGGGAAACGTTTACCCCAATCTGTTTAATCTACTTGATCAAAAGAATCACTTAACTCTAAGTCACCTTAATATTCTTGAAAGAATCTTCAGGTGTCTTATAGTAATTAACATTTCTACCATCTTATCTGCTGATAATGATAACAGATAAGCATTTTGCTTAAAAGTGTTACATTAGGATCACTTGTTTAAAAAGCACCTTAATGGGGCGCCTGGGTGGCTCAGTCAGTTGAGTGCTGACTTCAGTTCAGGTCATGATCTCATGGTCTGTGAGTTTGAGCCCCGCGTCCGGCTCTGTGCTGACAGCTCAGAGCCTGGAGCCTGGTTCAGATTCTGTGTCTCCCTCTCTCTCTCTGCTCCTCCCCCACTCGCACTCTGTCTCTCAAAAATAAACTTTAAAAATTTTTTTAAAAAATAAAACAAAAAATAAAAGCACCCTGATTTCAATTTTACCATGTTTTATTCACTTATTTCATTAGTTAGCTAAAATTAGGCTGTATTTATTATTATAATGTCAGAGTATTACTAGAAATTATTTTAAAAATAAAACAACCCTAGTGTCTATTAACATATCTTCCAAGATACAAGATTACATCACATACCTTAGATGAAGTCCTTTAAAAAAAAAAGATTTTATTTTAAGTAATCATTACCCCCAACATGAGGCTCAAACCCACAACCTCAAGATCAAGAGTCGCACACTCTGAGCTAGCCAGGGATCCCCTTTGATTAAGTCCTTTTAAGTGAATGGCCTAGAAATCAGTGAAGGACCTCTAGAAGGGCAAGGAAATGCATTTCCCTTTGAAGCCTCTAGGAAAAATACAGCATTGCTGACACCTTGATTCCAGCCCAGAAAGACTCATTGCGGACTCCTGACCTCCGGAACTGCAATAGAACAGATTTGCACTATTCTAAGCCATTGGGTAGTGATAATTCATTGTAGCACCCAAAGGAAATTTACTGATTCTGAGGCATCTGTATTAGAATTAGATTCAGCTGTAAGTGGTAGAACTCCCCAAATATCAGTAGCTCGAACAAGGTATACTTGAACGAGTTATGATCCCTCGTAAGTCCAGATTCAACAATCCAAGACTTATATAGCAAATCCACCATTACCAGTTACACAGGCTCCCTCCATCTTGTTGTTCTGCTATCCTCAACCTGTGGTTTCAACATCATGGTTCAAGATAGCTGCTTAATCTCCAGCCATCACATACACATTCTAACCAAAAGGAAGAAAGACAGAGTAGAGGAAAGCATGTCTTTTCCATATAAAAACAAAGTTATTGAAAATTATACACACCATTCAGCTTGCATCTCATAGAAAAGTACTTGGTCATACAGCCAGCCACACCTAGTTTCAAAGGAAGCTGGGAAGTATAGTCCTTATTCTGGGTGACTTTGTGCCCAGTGAAAAGTAAAGGGTCCTATTCCCAGGGAAAAAGAAGAGAAGAAATAATAGGAACTACTTATAATAACTATAACAGCATCAATCTCAGCTGAGATTATATTACAAATAGAATCAAAATCCTCAATCCATTAGCTGTTACCCCTGCATCCATCTCGATCAGAACCAGACACATTCAAGCTAAGACTTTTTCTTTACTCTGTGCTGATGAGTACTGCCAGTTTTGCCTATATGTTTCTTTACCTAATAATTAAAGGTCAATCAATACCTTTCTGACTGATATCTTTAGATCTATAATATATCGTCAGTCAGGTTATTGGTATTTTGCTGGCCCAAATTAGTCTGTCTCTTTCGGGTAATTATACATTTTTCTGCTATGATCCTACATTTTATTTTCAGAGGACATTCTTATTTCCTCATTCACAAGTCCTTAGAAGTCTTTCTCCATGGCTTCAAAGGACAATAACAAATTACAAAGACATCTGCCATCAGGTTAAAGCCTTGTGCCCGCAGATAAGTTTCACTCTTTTCTATGCTCATTGATCATGGCCAGTGATTCCAATCCTAGAAGTGTCTAAAATTTGTCCCAAATGGAGCGATTGTGACCATGTAGTTGAGTATAAATTCAATACCACTACTTGAAAGATAACTGTGCAATTTGGTCTTGAAATTATTCTTGGCTAGAGTCAGGACTGGTCTAACAAGTGGGTGAAGGGAATATCTTGCATACTGAATTACAGCACAGTAGGTAAAATTAACACCCCTATTGTGCTGATGAAGAAATTGAGGCCCAGAGAAAATAAGCAGTTTGTCCAAGGTTTGGGATCTTACCAATATTTCACTATTGATATAACTTAAGAAATATGGGAAATGTCTCTGCTGTAAAATATTTCTCCATTAGTTTTCAGGATTCTGAAATTTAAAATATTCTTTTGGCCTGGAAAGCAAATATACTGGGAAAAGTAAAGCTAACTCTTTACAGAATCCAGCAGGGAAAATCCTTATGTTCTTTATATCGCCATGACCAGTATCTTACATGACCAATAAAGGTCACCATCATTTCTCACCTGGATTTCTACAATAGCCATCCAACTGGTCTCCAGAGTCCCAGGATGGCTCCTTCCAATCTGTTCTCCAGATTATAGCCAGAAGAACCTTCCCGAAATGCAGATCTGATCATGTTACTCCCTGCTTAGGTGCTTACAGACGCTCTTCATTGCCTTCAGCATGGTCTACTCCAGTAGTTTTCAACTTCATTTGGCAAAATGTTTTTAAATGTTTTATTATTTATTTTTAGGAGAGAGAGAGACAGAGTGCAAGCGGGGGAGAGGCAGACAGAGGGAGACACAGAATCCAAAGCAGGCTCCAGGCTTTGAGCTGTCAGTACAGGGCCCGATGTAGGGCTCGAACCCACAAACCGTGAGACCATGACCTGAGCCAAAGTCAGACACTTAACCCACTGAGCCACCCTGGTGCCCCTGGCAAAATATTATATAACAAATAATTTTCCTCATCATCCCCCTCATTATTCTGAAAGCTAATTCCTAGAGAAAGTAAATGATCTACATACACAATTTAAAAATAATTTTAATTTAACTCTCTAACTTTAATATACAGGAGCAATAAAACTAATTAACCTAAACAACATTAGGTCAAATTTTTAAAAATGCTTGGCCATGATTACATTAGAAGCAAAAACACTACAAATTTTGGGATGGTGGAGACAGGACTGACCTCCCCCATCCCCAATGCCTACAGACAAGCACTGGTCTACACTCTTTAATATGACCTACAATGTTTTCGTGCTCTGAACTCCCCTCACCTCTCCAGCCAATATTCTCGCTAATCAGCTAGCCTTGGACTTGAATCCTCATAAACTACCTGAGTACCCAATTCATACAATGGTTTCTCACTTACTGGTCTTCAAGCAAGAAGTAACTTTCTTGGCCTAGAAGTCTTCTTTATCCTCTCTCCAGCTTTATCTGGCTAGTTCCTTTTCATTCATGTCTCTGCTTAGAACTGCTTCCTCCAGGAAGCCTCCCCTGACACAGCAATAAGATGTGGCATCCCTCTAGAACATCCTGAAATGTCCTCTATTATAGCACACATCACACCGCATTGCAATTTTCTCTTTACCTCTCCAGTCACTCCCTGGACAATGAGTTTTTTGAGAAGATAGACTGTTTGTGGTCACTGTTACAGCACACAACGGTTGGCACAGAATTGGCATTCATAATGACTTAAATGAAAAGGAAGTTGGAGAGCATCAAAATTTAACTTGGTTAAACTTTTATATTCATACTGAAGGACACTTTGGGGGAAGGAAATAGTGAAGTTGGGAGTATTACAGTAAGCTATGTTTTAGAAACACATTATTTTAGAAAGATGTATAAATGTCAAAAATACAAAACATATTTTGAAAAAAATAAAATGTAAGAAACCTGACAAACATTCCATCAGCCAGGTTATTAAGATCAACATCAACAGTGATAAGCCATGTTTATAGTATGTACTCTTGATGTGATATGATGAAAATGGCACTTTACCTATGTGGTTTTCCTCCCCCAAACCCATAATCCCAGTGTAAACAAAAGAAAAACATCAGACAAATCTCAACTGAGGGGCATTTTACAAAATACCTGATGAGTACTCCTCAAAACTATCAAGATCATCAAGAACAAGAAAAGTCTGAGAAACTGTTATAACCACGAGGAACTATTAAAAAGATGTAATAATTGGGGCACCTGGGTGGCTCGGTTAGTTAAGTATCTGACTTTGGTTCAGCTCATGATCTCACAGTTTGTGGGTTCAAGTCCTGCATTGTGCTGACAGCTTGGAGCCTGGAGCCTGCTTCGAATTCTGTGTCTCCCTCTCTCTCTACCCCTTCCCTGCTCATGCCGTCTCTCAAAAATAAACATTAAAAATAAATAAATAAAAATAAAGAGAATGTAATAACTAAATGTAATCTGATATCCTAGATGAGATTCTGAAACAGAAAAAGGCAAAACTTAAGGAAATATGAATAAAATATGGACTTTTGTTAATAATATTGTAGCAATATTTCATTAATTATAATAAATGTACCATGCTAATATAAGATGTTAATAATAGGAGAAACTGGATGCAAGAGTATATGGGAACTCTCTTTACAATCTGCAATCTTTCTGTAAATCAAAAATTATTCTAAAACAAAAAGGTTTGCTTTTCTTATGGGCTAGACATTTTTTAATATTTTTCTTAAATGTTTATTAATTTTTGAGAGAGAGAGAGAGAGAGAGAGCAAGCAGGGGAGGGACAAAGAAAGAGGGAGACACAGAATCTAAAGCAGGCTCCAGGCTCTGAGCTGTCAGGGCCAGACATGGGGTTCCAACCCATGAACCAGGAGATTATGACCTAAGCCAAATTCAGATGTTAAACCACCTGAGCTACCCAGGCGCCCCTATGGGCAAAACATGTAAATAGACACAGCATCCAAAAAAAAGTGTATAAATGCAACAAGCCCATGAAAATATTCTCAACATCTTCAGTCATAAGGCAAATGAAAATGAAGCCATAATGTAATACCACTACAAACACATCAGAATGGTTAAAATATGGAAGACTGGAAGGTCAAGTGTTTGTGTGGATACAGAGGAACTGAAATTCTCAAACATTGATTATGGGAATGATACAGTTGCTTTAAAAACAAATTGGCAATTTCTTACAAGTTAAACATACACTTTCCACAGATCCAGCAATTCCACTCCTAGGCAATTACCCAAGGATAATAAAATATATACTGCTCACACATACATACATACAATGTAAAATGATAACATCAACCACAAAGATAACAAAAGTAAAAAAGCATTGTCATTTGGAAAATCACGAAAATCCTGAAATAATGTTCTTAGGTTAGGCATGCTAAAATATTTAGAGGTAAAGTGTCATGATGTCTGCAACTTATTCTCACATGATTCAGCAAAAGAAGAAAGGAAGGAATAATTTCAGAAGGAAGGGAGGGAGGGAGGGGAGAGAGGAGAGAGAACAGCAAGTGTAGCAAAAATGTTAAAAATTGGTGAATCAAGATGAAGATCAAAAGAACTGGTGAATCAAGGGAGCACCTGGGTGGCTCAGTTGGTTGAGCATCTTACTCTTGATTTTGGTTCAGGTCATGATCTCAGGGTTGTGAGATCAAGCTCTGCATTGGGCTCCGTGCTGGTGGACTGGTGGAGTAGGGCCTGCTTGGGATTCTCTCTCTCTCTCTCTCTCTCTCTCTCTCACTCACTCTCTCTCTCTCTCTCTCCCACAGACACACACCCCGCCAATAAATAAACTTTAAAAAAACAAGAGAACTGGTGAATCAAGATGAAGGGAAGGAGGGAGGGAGGAGAGAAAGCGGTAAAAAATTTAAATGGTAAAATGCTAAAAATTGGTGAATCAAGATGAAGAGATGAATGAGTTCTATTATTCTTATGACTGTCCTAGACTATTCATTTGATATTAGCAGAATAGAAAGTTGTGGGGAAAAGCAAGATCAGTAATAGCACTGGTAAGATGATATGAATTTTTCTATGGATCAATTTTTTTTATTTTGCTCCATGGCTGGAGGTTAGCCAAAGTATTTTTGTTGTCTAAGCACTTAAATGTGACTATCTCCACAGACAGTCTGTCAACTATGACATGTTTATTAAACTATGAAATGTTTATTAAAAGTTTCTCAGAGGGGCACCTGAGTGGCTCAGTCAGTTAAGCTTCTGACTTCGACTCAGGTCATGATCTCACAGTTCGTGAGTTCAAGCCCTACCTCGGGCTCTGTGCTCACAGCTCAGAGCCTGGAGCCTGCTTCAGATTCTGTGTCTCCCTCTCTCTTCCCCTCCCCTGCTCATTCTCTGTCTCTCAGAAATAAATAAACATTTTTTAAAAAAAGTTTCTTAGATAGATCAACTAAATTTAGGATTATATGTTTAACATCAGTACAACCCAGATGTTAAATACAAAGTTCTATCAAATAACTTCTTTTGTACTCCATGACTCTAGGTAGTGTTCAACTTATTTGTCCAGTTGTTTTAGAATCATGTAGACATTTTTATTCAGAATCAACTTTAAAAGAAGGCAGAGTAGGCAATAAAGATAAGCTAACCAATTTCTGATTTAAAAGAATCGTCCCTTGGGAGCCTGTATGTGTATTTCAACAATGGTTCTGTTGCTCAAACATATTTCAGAATCCCACTCTGGTGTTTCAGAGCCTATTTATGAATCTCCTAATTAAATCAGTGTGGTTATTTTAAATACATCCATACTTTATTTAGGACAAAATGACATGTGAACATGTGATCACTCAACTTATTTACCATTTTTGAACCCACGACTGTTGGTATTTTTGAAAAATCATGTCTGCCTTAACAAGTTAAAAATTGCCAAAATAAATGCTATTCAAAAAAAAGTTCCATGTCTTTAAGATTAGAAACAAAATAAGAGCTCCTATTTTAGGCCAGAGGTGGGCAAGTATTCTCGGTAAAGTTTCAAACAGTAAACATTTTAGGCTTTGTTGGTCATATGGATTCTGTTACATCTAATCAGCTCTTCCACTGTAGTATGAAAGCAGCCATAGACAATAAAATGAATAAGCTTACCTGCATCCCAATAAAATTTTACTTACAAAAACAGTTTTTGGAACACATTTGGTCCACAGGCCCCTGTTTACAGACCCCTGTTTTAGGTAATAATAGGTAACTGACATAAATACAGTTGATCCTTGAACAACATGCAGCTTATGGGTGCCCAGCCCCGTGCAGTCAAATATCTCTATATAATTTCTGACTCTCCCCAAATCTAACTACTAATAGCCTACTATCGAGCAGAAACTTAACTATGTTAACTGATAACAAAGTTGATTAACACATATTTTGTGTTATATGTGTTATACATTGTATTCTTACAATAAAGTTAGTTACAGAAAATGTTATTAGGAAAATCATAAGGGGCGCCTGGGTGGCTCAGTCGGATAAGCGTCTGACTCTGGATTTTGAGTCGGGTCATGATCTCATGCTTCATGAGATCGAGCCTCACGTTGGGCTCCATGCTGACAACACAGAGCCTGCTTGGGATTCTCTCATTCTCTCTCTCTCTTTACCTCTGTCCCTCTCCCCTTCTTGTATGCATGCTCTCTCTCTCTCTCTCTCTCTCTCTAAAAAGTAAAAGATAAAATAAATAAATAAATAAATAAAAAGCACAAAGCATCATCCACTGCTCCAAGAGCAGTGGCTCCATTCTTCAGGAAGTAATAGGAGGTCAGCTTATTTAGTACCAATATAATATCTGTTAAAAAGGGACAAAAACACATAAACATAAAACACAGCATATACACAAAAACTCAATATCAAGGGGCACCTAGGTGGCTCAGTTGGTTGAGTGTCTGACTTTGGTTCAGGTCATTATCTCACGGTTTGCGAGTTCAGGCCCCACATTGGACTTTGTGCTGACAGTGCAGAGCCTGTGTGAGATTCTTTCTCCCTCTCTCTCTGCCCCTTGCCTGCTTGTGTGCTCTCTCTCTCTCTCTCTCTCTCTCTCTCTCTGAGTGAAGAAGCTTAAAAAATTTTTTTAAAAACTTCAATGTCAAAATGATAATGTAGCCAATTAATAGTAAAATATTAGTTTATCCAAAACAATCAAAGAGAATACAAGGTGAAAGCAATCTACAGAGTACTTCTAGAATTTTTATTAATTTCATTGCCACATGAAAACAAAACATATTTCCTTGGCATTCACAAATAGTATTTTTTTATTTTATTTATTTTTTAATTTTAGAGAGAGTGTGTGAGAGTGGGGGAGAGGAGCAGAGGGAGGAAGAGAATCCCAAGCAGGCCCTACACAGTGCCTAATCCAGAGCTCGATCTCACCAATGGTGAGATCATGACCTGAGTCAAAATTCAGAGTCAGATGCTTAACCAACTGAGCCACCCAGGTGCCCCGACATTCACAAATTTAAAAAAAAATAAAACTAAAAATCTTTTCACAGACAATGATTGATGTTTGCAAATGCTTGGTATAAAGAGCAAAAACCATAAACAATTCTATTTAAACAAATGGTGCAAAGTCTTTCTTCACTTAAAAACATTTGTTAGAATGAATGATTACAATTTTCACATCTTCAGAAGAAAAGAGATCTGAAATGAGGCCTGCGCTAACATTTCATACTCATTGGACTATTTTTCCATTTTGATGTTTCCCCACTATGCTAGTTGTTCTCAAATGCAATCTTTGAATGCATCAACATCATCTGGGAATCTGTTAGAAATGCAAATTCTTACCCCAGACCTCCTGAATCAGGAGCCCTGGGAGTGGGGCCCAGAGAAAACCGTCCAGGTGATACTGATGTGCACACACACAGGTTTGAGAACTACTGGTCTACATCCAGGCAGATGCTATGTAGCTACCGCAAAAGAGAAAGCCATCCTCTTCAGTTGTTGGGTCCCAGCACAGATCCATCTCAAGTCTCCTTACCCTTCCCATGTTTTACCAGCTTGGACCTAAAGGAGGGGAGAGTGAAGATGGCTTACAAATGGAAGCCCACTCATAACTGCTACTCTTACTGCTCTTACCAACCACCTAACCCACATGTGGACTTTACATAGTAGTACATGAGGCATCTATACTTCCTCACTCAGCTAAAACTCAAGGACTAAAAGTGCATACTGGGGACAGGGAGGAATACTATTTTTCATAAGAAGAATTACAAAGCAACTGACTCCTAAACTGTGTGCATATATAACATCAATTGCAATAATATCTTAGGCATATTTTTTAAAAATGCTTTAATGTTTATTTATTTTTTAGAGAGATAGGGACAGAGTGTGAGCAGGGAAGGGGCAGAGTGAGAAGGAGACACAGAATCCAAAGCAGCTCCAGGCTCCGAGCTGTCAGCACAGAGCCTGACGTGGGGCTCAAACTCATGAATTATGAGATCATGACCTGAACTGAAGTCAGACGCTCAACCAACTGAGCCACCCAGGCACCCCATCTTAGGCATATTTTTAAGAGATCCATTAGAACCTTCAATTTTATGAAATTCATTTATACAGAACATGTTTTTATATAATGATGGGGGATAAAATGTCCCTGAAGTAATCGCACTCTCAGAATGTGATGAAAATTCACCTCCAAATACAGAAGCACATGAACACACTGCTTTCAGTTTCTTCCTGTTTGGCTTTAACTCCTGCCTGATCAAAGAAATTAGAACCCTGTAAATTAACAAGCGTCTTCTGAATTAAAACAATTTTTTTTAAATAAATAAGGCTGTAACTAATGAATGAAAACCCTACTCTATGTGCTATATTATAATAAGCATTTGTGGTTTGGGGGTTATAAATTAAAATAAAAAATTTTTTAAACTATTGGAATAGCTAGTTAAGATGTTCAGAGGCTAAAACAGCAAGGTGAACTGAGGTCAGCAGCAAGACCCTCCAAACAGATGTGGAAATTGAACTGATTTTTTTTAAATGTTTATTTATTTTTGAGAGACAGAAGGGGAGGGGCAGAAAGGGAGAGAGAGAATTCCAAACAGGCTCTGTACTGTTAATGCAGAGTTCAACATGGGTTCCATCTCAAGAACCATGAGATCATGACCTGAATTGAAATAAGAGTCAGACACTTAACCAACTGAGGCACCCAGATGCCCCAAAACTCAACTGGTTTTTGAAGGATGGATGTGTAGGGAGATGAGAATGAAAGTTCCAGACAGGCATATGCCATGAGCAAAGACTCTGAATGTACTTTGCAGATATGAAGAATAATAGAGTAGACCAATTTAGCTGGAGTAGGAAATCCATACAGGAAAAATTCAGTAGATTAGGTCCATTTTACTATGGCCTTAGATGTCAGGCTGGGGCATCTGACTTGCTCCGAGAGCAATGAGGAACATTTAAAATTCTAGGGACAAGATGAAAGCTGTATTTTAGGAAGACTGATTTGACTAAATGTGTAGAGTAGATTACAGTTGAGCTTCTCAAGTTGTAAAATGCATACGAAATCACCTGGGATCCCATTTAAATACAGATTCTGATTCAGTAGGTCTGGGGTATGGGCTAAGATTCTTTATTTCTAACACAGTCCCAGTGATGCCCAGACTATTGGTCCTCAGACAGTACTTTGAATAGTGGAGGATTAGGGTATGGTTCTAAATTCAAGATATCCTCTGTGGTCTAATATTGAAGTAGGAAGAGAAAGCATGACATAAAGAAAATAACTTTTTTTAATACAAAAAGAAAAAGCTAGAAAGCTGATAAATAAATTAAAAAATACTAAAATTATATCCTATTTGCCTTAAAAGAGGCAAGAAAGAAAGAACCAAAGAACAACAATGGGTTGGACAAATAGAAAGGAGTCAAACCATAGTAATAATCACATGCAGTGAAACGGATTAGAGTCACATATATATAGTTAACTGATTTTTTGACAAAGTCTCAGGGTCAATAGGGTGGAATTTTCTCAACAAATGGTACTGAAACAATTGGATATTCATGTGCCCCTTCCCCCTAAAAAAAGAACCTTGCATCATGTTGAAAAATTAACCAAAAATTCATCACTGACCTAAATGTAAAATGTAATAAAACTATAAAACTTCTATGAGAAAGCTTAGGAGCAAATCTTTGTGACTTCAGCTTAAACAAAGATTTCTCACCAAATGCACTATTCATTAAAAAAACAGAAATGGATTAATTTGGCTTCATCAAAATTCAAAACTCCTCTTTGAAAGACACCTTTAAGAAAATGAAAAGACAATCCACAAACTAGGTGAGAATATCTGCAAATCACATATCTGATCAAGGATTTGAATCCAGAATTTACAAAGAACTCTTAAAACTTAATAATGAGGGGCGCCTGGGTGGCTCAATCGGTTGAGCGTCTGACTTCTGCTCAGGTCATGATCTCACCGCTCCTGGGTCTGAGCCCCGAGTTGGGCTCTGTGCTGACAGTTCAGAGCCTGGAGTCTGCTTCCAATTCTGTGTCTTTCCTTGCTCTCTGCCCCTCCTCCACTCACACTGTATCTCTCAAAAATGAATAAATGTTAAAAAAATTTTAAAAACCTCAATAATGAGAAATATAACCACCCAATAAAAAGAAGGGGCAAATGAAAAAAATAGTAACTTTTTACAAATTTATAACTGTTTGCAAGGATTAGACATTTCTCATTCAAGCAGCTGAAATGAAAATGGGGGCTATAAAAAAAAGAACATAAGAGTGGCACCTGGGTGGCTCAGTTGGTTAAGCATCTGACTCTGGATTTCTGCTCAGGGCATGCTCTCAATGGTTCGTGAGATCAAGCCCCAGGACGGACTCTGTGCCAACAGCAAGGAGCCTGGTCAGGAGTCTCTTTCTCCCTCTCTCTCTGTTCCTCCCCCATTCATGCATGCTCTCTGGCTCCCTTTCTCTCAAAAATAAATAAACAACAACAACAACAACAAGAACATAAGGGAATCAATCTTACAGAAACAAATGCAGAGTGTATGGTACAATGCCACCCGGGGAAATAGAAAGGCACTAGACGCTTGTCTCTTGGCCTCTCTGCTACGTGCTTTCCCATCTCCTCATTCTTCCTCCTTCTTACTCACCTTCAGTTTGCCCATTAGGTATCTCACTCCTGTCTCTGAATAACTTTCAGTTGAAGTGCCCACCACCATCTTACTGCAGGCTCTTAAGTCTCAGTTCAAGTTCTCAGGAGAGAACCAGCTTGGACCAGTCTTTGGATTGGTCATGAGGGTCAGGAGTCCATTTCTGGTTCAATCATCTGTTACCTACACCAAGTCTTTCTATAAAATTTCAGGGTCTATGAGTGAAATGAAGATGGCAAACAAACTGATGAAAAAATCTGTCAAAATGACTGGTAGGACAGACTCTCAGGTTCAGCTGAGGCCTCTAATGTTTAGATAACATATGTCAAGTACTTCCCTTGCTCTAAAAGTCATGTGCTTTTCTAAGCATGTTAAAACATTGAGAAACCAGTTCTGTCTGCCCTAAGGTATCCTCCTCCAGACTATATGAGTTGAAAAATTTGTTGCTATGCATTCCCTTCCCTTTAGCCCACATGCATGAGACAACATGGGAGTTCTTATCCCTCACATGAGAGGTTTTCAAGAGAATCACTTGGAGAGCTTGAAATTTGGGGGGTTTTGGGAATTGTCTCACTTTGAAAATGCGAAAAGGGGAAGGCTGTGGCTACATCAGCCAGAGACAGAAGAGCCAAGGGAGGGAAGGGCAGGAAAGAGATGCAATCCCAGGAATGAGCTGCCCTCGAGTTGATGTGGAGGTGGGTGGGACCTAGACACAGTCACAGTACAATCCTACAGGAAGAAACTGGCTTGGATTTAAAGGGTGCCTACCCCTTTAAAGAGCAATACTATCTCAAATGTGGAACCTCTAATCTGGATTAGATTTTTTCCTATCTGAGAATTATCTGAGGGGCACCTGGGTGGCTCAGTTGGTTAAGCGTCCAACTCTTGGTTTTGGCTCAGGTCATTATCTCGTGGTTTTGGGTTGGAGCCCCACATTGGGCTCTGTGCTGGCAGTGTGGTACCTGCTTGGGATTCTCTCTCTCTCCCTCTGTCTCTGCCTCTTCTCCACTCGTGCTCTCTCTCTCAAAATAAATAAATAAATAAACTTTAAAAAATTATCTGAAAGTATGAGAGCTGACTAAGATCTACCTGAAGTGTAGGGAAGGGTGAATCTTCAAAGCTGGTTTAAATGGAGAATGGGGGTGGGGGAGGGGAGTCTTGCCTATACCCTTTGAGTCCAACAGCTTCTTTATTTTTTTTATTTTTTATTCTTCCTAATAAGATAAAGCCCCTGCTTTATTCTGGTTATTTGTACATTCCAGAAACTTTTGGGGGGAAGGGGAAGAAACTACAAAGAAAGACATAGACATATGGGGGGAAATATACTACAAACCATTGTTTTCATTTTTGGTTAAAGAAAAAAAAACCTTTATAATCAATATTCCACTCATAAGTAAAAGTAAGATAGAAAAAAACTTGATTGTTCTTAATCTGGCATTTGTATCTTCTCATTTCATATGTAGTTTGGGTACTAGTACTATCCATTGGCAGAATACCTAAAAGCAAACACAAATATCAGAAAGGAAAAAGCATTGACAAGAGGAAGCTCAAGAAGATGGGTTCAGAAGGGTGGGTGGCCCACTGGGCACCAGGCCAGGCAGGTCAGTAGAAGACTATGTGCAGGGGAGCCCTATGGCTCTTCTCCGACTCCTGCAGCAGCTCATCAACCTAATTCTCCATGTTTTCTGTATGCTGAATACACTGGCATAGCTCACAGATGAAGAACACCCCCAGGACAGCCTCTCCATGACTGTCCTGGATGTCCACATTGCTCACACGCACTACCTGGCAGGTCCCCTGCTCTCTGGAATTCAGATCTTCAACCATCTGGTGGGTTAGTCACTCTCTCTTCACAGGTAAGGATCAGATTTTGCAGTTCTGGAATCTTTCTGTCCAGGATTTGATTCTCTTACTTCTGTCCAACATATGTAAAATGCTAGTCTGTCCTTCCTAAGGAGATCATTGTACATCTGATCATACTTTTAAAATCCTAAATATTTGGCTTGTCACTTGCCATTTCTGAAAACTTGACATGAGTTCCTGTTCCAAAGAATGGGACATTGAATCCCCATTTGCTAAGGATGTTGGGCGCCTCCATGCTTGGTTCTGGTTTCTCCAGCACACCACGGCCATCTGCAGCAGCAAAGACTGCGAGGCAGCAGTCACACATCCTTGATGCACCTCAAACAGGTTCTTTAAACCAGCAGTAAATGCAAAATTATGTCACCCCAATGGTGGTTGCAGATTCCAGGCTCTGATTAATTGAAGAATAGTCTAGCATACTGAAAACAGAACTTGGAGTTAAAGATTTGTTTGTTTTTCAACTTCAGTTTCTTTCTTGAGATAAAACTGTTTCATCTGGGATTTAGAACCCAACACAAAGCTTGACAGAAGTGACAATGAAGTAGATCTTTAGGAAAGGGGTTTATGACTCAAGAAAGAATAACAGATGAAGGAAAGAGGGAGATATATATTCTTCTGTAAAAGTGAATGAGATTTCCTTATGAAAATGTATGACAAGATTGGAGAATGGAGAAGCTAGCAGAATGGTATCCTGTACTTTGAGATCATCAAGTAAAAGCAATCCTGCAGCCTCTATGAGTTTGTCTAAACTGAGTGAAGATAAGCACTACCTCAGCCCCACCCTTACCTTTGCCAAAGGAGCCCAGAAGAAGGAGGGAGGTCTGTCATACAAACCAAAAGGCTTGCATTCCCTGTGCACTGCCCTCTGGGATTCCACTAAGCTTCTCAAAGAAAGATTCCATTGTAACTACAGATTCTTATCCAGTGTCCTCACTTGCGTGTCATTTTGTTTTGTAAACATTTCTCATTTCTCATGCTGACTGCTAAGTTAATTCATTCAGTTCTTTTGTTTTCTTCTTGCAGAGGCTTCTCTGTGTCTGGCACTGCTCAGTAAGCTCCTCATGGAACATTTGAGTGTGTGGCAGTGCAGGTAATGAACAGTACATCCATTAAAATATATCAGATGCTAGTAAATGTTTTATTCACCAAAAAATGGCAGGGGAAATGAATAGAGATTGCTAGGGAGATGAATTTAAAATAGGGGGTCAGAGAAGCCCTCCTTGAGAAGGTGATGATTTGAGCAAAGACTTGAGGGGAGGAGCATCTAGGAATAATCAAGGAACAGCAAGAAGTTAGTATAGCTGGAACAGGGGGAAAGAGGAAGAAAGGGATAGAGTGGGATAATAAAGAAGGGCCAAATCACATAGAAACTCTTAGCTACTATAAGGACTTTGGCTTTTACTCTGAATGAGATGAGAAGCCATTCGAGGGCCAAAGAGTAACATGACTTGACTGATGTTTCAATAGGACCATTCTGGATAAAGATGATAGGGGATGGAGTGCCAGGGGCAGTCAATCACCTGGGAAGCTCTTGAAACAGCCCAGGCCAGAGATGATAAAGGCAAGGACTGTGGGTCAGAGTGGCAGCCCCTGGAGGAAATGAGGACTGACGGGAGGAGTAAGCAGATTCCAATGATAACTCCCTGAATGCCATACTAAGGTGTTGGGCTTGTATCTGGCAGAAGGAAAACAAAGAGGCAAATGCAAAACAAATTTAAATTCAGTAACTAAACTATCAAGGGGAATTTGACTATTGCAGGAGTATTTTTATCAGTAAAGTCTAGAGGTGCTTTTCAAGTATAATAAACCTTTCAGGTAGAGATATTTTGGAATCCAGAAAAGCCTTGAAACCATTTAAAACTCATATAAGATTCTTTGAAAGCATTTATAAATTTGACAAAGTATCCCACTTAAGGAAAAAATTCCCTAGAAGGAAAACAAAAACAAAAACAAAACAGGTATTAGCTTTTCTTTTTAAAAACCACACCAAGGAGATATAAATAGAAAAAAGCTAAAAATACTCCTAGATGTCACAATGTGCCAGATTAACATCTGATATTTCCAATAAAGATCTAGTAACAAAAGTACCAACGCTCAGTGCTAAATGACAAACCATTTTCGAACAAGTAAAGGGCAATCAGTGGAAATAAAAAAGGACTCAAAGTATGGCATTAAATGTATGTGACTTGAAAAGGGATTAAGAACTGCATGGCAGGGACCTCACTCTATTATGATACCAGAGATAGAGACAGACGGACAACCACAAAAAATGCTATGTATTCATGAAGTGTAATCTAATACAAATTTGAGAATGGAATAATACAAAGCAGGAGACATTTTTGAAATGTCATCAAACAGTGCCAGTGAATATTATTTCTGCCAGGGAACAGCAAGAGAGAATGTTTTATTCAAGAGTATCCAAGGAAATAAAAGTTACATTTAAATAGGACATTTCTCAGCTACATTGAAAAATTTTAATGAAAAATAGAAAAGCAGCTTCTGGGAATAAAAGTGTTATCTTTTTGTTCTGGGAATAAAAGTATTGTATTATATATGTTTTCATAATAAGTAATTATAGGTATCCCCTGCTTTTTGAAAGTTCACATTATGCCACTTTGCTTTTATGAAAGGTCTACATAAGTACCTATTTGTGCTAACTGAAAGAAATCCAAAGAGGATTTTCACTTTGAAGAAAAAAGGTAAAAAGCAAAAAGAGTGTTCTGCGTTTGTTTTGCAGCAAAACAAATTTATGTGATAGAGGCAGTTGCATACCTAGAACAGAAAGGGTGGCACCACCCATCTCCTTCCCCAGGAACTACACTCAGCATCTCAGCATCTCAGCATCAAGATGGCATAGCTTTGAACTGTGTCTATGAGCGTCTATGCTTTATCTTGATTTATTTTGTACATCCCTTAGCAGGATGTGTTCTAAGGCCTCAAAAAAGCTTAAGAGTTACTTTTCGGGTCTGGGAACGCTAAAAAAAATTTCCATATAAAGTAATGGTAATTGCTTCTTCCCTTTGCGTCATTTCAGCTTATGAAGTTTCATAGGGACATTCTACTTTCAAATAGAGGGGGGAAACCTGTACTTAGTATTTAATAGCTGGATTCTCAGTATTAAAATGAGACAAGCCAAAGAGGTTTAACAATTTATTTTACTTTGTCACCAGGCAGGCATGATTATTAGCAGTGCAATGTGTTTTTAGCCTTTTGTTTTTTCCTTATCTTTCTTCTAAGTAAAATAAAGGAGGGTAGTTCTCTCCAGAGGGAGAGAACAGAGTGAGTGATTACAATAAATTACATACTCTCCTTTGATATTTAGGACAAATGTCTATACCACTGTCTTTTCCCTATCAAATATATCTACCAGCCTTGGGGATATTCCCTTAAGTTCCCTGAGAGCTTCTGAAACATTCCACTTTCCCTCCAATTACATCATGCCTGACAACTTCAACATCCCTGTCCATGACTTTTTGACAACCTGACCTTGTGTTTTCTCAGCCAGATTGACTTCTTGCCACCTACCTTCTGTGAATCTTGAGTCTGCTCAACCGCTCACAATTTAAACAAATGCCCATCCCCAGCCATCACGTCTTATCTCGTCATTTCTCCCATTCTACTCAAGCTGGTATTTGTCCTCAGAGTAACAAAAATTCCATCAATCCTCAACTAGTAGCCTTAAGGCTACAGATTGTAGAGTCAGTCTGTCTAGGTTTAAATCCTGACCTCTCTTTATTAGTTGAGTGACCAGAGACAAATTACTTAATCCCTCTATGCCCTAAATTTCTCACAGGTTCCTGTGGAGGTTAAATGAGATAATCCACATAAACCTGGCACACTTTAAATCCGTGATGAACATTAGCCAGTGGTATCAGTATAATAATTCGCTTCACTTGTCCTTTGTGGAGCCTGGTCACCGCAGTGACCTTGTTTTTCTCCCACTCTGGTTGGTGTACTAGTCCCTTCCATCATTCACTTTTTTCATATCAGCTCCTGGATTGATTTAAACCTTGATTACTTCCTAAATCTAATTGGATTCTAACTCTAGATCATTAGGGATACTCAGGATTTTTTTTTTATGATTAATCTCTTCTTGAGTCCTTATTCCATTCCCCACAACAGCTACTCTAAACCACCTCTATTTTCCTAAAGTCCCCAAATCTTGCCCTGCCTGAAATATTTTTATGACATAAAGTTGTCTCCTACTTCACCAAGACAGAGGCCACCCTGTTACAGAGAAAGCTTCTCCTATACTTCTGTTTTTTCCCATGAAGAAGGAACCGAATGAATGTAACTCCTGACTTCTCTGCCTCTGTATTCACTTTCCCTTCAGGGAAGTGGAATGACTCAGTAGATTGGTAAGTTTGTGCAGAATAAACCAGCATTCTCTAACCAGCCTTTAGATCTCTTGGCAGCCAGCAGGCCCACACAGCCTGGGCCAATCACTCTCCCACTGGCCATAGGATGTTCAGGAGGCCAGCTGCCTCTAGAGGACCTGGGGAAACCTGTAGTTTGGAAAGGGAGTAGAGCTCTTAAGTCAGAAGACCTCCCAACAGACAGATGTTGAGGAATATTAAAAAATCAAATAAAAACTGGGAATTTAGAGGAGCCATATAAATTTATAGGTATGAGTGGACTTTAGAATGTTTTAATCTTGGCAGTTGAATGGGCTCTTAAGAGCTACAGTCTGGGACAAATGCTGCCAAGGATGTGGAGAAACAGGAATGCTCATTTATTTCTAGTGGGAATGCAAAATGGTATAGCCATTTTGGTAGACAACCTGGTAGCTTCTTACTAAACTAAACATACTCTGAGCATACAATCCAGAAGTCACACTTGATATTTATCAAAAGGGACTGAAAACTTATGTTCATACAAAATTGTGTACATGGATGTTTAAAGCAGCGTTATTCATGATTGCCAAAACCTAGAAGCAAGCAAGATCTATTTTAGTCAGTAAATGGATAAACAAACTGTGACACCTCCAGTCAGTGGAATATTATTAGGCACTAAAAAGAAATATGCCATCAGATATCAAAGGACATGGTGGAATCTTAAATGCCTAATACTGAATGAAAGAATCCCACCCTAAAAGGGCTACAAGTTGTATGACTCCAACAATATGACATTGTGAAAGAGGTAAAACTATGGAGAGAGTAAAAAGATAAATGGTTGCCAGGTGTTGGGGAAGGAGGGATGCAGAGGCAGGGCAGAAAATTTTTGAGCAGCGATACAATTCTATATACTATACTGGTGTATATATGTCATTACATATTCGTCCAAGCCTACAGAACGTACAACACCAAAAGTGAACCCTAAGGTAAACCATGGACTTTTGGTGATAATGATACATCACTGTAGGTTCATCCTTTGTAACAAGCGTACCACTCTTGTGCAGGATGTTGATAGTGGGGCAGGTTGTGCATGTGTGGGGTTAGAGGATATACAGGAACTCTCCTCTGTACTTTCCACTCAATTTTTCTGTGAACTTAAAACCACTCTAAAAAATAAAGTCTATTCAACAACAACAACAACAACAACACATATGCTAAGAAGGAGGTTTCCTTGTCGAACAGAGGGTATTTTTTAAAAAATACAGATTCTTATGCTTCATCTCGTAACTACTAAATCATATCTGTAGGAAGAGGACATAGGAACCAGTATTTTTTTTGCATGCAGTTGTTAAATAATAATAAGCACCCAGGAGATTCTTTTGATCAGACAAGTTTGGGAAACATTGGCCCCAAACATTAGGCCCCATAGAAAAGCCTAACTTTTATACCTGAAAGCAGTTACAGCAGCTGATGGCCAAGGATTACAATGGTTGGCTCAGAAGATACTACACAAGCAGTGTTAGTGAACAGAGTTCACTCTAAATGTAGCTCAAGGCATTGGTATTCTTCCATATTGCCTTTGTAGTTAGAAGACTACATAGCATATTTGGATCAACTGAATGTGAATGGAAGTGTTGTGACTGAAAGAGACATGTGCTACTCCTAGGCAGAAGTTTTTAGAGGCAGGGCATAACTTGTTACATTCCCTTGTCCCTGCTATGTGGATCATGGAAAAACTTGTGGAGATTGTGACATCCTAGTTCCTTAAGTGAATATGGTGTGAACAGAACTCCCTGCCAATCCACAATGGATGTGTAGTATGAGTGAAAAATAAACTGTTGTTGTCGTAAGCCACTAACATTTTTAAAAAATGTTTATTTATTTATTTTGAGAGCGTGCATGAGCGGCAGGGAGAGGGGTAGAGAGAGAAGGACAGAATCGTAAGCAGGCTCTGCACTATCAGCACAGAGCCTGACCTGGGGCTCAATCCCACAAACTGTGAGATCATGACCTGAGCCAAAATCAATAGTCAGACACTTAACTGACTGAGCCACCCAAGTACCCCTTAAGTCACTCACATTTTGAAGCTCTTTGTTACTACAGCATAACATAACCTATCATGACTGATACAGTCTTCAAACTCTACAAATTTTTATTAATTTTTTTAATGTTTATTTATTTTTGAGAGAGAGAGTGAGAGAGAGAAAGAAAAAGAGAAAGAGAGCAAGAGCAAGAGCAAGAGAGAGAGAAAACACAGGCAGGGGAGGGGCAAAGACAGAGAGAGGGACAGAAGATCCAAAGCAGGTTCTGCCCTGAGGGCAGAGAGCCTGATATGGGGCTGGAATGCGTGAACTTTGAGATTATGACCTGAGCTGAAGTCAGATGCTTAACCAACTGAGCCACCCAGGTGCTCCAAACTGTACAAATTTCTAAGACTCACAAGAAAACAGTATCTCAAATGCTGGTCTGAGAGAAGATTTAATATGAATAGCAAATTACCCACCCTAGAAATGGAAAATTCGATGTGCCAAATTTGACATCTCCTAATTAAGTTTATGTTCACAGGACATGGATTCCTGAGCCTTGTATCACGTTACCTATCTTGGTAAAGCTAAAACTCAGAATCTCTGACTACAGAGTCTTTTATGTGGTATTTGACAACACCAATTAATGTGTTTTGAGAACACAATTTTGCCTGGAATGACAACACCAGTGACCGGGGAATAGCTTTTTCTAAATTTGATGGGTGTGGGAACAGTGATGCAATAATTTTGTATGCCTTATTGACTTTTTTGATTCTCTAAAAACTCAGTGAGAGACCTAATATTAAAGTAATGTAATTTTTGTCCAAGCTACAACTATTTACAAAAAATTCCAACCCTATTTAAGTCTTGAAACACTCTTCTAATTAAGATTGAGTGAAATATGAAGTGGAAAGGATGATTTCTGGACATTATATTTCTTTGAAGTTTAAATCTCAAAGGCAAGAGAATTTGAGCTTAGTCACTGATTTCTCTAGACTTAAATTGTCAAGGAGTTTCAATCTTTAGACTTTAATTTTCCCTAGGAATTTGATAATGGGAGGGAGTTTATGGTCAAATTTAAAGGGTCTCCATGTTCACCGTATTTTATTATTGAAGTACCTTGATAATGCTATGTAATCTCATTGCAAGTCCTCTTATATGTGAGATTGGACAATACTACTGAATATAATTGGTAAGGAAAATAGAGGAATGGATTTTCAGATTTGGAGTTTCTATAATCAGTATACTATTTGTGAGAATTATAAAACATGGCCTGTTCTATGTCTTGTCCTAGCAGCTTCTCTCTCATGTAGGGCTTAGCTCCTAGAAGGGAGCTCAGGTTGGTTGTGAAAGTACATACAGCTTAGAGTATTCTCGCACCATCCCATAGGCCGTAGACCATTCCAGCACCATCTAATCTTCCCATAGTTCCCTTGGTTTCCCTGAAAAATTGCACCCACAAAGCTTCTCCTCAATTTTGACTGCTACCCTTAGATAAACTCTCTAAGCTTTATACACCAAGTAGGATTCCTTTTGGGGGGATCTTTTGGTAATTTGTGTTTTGTTCTGTTTTGCTTTGGCTTTCTCTGCCTCCTATCACATGTGAATCTTGTTGCTTTCATGATGTGTTCCCATATTTGGAGGTTCATACCTTGCTATCTAAATGTGTTATTGATGTTGTTCATGGGTTTCAGATTTTGCTAACTCGCTCTGTTTTTGTAGGAAGATATGGGGATAGTTAAAAATCATGCCACTTTCAACTGCCCAAAATGCTCTTTGTTTTTTTCATGATCCTTTCATGTAGCAAATATAATTACATATGTTCACTAAATCTCTTTTCATATTTCTTCTACATTCCCTGTCCATCCCCTGAACACCCTCCCCAAATGAAGCATGAGCAGGGGACTAGTCCTGCCTAGTGAAACATGAATGGAAGTAACAGATGTCACTTCATCCTTCTCCACCACTCCTTCATCTCTCTCTTCCCCTCTGGTTATTAGCATATAGCCCAAGGACTGAAGCAGCCAGCCTCACTGGGTCTCAGCACAGAGGATAGCAATCTAGAGTAGAGTTTGCACTAATGAGAAATAAACTTTTATGTCTTCTGCCACTATTCTCTTGGAGTTGTTGCTATAGCACAAACCCAGACTACCCACACACTTCGTCTACTTCCTCTATTATCCCCTTTTCACCTCTTCCTTGTAAATATGCTCAAGTATCTCCTATTCCCCCCCAAAACCCAAACCTTCCCCTGATCCTACTCGTCCTTAAATTATTATATATCTCATTCACTGATACATTTCTGGAAGTAAAATCTATATTTGGTACTTCCATTTCCTCACCACCCACTCACTCCTTAATTCCTGGGGATCTTGTTTCTGCTTTCTTCATTCTTCAGAAACTATTTTAAGATTACCAATGATCTCCTACTTCCCAAATCACATTCAAACCTTCTCAACACTTCTCTTCTACCAAGGCCCCAAACTCTAGTCAAGTGGTATCAAATCTTTTTGTGATCACAGACTCCTTTGAAAACCAGATAAAAGTTATGGATCTTATTCTCAGAAAAATCATATATGTATATTTCCCAATGTATTTTCCTACACCACCCTACCATAAAGTTTTGTCTCTCCTCTATTTTTGCATTTCTGTAGTGGCTTCTTATGCTGACTATTCTCTCATGCATCTCTCTCTTCATTCAATCATGGAGTACTTGCAAAGTACAAAAAACAACATTGTGTTCCTCTTCTCCCAAACGACATGACAGGATAGTTGGGAAAGGGACATGTTCAATTAAACCTTGAGTAATAAAATAAGGAAGAATATGAATAAGTGGGAGACGTAGTCTGATGCTGCTTTCTGTAAGAGAGGGAATATAAACAGGCTGGGCTTTTGGGTAAGTAGACAGATGAATCATGTGTCAAATGGAATAGATGGTATTAGGTGAACAAGAAACATGTAAATATAAATGAAATGTTGGAGGGATCCTAAGTAGGTCCAACAGGGACTGATGAGAAAGGATACAAAGTTAGATAAAAACAGACTGCTGGGGGGGCACATGGGTGGCTCAGTTGGTTAAGCATCCCACTTTGGCTCAGGTCATGATCTCACAGCTCTTAAGTTTGAGGCCCATGTTGGTCTGTGTGCTAACAGCTCAGAGCCTGGAGCCTGCTTCAGATTCTGTGTTTCCCTCTCTCTTTGCCCCTTCCCCACTCGAGCTATGTCTCTGTCTCTGTCTCTCTCTCTCTCAAAAATAAATAAACATTAAAAAAAATTAAAACAAAAACAAAAACAGAATGCTAGGTTGGAGCCAGTCCTGTGTTACCCTTGAGTACCAGGTTAAAGAGTCTGGGCTTTATTTTGGGAATAAGAGGGAGACAGTGAATATTTTTGAGCAAAGGACTGACAGAATATAAATAATCTTTTAGGAGATTAATGTGTTAAGAGTATTTAATAGAGAAATGAGGGACTGGCCCAAAGGAGTTAAGGGACTGTGCAATCATCCACGATTTGCACTTCTGAACTACAGAACTGAACTGTTTGAGAAGAGAGCCTTAGTATAAGGGGGACAACTGATGTAGGAGGCACGAAGACGTGTCGCTTGGATCTCCCTTCACCTGTGAGAAGGCAGTCAGCTAAGGGGCTCCAGCTGCAGGACCTTCAGGACCTCCCACACCAGTATCCAAGCTGAGGTCGTCACCTTCCCGGGCCCCCACCAATGACTGATCACTGCAGCCCTACTAAGGCCTAGCCATTTTTACCTAATGCAGGACTTCCCTGACAGGCAACCTTGGCTCTGGAGCTCCCCACTGGTTTGGCTGAGACTTTGCTAGGTGCACATCAAAGGCTCTTCCCGTTCAATCGTTTCCTTGCCACTTTTTTCACAGGTGTCAATCAGCACCCAGGTCTGAGGGCTCTCCCTACTCAATTCTCCTTCTTCCACCTTTCTCTCTCATAGGTGTTATCTCCCACTTCCCAAATAATATAAAAATACTTTGGGAATATATGAAAAGTTACACATTATAAAATTCATACAAGTAAAAATTAAATTGATAGCAATGAATTAATTATGTCTAGGAAAGGCATATTTTAAGTTTAATTATTGCCTGCACTAGCAAACTAAGAAATGTGGTAACAGTGATTTATATACTGCGAAAAACACCAAGGTCACTGCAGGTTTGAATAAGTTTCCACATGCTAAATCTTTTCTCTTATTTCTCTGAGATTAAGAGACTAAAGTAGCCATTTGAACATATCTTTATTTAGAGGAGCCAATTAATTTTACAGAGAATAGTTTCATCTCACAACTGAAAGTAATACGGGATAACGGGAGAAGCAGGGCGGCGGAGACAAGTGTTGCAGCTGGAGTGCAGCAAACAGGAGAGGTCTGTACACACACTAAAAAAACGTCCGTCAGGTAGAAAGCATTCCTGAAGCTGCTTTTGAATATACTTTGTGTTCATGAGACACTTCTGTGAAAATGGAAAGATATTCCCACCATGGCAGTATCGAAAAAATATATTTGTATATTATTATATATATATATATACATAACTGCCACGTAATATACTAACTTGATAATCAGAATCTAACGGAAACTCTATATGACAAACCATCTCACACAATCAGCTAAACATAACCACTCTTCCTGTTTTGTTTGAAGGGGGAAGTTGTAACATAATGTTAGAGATGTATTTTTTGATGTGCATTAGGCTGAGGAGATTAGTTAGTCGTTCAGTTTCAACTGTTCAAATGAAATTGTTGCAGTAGTTTTGAGCTAATAAAGAACTGTCTGATTGAAAGCCCAATCATTTCCTTCCTATTTTTAACTGCTATCCTATACAACAGTTTCCTTTTGAAGCACATCTTAGTAGAAGTTGAAACATTTCAATGACATAAATTCAAATTATTGCCTCTCATTAATAAAACATTTTACATAATTCCACAGTCCTCCTAAACCTCTAGCATGTCCTCTCTCCTGTCAGCTGCCCATTTTATACATTCTTGTTCCCAAATCATTTTCCTCCTTACTCTACAAATTCTCAACTTCTCTACTTTTTCCTTACACCTTTCACATCATTTCCACAACTCTCTACTCTCAACTGAGGACACTGCCTCATACTTGTCTGAGAAAATAAAAGCCATCAGAAGTTGCTCATTTGGTGGCCTTGCAGGCCCGCGAGGGGGGCCCTTGTCCCTCCGCTCTGCTGTGCCTTCACTAGCCCACCTGTCAGCTCTCCTCCGGAGCATGCAGGGATGCAGCGCTGAGCCAGGTCTCAGGATTCTGCCATCTGAGAAAATCTCATCATGGGTGGAGAGGGCCCCCAGATAAAAATTCAAACCTTTGACCTGTTCACTTTTACATCCATGAAAACAAATTACTGTTGGAACAAGAGCTAAGAGAATTAAGACAAGAAACACAAGAATGGAACCAACAGTTCAGGGTAAACCAGAATTTGACATTTCGTAAGGAAAAAGAAGAATGTATTTATTCAAGACTAAAAGCTAAAGGCCTGGAACTGAGAGCCAGATCAGATCAAAAAGCAACATCAGATGCAGAAGAAATGGCTGACTTTTACAAGGAACTTTTAAGTACAAATTTTCAGAAGCACATGTATTATAACAGAGACTGGTATAAGCATAATTTTTCCATCACCTTCTTCATGGGAAAAGGGGCCCCAGAGAGGGTTTGGAACAAGCATGGACTGAAACACAAGAAGATCAGCATTTAGAGCCCACCCTGACCCACACACCAGTGTCTCCGGAGAAGCGGCCGCTTTGGGAGTTCATTTTACCAGGGCTCTAAAAACTTGTAAGTGAACTGAGCCCCACATCTTCTTTCTTTTGGGGGGCCCCTTGGCTTATGTCAGCACCAGGGTAGATAGACTGGGAGAATGAGGGTCCTGGTGAGCTGTGAGCCATGTGACTCTGTCCTGACTGGATTCCAAGCTGGTCCTGGGTCATGGGCATGATATTAAATAAAGCCCGAGTACTGTGTACCCATTAGAAAAAAAGGTGGGGCACCTGGGTGATTCAGTCCATTAAGCATCCGACTCTTGATTTCTGCTCAGGTCATGATCTCGTGGTTCGTGGGTTCAAGCCCTGCATTGGGCTCTGCACTGACAGTGCAGGGCCTGCTTGGGATTCTCTCTCTCTCTCTCTCTCTCTCTCTCTCTCTCTCTCTCGCTTTCTCTGCCCTTCCCCCGCTCACACTCTCTCTCAAAAATAAATACAAATTGCCAAAAAAAATTTTTTTAGAAAGAAAAAAAAAGAAGTTGCTCATTTTTGGATTTCCAAACCTGAATGTCGTCTTCTTCCCTCCTGTTTCAATGTAGGGAGTATCTCTCTTCCTATCATTTCACTCCTGCTTTGGATCCAATCCCTCGCTCTCCACATCCTCACGTCTCCTTTCTAATGAATAATTCTGATCCTAATACAAACATGTGCTAGTATCTAACATCTGTAAAAAGTCTTTTCTTGATTTCTATCATCTTTATAACTACCTTTCCTTATTTTGCTTCCTCTCACAGAAAACTTCTTGAAATCTCTCTGCATGCTGTCTATTCCCTTACCACGTCACTGTTGAATATTCTCCCTTCCAGCTTCTCTGTCCCACCATGCCTCTGACATTGTGTGCGTCAAGGTCAATAACAACCTCTATAGTGTCAAATCCATTGGCTACTTCAGTCCTTATCTTACCTGATTCTTCAGCAGCATCTCTCTCCCTGGAAACTTTCTCCTCTCCTAGCTTCTGTGATGCCATTCTGTGCAGAAGAGAGTTAACATAGCAGACCTGAGATTGCTATCCTTTGAAAGGGCTTGCAAGGTTGGCCCTTAGCTAGCACTTGAAACTTGATTTTCAGCAGTATTCCTTTTTTCCCTAACTGATAATAACGGCTCACTGTGCCAAGACAGAGGGTGCCTACATGATCAGAACCCAGATAAAATTCTTGGGCACTGTGTTTCCAATGGGCTTGCTTGTACAGAAACATCACACACATATTAGTGTGTTTTCACTGATGGGTAAGAGTGTGCTCTACTTGACTCCTTACAAGATAAAGAGGACATTAAAGAAACCTACTCATGGATTCTTCCAGACTCCACCTGTGTCTTTCCCCCTTATGATCCGCCAGTAGGTATTTACCATAGCACTGTAATAAATCTCAACCATGAGTACAATCAATATGCTGATTCCGGGGAACCTCCTAGTGAATATCCAAATGCAGAGATGGTCTTCACCTCTCTGTCCTGGTTTTCCATTTCTCATACTTCTTTACTGGTTTTTCGTGCTCTGTGCCAGAGGTTATACCAGTTAACCATAGGAGCAGAGAAAATCAAAAACAACTGTTTCAAAAAAGAATAATTTTAATAGCAAGCAATTAAGGGAAGTCATTAGGAAAATTGATGAGGCTCTTAACAATTTTGGTAAAAATGACTTCCTGCCTATTTAAGAGAGTGAAAAAAGGAAGCCACAGAGTAGGAGAAAATACTTGCAAGTTACATTTATGGCATAGGATTATTCCCAGAATATATAAAGACCTCTCAAAACTTAATAAGAAAACAAGTAAGGCTCCAAAAAATTGGGGGAAAAAAAGATGTTAATAGGCACTACGCCAGGAAAGATACATGAATGCTAAATTAGCACTTGAAAATACATTCATCATTATTAAGTATTAGGAAAATGCATATTGGAAGCACAATGAGATACTATTACACTCCTCCTAGAAAGGCTAAAGTTAAAAAGACTGACCATACCAAGCAGGCAAGGATGTGGAACAACTAGAAGTCTTGTACACTACAGGTAAAAATGTAAAATGGCAGAACCACATTGGAAAATAGCTTACAGTTTCTTAAAAGTTATACATATCCTACCATATGATCCAGCCTGTCTTCTCCCAAGTATTTGCCCATGAGAAATGGAAATATATGTCTACACAAAGCCATATACATTGATATTCATAGCAGTTTTATCCGTATTAGCCAAAACTGTAAATAACCAAAATGTCTATAAACAGATGTATGGATAAGCAAATTGTGGTATATTAAAAAATGGAACACTAATGAGCAGTTGCTTGAGAGAAAACTATAAAATCACACCAACATGATGAAGATCAAGTGTGGTCACTTGATCAGCAAGAGCAGCAGCAGCTGGGAATTTTTTAGACAAGCAAATTCACAGGCCCCACTCCAGATCTACTAAATCAGAAACTCTGAGGGTGGGAGCTCTCCAAACCACAGCTTTAGACTAATTTGCTGCAAGTATTAGTGAGGGTTTTTGATGTCAGCTATGTTTACTATCAGTAACCAACTCTGCCTAACTTAAATTGAAGATAAATTTATTGGCACGTATCAAGTAACTCACAGAGTTGATAAGAAATGGTAAGAAAGATTCTTAGGGAATCAAGGAACCAAGGGAGTGAGGATAATGGAAATAATCTGGTTAAGATGCTGTTGCCACCAACAATATATGCCAACTCTTCTATTTGACATAGTGGTCACTGTAGGCAGCTGCTGCTCCTGACAACACAACCATGGATGCCAGACTGCAGATCTATCAGAGATCCAATATCATCCATCATCCCTTCATCTTGGTGTCATTGGTTCAAGATTTAAAGTACATAGTGGAAACATCCAGATCACAAGGCTGTCAGGGGAATGGGTAGAGGGTGAATCTCACCCCTTAGGCTTCTGAAGTTAGAAGGAGGAGCCTAGTTCTCACTAAGACCTAGATAATGAGAGGATTTCCCAAATCTAGCAAATGAGTTCAGATGCTGAGTAGTCAAAAACAATTACAGATGCCCACTATTCAAAGTGTTCTGAATAAAGTAAATTAGGTATATTTTTAGCAGGACCATGTTCTAGCAGAATTAGTCAAATGTATTCTTTGTATTACTAATTATGGACTTATGAAGCATCCATAAAACTCGCTCTTTGTTCTTGGGAGTTATGTCTTTTCATTGGGGTATTGGTTCACAGTTGATCATCAAAGTGGATGGTGCTACCATGTTTGAGTAAAGACTAAAATGAAATGACTGCGTTAAATAATGCTACCTTGACTAGACTCTTGGTAGTTAGTCTTTAAGTGTTGTTATTTAAAACTGAATTAGTTGGACATTCATAGGCAAAAATATGAACCTTGATCTAAATGTCACACTTCATACAAAAATTAACTCAAAATGGACCATGGACTTCAATGCAAAACATAAAACTTAAAAAGCAACAAGAGCAACTTTGAATCTAGACCAGGCAGAATTTCCTAGATCCTACACCAAAAGTTTGAACCACAAAAGGAAACACAGACAAATTAGACCTCATCAAAATTAAAAACTTACTCTGCAAAAGACTCTAATAAGAGGATAAAAAGATAAGCTACAAACAAGGAGAAAATATTTGTAAACCACATATCTGACAAAGGAATAGTACCTGGAATATATAAAGAACTCACAAAATTCAACAGTAAAAAAATCTAGCAATCCAATTAAAAAACAGGCAAAAAACCATGAGCAGACATTTTACCCAAGAGGACATCCAAGCAGCAAATAAGCACATGAAAATAAGGTCAATATCATTAGCCATTAGGGAAATGCAAATTAAATCCACAATGAGATATCACCACATAAACAGTTTGGGATTATTTTATTTATCAAATTAAACAATGCGACCCAGCATGACCTGGCAATTGCACTCTTAGACTTTTATCCCAGAGAAATTAAAACTTATGTTTACACAAAAATTTGTAGATGAATGTTCACAGCATCTGTACTAGGAACAGCCAAAAACTATGGTACTTCCATACTAGGGAATGGTATTCAGCTATAAAAAGAAACGAACTATGGTGCATGCAACAACTTGAATAAATCCCAAGGGAATTATCTGAGCGACAAGAGGCAATCCCAACAGGTTATACACTGTATGATTCCATTTATGGAACAGTCTTGAAACCATAAAATTGTAGAACTAGAGAACAGATTAGTAATTTCCAAGGGTTAGAGACATGGGAGGGGTCAGAGAAGTGAAGATGAGTATAAAGGGCAAAAGCAGAGATGGTCGTGATGATGGAAGTGTTTATATCTTGCTTGACTGTTTCAGTGTAAATATCCTGATTACGATACTGTACTACTGTACTACTGAGCAATTTTGCAAGATGATACCCATTTTGGGAAACTGGGTAAAAGGCACAAGGGATATCTCTGTATTATTTCCTGCAACTACATGTAAATCTATGATTATCTCAAAATAAAAGGATTTAAAAAACAAAACAAGGCAAAAACTGAAAAACTGAATTATAGTACTTAGGTTCTGAGTCCAGAAAGGCAGCCCACTCTCTATAGGTAGGGATGAGCTAACAACATAAACAAATAACTATCATTATTGTTAATACATATAGATCCATGACGATTTGTAATCTGGTTTTGGTTTACCTTCTTGTCTCCTCTCTTCCCTTATCCACATTTTCTGCGTTCCTACCACACTGTACTCCTTGTTCCTTGGCCTGCTAACACCCAGTGAAAACTCCACATACTTTCCACATACTTCTGCCTCTGCCTAGGGTATACCTACCCACTTGACTTCATGACTTCAATACTCTAACGTCACCACTTCAGCTTCCTCCAAGTATCTGGTTACAGCCCAAAGCACTGTATTCATATATCTGAAATAGCTTTCAGGATAAAATCCAAAATTCTTAACTTAACTTACAAGGTACTACATGACGTAACTCTGCTTACCTTCTCTGCCACTATTGCCATCTCTCTCTGTACACATTGGTCTTTTCTGAGCTTCTCAAACAAGCTAAATTCTTTCCCTACCTCAAGCCTCCGCTCAGACTGTTTTCCTAGCCAGATCCTTTCCAATATCCTTTTCCCCAACTCCTCATTTGTCAACGGCTACTTCCTCAAAGAAATCTTTCTAGGACTCCTGGTCTAGGCCAGCCCTCTATTCTATACAATCAGAGCACCTCTTATACTATTAAAGCATTTAACAAAATTACAATCAACATACTTGTAAAAGGAATTGTTTAATGTCTGACTGCTCCACTAGTCAGTGAGCTCCATAATATCAGTAATCATATAGAAAATATATCTTTTAGGAAAAATGTTTTATATTAAATTTTGTTTGTTATTTCTACCATATAAATCCCTTTGTCTCTTTTAACTTGTTTACATTTATTGACTCTCTTTCTCTGTCTCACATACACACAGAACCTTGTATGAATGGTTTGTGTAAATTAAGAAGGCCGTGGAAACGTTTAGATTAAAGCTCTACTGGAACAGGAACAACAGATAAGATGATCACTTGAAAGAAGCAGTTTACCAGAGCAAAAGTTTAGATCTGGGAATTGCTTATGTTTATAAGCCCCCTGTTCTCCAGGACTGGCAGAACTATTGGGTGAGGCACTGAACTTTTCAGTCTATGGAAGGCAGTATGAATTAGTTTTATCTAGAGATTTTAAGAAGTAGTAAGATCCCAGATGACATTTGGTTACAATTTTATCTGTTTGCTTGACTGTCAACCAACTAGATAGTGAGCTCCTTGAGGACAAGTACTGTGTCATTCATCTTATGATCTCAAACTTGGCACTCAGGAGGCACTCAATAATGCTTACTGAATTAATGAATATATAATTCACCCTGGAGAATTAGAGATTTGATATATTATCCCTCTTATGAGTCTGTAAATTTCAAAAGAGATTCTGCTTAGTACAAAGAAACAGATTGCAAAGGGTAGCATTTTAAGCATCAGATACAGTGTTAGTGTCTTGCTGGCTATTCAAATTCTTCATGCAGTCAATTCCATTCTCTGCTTAGGAGCAAGTCCTGCCTGTTCTATTTATATATTAAAAACTGGGGGTAGGTGGAAAGAGCATATATCCTCTTTGTGCATTAGTTATTATCTCTCCACTATCTCTATCGTTAACTTCTTCAACTATCATTAAAAAATACAATACATCTCTTTATTTGATTATGAAGGAAGCTATGACCTCCTACATTATTCATAGCTTGTCAAAAGAAGAAACATAAAGAGCTTCAGTTGTGTTGAAAAACTCTTAGCATTTAAATATCACATAGGCATTTTCCAAATAATAATATAATAGTTTTTAATCCTTTAGTAAATATACCTTGATAGGCATCACCATTCACCACCTATGTGATATGAGGATTTTAAAAAAGCTCTTATTCATCCACGATTATTCCCTTTTGCTCCAAATGATATCTAATACTTCAGAACTAGAAGTTCATTTCTTAAGGGTCTCCATTTCCAGTAGCATGGCACCCTGAGTTAACGTAGAAACCCTTATATAGAAAAGCTGCATCAAACATAGTAAGTGGTAACAATAGATGAGCTCCCACACAGAAAAGGAAAATCTCCAGATGCCAGAAACAAAAAGGAAAGGAAACCCAGAGTGATAAGTTTGTGACTTAATTCTGCATCAGTTTTGGGGCAATGTTATTGAATCTTAAAACAGCAAGTGACTTGCATTTTAAATCTTTTTTTTTTTTTACATTTATTTATTTTTGAGAGACAGAGCATGAACAGGGGAGGGGCAGAGAGAGAAAGAAACACAGAATCTGAAGCAGGCTCCAGGCTCTGAGCTAGCGGTCAGCACAGAGCCTGGTGTGGGCTCTAACCTACAAACCGTGAGATCATAACTTGAGCCAAAGTCGGACGTTCAACCAACTGAGCCACCCAGGCGCCCCATGACTTGCATTATAGTATCTACTCAGGGAAAGAAGGTGAAGACTTGAACCTAAGGGAGTTGGAAGTCAAATATTGCATAGTAATAGAATTCTCCAAGGGCTGAATTCCCAGGCCTGTAACTTGTATAGGATAGAAATCCAAATTTACATTTGAGAAATTTACACAGTTAAGAAACGAACATAAATATTTACTGGTTCTGGGCCTGTGATATTTTTGTGGGTCTGGTGCAAGCAAACAAACAAAAAAAATGCTCTGGGTTACATGGGATTTCCACAGAGAAAAAAAGCCATGTGAAGATAATTTCATAATATAAAGAATTATAAAACTGAAGCAAATGATCCACCATGAACAAAAGTCAACAAACATATAGCACACCTAAAAGTCTGAAATAACAGGGGTGTCTGGCCAGCTCAGTCAGAGGAGCCTGTGACTCTTGATCTCAGGGTTGTGAATTTGAGTCCCACATTGGGTGTAGAGATTACTTAAATAAATAGAGTTTAAAAAACTTTTAAAAATCTGAAATAACAGAAAGGATTGTCTGAATATAATAGTTTAAAATAATTAAGTACACATGTCAAAATGATTAAAAGCATCATTGAAACTATAAAGAACAAAAGTCAATGAAATATAGAATAGCAGATTTGGAAAAGAACTAATTAAAACTTGTAAAATTAAAAATATAATCATTGGAATTTGAAGCTCAAAGGATAAGTTAAACAGATCAGATACAAATAAACAAAGAATTCTATGAGTTAGAAATAGGTCTGATAGTTATCCAGAATGCGTATGGAGACAAAGACTTGCAAAATTAAAGTAACAAATATGGAGATTAGAATAAGAAGATAAAACATATGTCTAATGGGAATTCTACAAAGAGAGAAGGGGAAAAATATGAAAAGATAATAGCCAAAAATTTTGTATCATTGATGAATGATATGAATCTTTTAAGAAACACAAATCCCCTGCAAGATAAATAAAAAGAAATCTACATTTAGCTACATCACAGTAAAATGGCAAAATGCTTAACAAAAACTGTAAAGTAGTAATCATAGAAAAATTCATTCCTTTAGCTGTGATTTCCTCTTTACAAAAAAAATGAATTCCAAATATACTCTAATGAAGTAGATACTATGATTGGATGAGAAGGGCTTTTGGATGAAAAATTCAAAACTTAAAAATCATATAGGAACTAGGAAAAAAAACTCTCACATCTGAGGTCCAATATTCTTGTGCCTTTAGGAACTGCAATACAGCAGGAGTTTGAACATTTGATTACATGAGAATGAACCATTCTAATATAATTCAAATACTTCTAAAGATTATGCTCTGACCACATAAATTCAACCAGTTGTCAATATATTCTCAGGCTCAAATACATCATATACAGAATAAACCAAGGCAGGGAAGACAGGAAATTAACAAGCTGTCATTTTTGTTCACTGCTACTAAGTGGATTATCAAATAGTGAACCAAAAGCATAAATATTTGATTGGTAATTATCCTCATTAATTCCTCCAGCCTGAGGAGAAACCTCTGTCTTCAGAATATTTTCCATGAAGGGCTATTGCACTTTCTGAGAAAGGAGATTTTAGTTTGTTTCCTGGAGGGGTCTGATAAGAAGCCAATGTCTCCCTCAGGGT
The DNA here is from genome assembly GCA_028646485.1 of Cryptoprocta ferox. Classification (NCBI taxonomy): domain Eukaryota; kingdom Metazoa; phylum Chordata; class Mammalia; order Carnivora; family Eupleridae; genus Cryptoprocta; species Cryptoprocta ferox. The sequence goes on along the minus strand of CM053576.1, from coordinate 68,131,137 downwards.
CTGGCTGAAAGCTGAATGTGCTGTTATCTTTTGGCAGAGTATCCTGAGCTTTAAAAGATTTTAAAAAATGCTTGGGAGTTGGTCTGAGAAGAGAAAATTAACCTCAGATTTTGGATGACTATCTCAAACGATGAGTAGACTAAGTCCCCCAGAGAAACTTAAGGTCTCCCAACTTTCTCACCTGAAGAGATTTCACTCACTAGTGTTTTCCATTAAACTTCCCATAGAATAACGGAAAGAGACTTTATCACTTTTGTTCCAATAATTCTTTTGACCTTTCCAGTTTAGACATCCATTCCCAGGAAAACTGACATCATCAGGAACTGCCTCTTTGAAATCTTAAGTCCAAACATTCCTGCTCTTCCAGATCCCTTGCTCAGGGGTAATCCTTTCGTATTGCTCTTGTACCTCATTAGAATCTGAGTACCTTGACCTCTCTACTAGCCCTCTTCTCTCTTCATTTAGACTTCAACCAATTTTGACACTGACCACTCTCTTTTAAATATTTTCAACCCAATGATCTCTACTTGGAAGAGAGAATTCAGTGAGATATAGTGGGGAAAGCAGTGGCTGAGAGAAGTGCTCAACAATGGGTAGCTAACACCATTACCACCAACAACAGACATTCTTATTCCTTTGTCACTGTATCATACCAGACTCCATGGCACATAACTGGGCTGCTAAACATTATTGGGGAAAAATCACTAAAGTGTTTGGACAAATGATAGTCAATTCATGCTTACAGACTTCACTGACAAATACTTCTGATTCTCTAATGAGTTTACTGAATTTTGAGACTACTCTAAACCTTCTCCAGTCTCCTCCATCCAATCTCCTTCTCCTCACTTCCTCCCATCGTTCTCATTCTCTCATTTCACAGAAAAAAAGAAAAAAAGAAAAGAAAGAAACTATCAGAAAGAACTTCTCCAACCTCGAGCCACCAAAAACTGCAAACCTTTCCGAATTTGCTCCCATCCTCCCTGCCTTCCTCCTCTGACAATGAAGCACAGTCTGGTTTATTGCTAAAGGCCAATGACTCCACATTCTCTCCCACTCTCTGTCATCTTCACCCACGTAACTTCAACCTTTCTCCATTGGCTCCTTCTCATTATTATTTAAAACATATCCCACCTTCAAAAATTCCCTTTTATTCCAGCTACCTCCTTATCTCTCTCCTTTTCTCCCCATCCAAACTTTAAAAAAAAGGTTGTCTGCTTTTGCTGCCTCTATTTATTTACTTCCTACTTTTCCATTGTCATTGTAATCCGGTTTCCATTTGTACACTCCACTGAAACTGTTATCTGCTGTATCAGCGGCTCCTATAAACTCTACCCGGGTCTCATTTCATTTGACAGCTCAAACCACTTTTGGTACATTGATTACTTCCATCTGAAACACCCCATCTTTAGGAAGGCCCCTTTCCTAGAACTCCTCCTGTTTCTCTGACAGCCTCTCGTGAGTATTCTTTGTGGTGTCTCTCCTCTTTCTCTATCCATCCTTAAATATGGTACTCCTGAGAGGCTGGTCAAGGACCCTATTCTTTTCATACTGTTAACCTAATTACACAATGGCCATTAGACTGAGGTGGCTCTAAAGTTTTTGCCCTAAATCTGTATAAATGCCTCAAGGTTATGAAATCTAAGCGCTAAGGATAACCAGTCACAAACAGCTAACTGGACTTTAAGGTATAGCCAATTGAATAGTTTTCTTTCTTTGTCTCCACACCTTCTCTACATAAATCTATCCCCTGGCTCCTCTCTGGGCTTCTAACTTCTGGTTTGACCCTGCCCAATTCCAATAGATTTCTGCTCAGTAAACTCTTAAAATTCTTAATATGCCTGTTATCTGTTAATAAGTCTCTATCTCATTCCCCTCAATCCTACCTATATGCTAATCAATATTTCAGTTTAGATCACCCCCCTGATCCATACATCAAAGTACTTTTCCATCACTTGCGAATACTGTCTCCAAATGTTTCTGTTGTGTTCTCTATCTCAGGGAAGGACTTTACTATCCATCTTCCCAGACCAGAAATCTGAAATCATCGTGTCTCTTCCCATTGTTTCATTCTTCACATTCAGTCAGCTACCAAGCCCAGGCCATTCTACTTGCTGCAGTAGCTCTCAAATCATTTCAAATGACATCCAGGCCATCATTATGTCACAACTTCTTATGGGGTCCTTCAGTTTCCAGTCGTGTCTGTTTTAACCCATTCTCCACACAAAGCCAGAATGATTCTTGGAAAACCTAAGTTATATGATGCCATTCCTATGCTTAAAATGTTTCAGAGTTTTTGTTGCTTTTAGGTTTCAAGCTCTAAAAACACCCTAGCGTTTTTCTAGGTTTCAGTCTTGCGCTCCCCTCTTGCAAGCAATCTGCAATCATTCTGAACTTCGTTGAATTCCTAGAGTGCATGCTTGCGGCCTCTAAGCTGTTGCTGTTCCCTCAGCTAAAATACACCTTCTCCTCCTTTTCCTAACCAACTCTGTCCTCAACCCCTTTAAACCTCAACTTTATCACTCCTAGGAAACTTCTAGGAAACTATTTGACACCCCTTCAGTTTGAACTCCTCTTGATGAGTTCCCAAGGCATGCTGTACTTATCCAGCAATTAAGAGGATTGTCTTCTAATTGCTTATTCCCGAGACTAAAACTCAAGATTGTAAAACCCTGGAGGGCAGAAACCACGTGCTCTTCCCATTTCAAGGGCCTAAAAGGAGCGTCCGACACACAAAATAGTAGTTCAATTAACATTTGTTTAATAACTATTCATCTTTTTGGAATGAGGTCGGCAAGAATACCCGAAAGAAGGGGCTTAAAAGAGACAGAGTAAAAAAATCTGTAACAAGCGAGGTGGATACAGAGTACCTAGGTTTTTCCACACACTCGCCGTGGGGGATTAGGCCCACTGCCCTGGCGGAGTGCACCACGACTGTGGGCTCCCGAGGGCGGCCGCCGGAAGCGCGCGACCCCAGGCGAGGAAGGACAATAGCTTGGAATTCGACCTCGTGTTTCCGGTGGGGCAGGCTCGCGCTCGGCCGGTAAGGCCCGGGGGTGGGGGCTCCGAGCCCAGCCCACGGCGAGAAAGGCGCGGCGCACTGGGCTCCCGCCGCCGCCACCACCGCCGCCACCTCCTCCGACGCGGTCGCTCCGCCCCGCCCCGTCCCGCCCCGGAAGTGACTTGAGGCCCGTCCGGAACCTGCGGGCCCGGTTGCTGCAGCGTCACCAGGCGAGCCGGTGCGGGGCGGGCGGAGCGGTCGCTGCCGCCGCCAACGAACCGAGATCGAGTGGGGGCTAGCAGCGCGCCGGCCAGGGGAGGGGGCCCAGCGGTCGGGCCGAGGGCGACGGGCCACCGACCGCCGCGGGGCGACGACGACGCGGAGGAGGCGGAGCCCGGAGAGGGGTGGGGGCCGGGGAGGGTTAGGGTGGGAGGGGGTGGGGGGGGTGTCCTTAGGCTCATGGAGCGGGCCGAGCGGGCGGGCGGCGGAGATCCCCCGGAGCCCGGCGGGCGTCCCGGCCCGGACCCGCGGGGCTTCGTCCCGCAGAAGGAGATCGTCTACAACAAGCTGCTGCCCTATGCCGAGCGGCTGGACGCCGAGTCCGACTTGCAGCTGGCCCAGATCAAAAGCAACCTGGGCCGGGCCGTGCAGCTCCAAGAGCTGTGGCCCGGGGGCCTCTTCTGGACCAGGAAACTCTCCACGTAAGTGTGTTCGGGCCTTCAGGGTGGATGGGCGGGCACTGAGGGGCAAAGGCTCAGTGGGAGGGCGTCCGGGGCGAGGGTAGGCGGCTCTTTGTCCGCACCGGACCGCTGGACTAAACTCTGCCCGGACGAGCCTCTGGTGGTCTAATAGCAATAGTCTGAGAATCTCGACGAGAAGCCTGGGAAACACTCAAGTCCGCTCCCTGCCAGTTTCCTGCGGGACCTCCTCGGTCCTCACCAGCCCTGACGTCCTCCCCAGCTGCTTCTCGCAAGGGACCTGCGGCGTCTTGGGGAGCCAGAGGGCACCGGTTCCCCAAGGGTCCTCCTTGAACCTTTGACCATGGGGGATGTGGGCAGAGAGGATTAGTCTATGGGGGGAGTAACTCGACTTTTCCTGGTGCTTCCTCCGGTTCTTCCTCTAAGGTCTCCGCCTCTTTATATCCCTCAATTCATGTCTCGTAACTTTCTGAATGAGGAGACCGTAGGGAACTTGTAGGTTCTGCTTTTTTGGGCCTGCTCAGTCTTTGTGGGTTTAATTGAAAAGATTGGTTTAAAATCCGCTCTTAGCGCATTCTTGAGCTGTATACTAGACAGTTAATGTTGAGAATGTGGAGTCTTAGAACATCGGGAAAGTGTATGTTTCTCCAGTTGTGACATTTCCTTTGGAAATGTGCGACCCTAAGGAAAATAAAGGAGAGAGCTGTCAGATTGTCCAGGGCGTTATTAGTACAGACTTGCGTTAATTTTTGAGTCGCTCAGATGAATATAGATGGCCTAAAAACCGGTTTGAAGAGTTATGTTACTCTTTGATTACTTTCTTCATTTTTTTTTGCACAAACTCTCTGCAAATTATAGTGCCACTGAAATTAGGGGGGAAAAGCGGATAAAAATACAGTCGGGGTAGAGGGGGGAGGTTAGACACTTTATTTGCTAGATGGATATCTTCCTCTGTGTGAGAAGAATTTTTTAAGAAAGTTGTACTGTATCTTGTTTGGTTAACTGTACACAAAATCTGGTAACATTGTATGTTCGTGAATGTGGGTATGGATGGATAAACACACAAGACGTAAGTCACTTATCCACTGTTTACCCAAATCTGCTGAGTGAACTGGGTGATGACTCAGGGTTTTGTAATGCAATAGTCTTCTCTACATTTCCTCACAGGATGATTCTTATCTGCCAATTATTAGGGAGCTTCTGACAGATTTCTCATCTCCACTTGGCTCAGTGGTGGTGGGAATAATTACGTTTTTAAGTAAAAACCTAAAATACTTAATTTGCCCTTTTCAGAGAGTGACCATAAAATGTCAAGGTTAACAGCTCTAGCTCTTCTGATGAGAATGTATAAAGATGTTCGTGTATTTAGGGTTTGTAGGAGACTCCGAGAAAAAAGAAATGCAACAGGGAGAACCACTTTTAGTCAAAACAGAACAATGTTCTATGTTTTATAACTGATTAAAATCAAATGATTTTTCAAGTGAGCTTCTTATGTGTTACTCAGGCACAGTAAAAATAAGGTTACTTTGTCGGTTCCAGTAATTCCCCATTTTAATCACTCTTATTAGATTTGTCAGAGAATAACCATTTTGGGGGACACAGCTTCTTTTAGATGCACAATATATACCAATGTGTGAATGCATTACTGGTTTGGATTTCCGAATGTAGAATCTGCACAGGCAGAGTGGAACATTGTTTTCTGACATACTTTTTACTAAGTTTGGCAAATTAGCACCTAGAGTTTGATTATTTTTGGCTTATTTTGTGTAAGTAGCTTTTATCTAAGAAATGGCTAAAAATACAGTTGAGACTGTCCTTGGTGTTGAGGGCAAGATTACAGTTACTAAGGCTTACTAGCCCATGAACTCCAAACCGTTTATGTCTAAATAAACAGCAAGAAATGCTATCAGGATTTTATTTTGGAACAGGAGTTAAATGCTGCAAACTGATTCTAAGGATTGCACTATGAGACATTCTGAACTTGGTGGGACATGTTGTGATCTTGGGTGTATTTTTTTCTCCTAAGTCATGTTAAGGTGACCTGTTTATAGTTGCGCTTGTTGTTTTTTAATAAGCCTTGTGTTGCACAAGTTTATATCTAAATGATGCCAAAACATGTGATGATAGCTGGCAATTACCTGAGCAGTGATCCTATTCAGTACTTTGTAGAAGAATGGAGAGTAGTCATGAAAACAAAATCTAACTTCTACCAGTAGCTCTGTGACTGTGGGAAAGTGATGTTAATTCATATATATCAGTATTGTTTTTGAAAAATGAGGGGGTTGGGCTAAATAATTCCTGAGAAACAGCACTGGTCTGGTATTTTATGATTTAATTTTTTATCCTGTAGAGCCACAAATAAGCCAGTGTGTATCTTTCTGCAAGGACTGTTTGAGCAGCCTGTAAAGCACTGGGAATAGTTGAATAGATCAGGCACATTCCTAAAGAAGACCTGAGTGTAAATGCTGTTCAGAGGCACTGGGACTGGATCCCCAACCAGAAGTGTACACCCCTAACCAGGGCATCACAGGTCTGTGTGGGGTAGAGTTCTGGTTTGGGGATATTCAGGCTCCTTTTTTTTTTTTTTTTTTTTAACTTTTTACCTCACCTTAGTACTTACCAGTATTCTGTTTCAATCCTTTTCGAGACTTGTGGGTCTATGTAGTATCTCTGTGAGAAAGGTTATTTCTTTGTATTTTAAAAATTGGCCTTGTGGTAAAATACAAGCTCTTGCACTGACAAGTTAAAGTATTAGAACTGCCTGTTAAAGAGACATTGTGTGACGTAATATCACAGGGACGGTTTTTAAGAAGCAAAGAAACAAATCGGAGAAGAGAGGCACAAACCTAATGGCCTTTGGTAAACAGCAGTAAAGACTGCTCCTGGACACTAAGTGAAAGGTATTGGTGGATAACGGGTATGGCCCATGACGGAGTTGAATAAAGGTAATCTTGAAACTAGCTTTTTTTCTCCCTTTGTCCTGTGGACCTTTCACGTGAGGCTGTAAGGTCTAGTCTGAAGATGTCGGTTTCTCTGTTCCTGGCTTTGTCATGAACATTATCATCTTGGTCTTGCTTAACCTCTCTTAAGCTTTGGAGTCCTCTTTTGGAAAGTGGGAGGAGAGTAGACTTTAGTGGTTTTTCAAACTTAAAACTTAGCCTTGGACTGTTGTATAAAAAGCAAAATCCTAAACACAATATTGGGCTCTTTGGGAAGAATACAATGGCACTGATATTTTTTCGTTCTAACACTTCACTGACCGTAGAAGCCTCTGAAGCCTGCTCAGGGCTCCACACATCATTGAGTTAGTCCCGAAGGACCTTTCTGGCTCTGTGTTCCTTTAAGTTGGTCTAGAGGAAGGAAGACAAGTGAATGGACTAGTATTTCCTAGAAGTTTACCCCAAGTTTACCCATACTTACATTATGGATGTAATTCTTTCATGTTTCCTTTTTTCAAACAGAATTTTGATTTTAGTGAAGGATGTGGGCTTAGTGTATTATTAGGGACATTTAAATGTCTTGTTTGTTAAGAGTGAAATGTTAAGTTCTGTGCTGTTTCATTATTATATGACTGTTATATTGAGGAATCATTTCATTTGCTAATTAAACTGTAACTTCCTTGTTTAATTATGTAGCCTTCTCAAATAGGAATTGGATTATCCCAGTTGAAACCACATAATGTATTTAATTCGATTATATAACCACCGGAAACTTAAGTTTAGTCAAGATAAGCATTATCAAATACACTGTAATCGTTTTGTGGAAAGTAATAATCTGACCACAGGAGCACCCAAATTTGTATCATCTCTTTGTTGGGGGGAGAAAGTAGAAAATCCTCACCACTGAATCTCAGTAATCTATTAACACAGTGTACTTATTTAGAATATCTAATGTTTGGGTGTTGAAATTGTGACGTACACAATAAATAGAATGGCCTTTTTCTGGTAAAAAAATCTTAAAATCTTGACAAATTACCACATTCATCAGTGAAAAACAGTTGGGAAAGTAGTAGAAAAGGTTTGCCATTGTTATTATGTGACCACACTCCAAACAAGAACCAAAGTTTCTTTGTAAAGTTGATTTGAAAGTTGAGTTTCCGTAGAAAAAACAAAGTAAATGAATTAAATGATTTTGGGGACATGAGTTTTGCTGACAAAGTTGTGTAACAGCGCAATAAACTATCCTTCATTTTTTTTTTTAATGTTTATTCATTTCTTGAGAGAGAGATGGAGACAGAGCATGATCGGGAAGGGGGGGGACACAGAATCCAAAGCAGGCTCCAGGCTCCGAGCTGTCAGCACAGAGCTCAATGCGGGGCTCGAACCAGAAACTGTGAGATCATGACCTGAGCCGAAGTCAGACGCTTAACCAACTGAGCCACCCAGGCGCCCCATCCTTCATTTTTTTTTTAACAAACTTTTATTTTTAGGGCAGTTTTAGGTTCAAGGCAAAATTGAGCAGAAAGTTCATAGAGTTCCCATATACCCCCTGTACCTACAGATGCGCGCATTTAATTTTTGATAGCAATCTCAAACTTAGTTATTTTAAATATGTGTGTGTATATATATGTGTGTGTGTATATATATAAATATACATATTTTTATATATGAAACCCTTCCCATTTTTCAAATACCTCTTTAGTTGCTTGCTTGCTTACTTGCTTTTTTTTTTTTAAGTAGTCTCCATGCCCAATGTGTGTGTATATATATGTGTGTGTGTATATATATAAACATATTTTTATATATGAAACCCTTCCCATTTTTCAAATACCTCTTTAGTTGCTTGCTTGCTTACTTGCTTTTTTTTTTTTTTTTTTTAAGTAGTCTCCATGCCCAATGTTGGGCTTAAACTCATGACTCTGAGATTACGAGGCACATCCTCTACTGACTGAGACAATCAAGTGCCCCTCAAGGACCTCTCTTAATCATTCTTTTAAAACACCTTGTCAGTTTTTTCTCCTCTAGTTAACTGGATATTTTGCCAGAATCTCATGTGTCAATGTATGTGATTTGAGTAGCTTTCTGATACTTTTTTGTTTTGCTTTAAACTTTTTTTTATTGTGGAAAATATCAACCATCTACAAAGAAAGACAATAATACAGTCAACTCCATGTACTTATCACCTGTCTTCCAATTATCAACTCATGGCCAATCATGTTCCTTTTATATCACCCACCCCCATTATTTTTGAAGCATATTACTTTCATTCATAAGTGGTTCCAGTACATATCTCTAAGGGAAAAGGAGTTAAACCAAAAAAGTCAATACTGACGCCATTATCAAACCTAAAAAGATGAACAATGATCCATTATCACTTTGGTCAACTTCATGAAGTTCTACTTTGCAAAATTTGTGATTTTACTTTTGCATTATTTTGTCTAAGGCTTACTGCAAATCGACCCTATGGGCAGATTTTAAATACAGCTTATTAATAAACATTTGTGTATCATGACATCTTTCTTCTCCCCCTCTTAACTTCGAAGGCATGGAATCAATCCTGGGGCAACAAAAATTCCCTTGAATTATCTCTATTTTAAAAACGGACACTGAGGTTCTTATTAGCTAATACATAGTTTGATGTAAAGTAGTAGAAGCAGGAATCTTTGAACAAATTATTTTCTGAGTGCTCTGTGTGGGCCAGGCACTGTTTTTGGCACTTGGGATATGTTAGTGAAAGATTTCTGCCCTCTTGGGAAGTTTCAGTGTGCTCTTTGTCTTAGCACACATTTTTGTTCATTAAGGACAGCCTAGGGGTGCCTGGGTGGCTCAGTTGGTTAAGCGACCAGCTTCGGCTCAGGTCATGATCTCACGGTTCATGGGTTTGAGCCCCGCGTAGGGTTCTGTGCTGACAGCTCAGAGCCTGGAGCCTGTTTCAGATTCTGTGTCTCCCTCTCTCTCTCTGCCCCTACCCCACTCGTGCTCTCTCTCACTTTGTCTCAAAAATGAATAAACTATAAAAAAGAAAAGAAAAGAAAAGGACAGCCTAGGCAAGGTATAGCTCTGTCAACAAATTTGGGGAAAGAAAATATGAATTCTAAGTGCTTTACTTACAAAAAAATCTTATGTTTTAATGCCTTAAATGGAGGCACTGAGAAGGGCAGTTACAAGAATTAAAAAAAAAAAAAAAAAAAACCTAGTAAAACAGAACCATTCCTTGTTCTTCAGAAATCTGAATGCATCATTTAAAAACAATTTTCCCAAGTGGTCTCCCTGCAGTGTTATAAAATTGTCTTTGAAAGACATGTTCTTAACTGAAGTGAAATGGAGACAACTTGTGTTTTTTAAGGGATGCTTGTTTATTTAGGGATAAATAAGGGTACAACTTCCAAACCAATTTCTCATTGTGGAACCTGGGAGTTAACTTTTCTGTTAAATGAGCCTCATTTGTAGTGAATCTTCTTACCGCACATGCTTTTTCATACAAAATCCAAATCTGTGTTTCTCTCTAACCTTTGTAGAAAATTAGATCAAAATCTCATACAGTGTGAATGGCAAGCTGAGAACATGGTAATAAAAGCAAGAGCAAGCAAACAACAACAAAGCCTTTATATTCATTGACACAGCCACTGGAATGTTAAAAGCAGCACATACTATAAATATTCATTCCCATTTGGAATCTTGAGGTTGGCTACTTCCATATTCGGCCTACACTCAGCATTTCTTCCCGTTTAGCGCACTCCCTCTTGATCGTTGTTCAGTGCTTTTGTAGTCTGTGTGCCTATCTTCCCTCTACTGTGAGCTTTCTGGAGGTCAGTGTCTTCCATTTTTACCTCCTTTCCTCCACTCCCAGTGTTTAATACAGCGGTATATACATTCATAGGTACCCAATAGTATTATAATTTACTTTTGTATTCTTTGTAAACTAAAACACTATGAAATTCTAAGAAACTATTACTTTTACAGTCAAATGGAGAAAACAAATCTGGGATGAGGTCTATTTTAATACTCTATTCAAAAGGAAGTATAAAAGAAGCAGAGGAAGGAGCATTTTGGTTAAATAAAAGAAAGATGTGTTTCATAATCCAAACTAGGGGTTTCTGAGAGTAGGGTTTAAGAAAGCTAATTAGTGAAGAAAGCAGATTATATTGGTTTCATTGGTGCGTTTGAAACTTTCATTTAAAAATAAACTTATGGGCGCCTGGGTGGCTCAGTCAGTGAAGTGTCCAACTCTTGGTTTCAGCTGAGGTCATGATCTCAGTTTGTGAGATTGAATCTCACATCGAGCTTTGGACTGACAGTGTGGAGTCTGTTTAGGATTCTCTCCCCCGTCTCTCTGCCCCTTCTCTGCTCATACTCTCTCTCTTTCAAAATAAATACATACACATTAAAAAAATACATATTAGCCAATTTGACAATAAATTATATTTAAAAAAAATTACAAGACCCTAAATTTTAGAGTTTAAAAATATAGTAAAGGAGCCCCTGGCTGGCTCAGTTGCAAGAGCATGCTTCTCTTGATCTCAGGGTTGTGAGTTTGAGCCCCACATTAGGGGTACAGATGACTTAAAAAAATAAATAAAATATAGTAAAGGCCTTTTCCCTTTCCAAGAAAAAACTAATACCATTGCAGCTATGAAATGGGTTTGAGAATAGTATTGTAATTCAAATAAGGCAGAAATTACTTAAGAATTATTAAAAAATGGTTTATGGGTGCCTAGGTGGCTCAGTCGGTTATGTATCTGACTTTGGCTCAGGTCATGATCTCACAGTTCAAGAGTTCGAGCCCTGCGTAAGGCTCTGTGCTGACAGCGTGGCGCCTGGAGCCTGCTTTGGGTTCTGTGTCTAGACCCCTCTCTCTCTCTGACCCTCTTCCCCTCATTCTCTCTATCTTTCTCTCTCAAAAAAAAAAATTAAAAAATTTATTTAAAAAATAGTTCATAGCAGCCCCTGGGTGGCTGTCGGTTACGCATTCGACTTCGGCTCAGGTCATGATCTCACGGTTCATGGGTTCAAGCCCCGCGTCAGGCTCTGTGCTGACAGCTAGCTCAGAGCCTGGAGCCTGTCTTCGGATTCTGTGTCTCCCTCTCTCTCTGATCCTCCCGTGCTCATGCTGTCTCTCTCTCTCTCTCTCAAAAATAAATAAAACATTAAAAATTAAAAAAAATAGTTTATAATCTCCTAATGATAGACACTCTAAATGGAATGTTTTTACAATAATCTTTGGGCTTTTAAGTGTGGATATTTCATCTCGTTTTCTGACAAATTTCTTTAAAAAAATTTTTTTAATGTTTACTGATTTTTGAGAGAGAGAGCGCGCGCGCGAGCACGCGAGCCGGATATGGGCCCAACTGACTGAACCACCTAGGCACCCCCTGACAAATTTCCTTTTTAAGCCAAGAATGGAGTGCGGTTTTTAGAGTAAGAAATTTTATGAATGCAAGCTTTTGCAGTTGAGTGTTTATATTTTGGGCTGATTCCTGAAGAGTTTTTTCTTTTTTAATTTTAATTTTTTTTAGAGAGAGAGAGAGAGTGCACAAGTGGGGGAGAGGGACTGAGGGGGAGAGAGAGAGAATCTTAGTTCCACGCTCAGCACAGAGCCCAATGTGGGGTTCAGTCCCACGACCCTGGAATCGGGACCTGAGGCAAAATCAAGAGTCCATCGCTCAACCGACTTAGCCACCCACCCTGGTGCCCCATATTCCTGAGGAGTTTAGTCAGGATAGTTTGTCTTCTGAGGGAAGGTGGGTTACTTCCAGAGATCTCAATAAATAAAACACTGTCAAATTTCTGTCAACATATACCAAACAGAGGTCCCTATTTTGTGTATGGCAGGAAAAAAGTTATTTAACAAATTCAGGAATGATTTAAAATGTGATTTTTCTATTTAAATTAAAATTAAACAAACAAGTATCTTAAAACATTTTCATTTTGTGGGTTTTTTTTGTAGTTTGTATGGTATCACAATTTTTTAATCTATATTTTGATTTATTAATGCTTATAGAGAATTTTTCACTTGTGGTGGTTTGTGAAATCAATTTAGGTCTTGACCAGTTTGTTTTTGTTTGTTTTAGGGCATTTGTTTCTTTGCTAATGAAGTGCATTAGAATTAGAGTAAATTTAGAGTAATAAGGGTGAATATTCATGATCTAAATTGTTATATACATGTTTATATGTATTCTGGGTTATCTGTAATGAGGGGTTGTGACCCCTCCCCCCAAATATGAAAGCTACTGATTTACAGGTTTCTTTCTGTGATTCAGGTCATATAACCAACACCTACACCTTGAGCAATAAAGGTATAAAGGGTAAAAATGAAAAGTTGCAACAGTTCAAAAATTAGCAAACTGAAGGATTTACAATAGAGCATTAATTAATAGATTGTTGAATGAGAGGTATAGATACTACCTATCATACATTGAGGGCTCAGAATGTGCCAGCACTATGCTAATGACTTTACATTCATTTTTACATTTAATTTTCACAAACAACCCTATGAATTGTATCCCAGTTTTTCCTTTGAAGAAATGAGGCTTCATGAGGTAATACATTGGCTGGTTTGCCTGATGACCACAGGGCTCTTGCTCTTAACCATGTGTCCTAGCGGAAGGAAACCCCCAGGCTGTATACCTGGGAAAGGGAAAGTGCACCTGAGCATTGAGGTGGGATTTGGTTAGGTAAGGAGGAATATTGAGAAAGCCATTTAATGTGGGGGAACAGAGATAAGAGCAAATTAATCATATAACTGTTAAAGTCTGTGTTCAGAGCATCATATTGAAACGATCAGTTATCTGTCTCCTTCTAGGCTCCAGGATCATTTGTTACTTTAATGTTTCCATTCCCTGTTGCCATGTCTGGCTCTTAAGTGTTGTTCAGTAAAGCCTTTCAACAGATGAATGCACCTTCTCCATGCCTCCAGAGAGAAGCAACTGGGAAAAGAATAGAGGCATCATTATTAGGTATTAATGGTGAATGACTATATTATTCCAGAAGTTGTCAATTTTAATATATCATAAAGAATATAACTCCAAAATACAATATGCTGAAGCTGCAGTGAGTATTGTTTGGCCTGTCGTATAGATGGGAATAAAGAGAAGTATATACTTTGGCTTTCCTTGTCCAGTTAAAGACTTCCATCCATCAGAAGTACTATGCTTGGTAAAGATAATAGACATGTTTTTTAGCGTGTTTAGGAAACCTACTCAGTGTTTTAAAGTCAGTTTGCTTAATTTGATAAAATATTTATTGTTTGAAGTTTTTTTTCTTTTTAAAAATAGATTAGCTCTAGTGAGCTGTTTTTAATTACATAAGCCAGTATATTTCTCAAGATATATTCATACATTTGGTCATTAGAAGAAATGTTTTTCATAATGTCCATCTTGTTTCATTCTTTGGTTCTAGTTGAAGGTTATATATGTCGATAGAAGCATGGTCCCTGCCACCCTTATCTTTCAGTCATCTAAAGAAATACAATAGTGAATAAAGAAACACATGCATAATTACAGTAAGAAATAGAATATGGAAAATACTCATGTTTGGTACAGGCTATTAAAGGACAGAGGACAGAGATACCACTTTTGGTTGGGAATGAAGGAGGACTTCATGAAAGAGAAGTCTTAAAGGATAGATAGGCTTCTAAGAATATGAACAAATTATTATGTAGTAAATATCCTAAGATCTGTATATCATAATTAAATATTAATTGAAACATTATATTAGTATTAAAAATTTAATGATTTAAATATATTGTAAACCATATATTGTGCTCCTGTAAGTCTGCTAAAGTGCAGTGGTTCTCTAGTGAAACTTCTGGGAAACATAAGAACAACTGGTACCCATATCCCCATTGTAGATCATTTAAGTCAGAATGACTTCTTGTACGTTAATCAATTACCTATCACCATAGCCTTGTGAGGAAACCCAGGTTTTACAAATACAAAAATTAAATGACTTGCCCCAGGGACTGACCTAGAGCAGTTTGAATTCTCTGCAAACTTGTAAAATCATGCTGCTCCTGCTGGCTTGGCTATTGTGTTGAAATCAATAACTATTTTGTCTATTCAGAGTAGATAATAATGTTGGGAGTTGCAAAGCTATCTAGAGCATGGAAAAACGTAAGATAATTTGCCTTTCTTCTTATCAGCAGACACTTGGAATTGATATCCTTTATCGTTATTTGTTTCTGATAGTGTATCCTTTTTCTTGATCCTCAGCTTGACCTCTTTGGAAGTGAAATGGGAGAATAAGAACATTCTCTTGGTTATGTCCTTTTTGCCACAAAAGTATGCTGTTTTGCTCTGTTGTCTCCCGAGAGCAGTTTCTGGTGCCTCTTCCTGCCTCTTTCCCCAAATGCTCAGATTTTCTTGACCCTGGCTTGCTTAGTCAGAGTGGTGACAGCTTTCTAATCTTCCAAGATTCACATCCGTGGTCATTTACATATGATGAAACATTGGTTTGTTTTTTTTTAAAGAATCACAAAATTCTAATAGTACTTCAATTATCCCCCTTCTGTATATTTAGTATTTCTGTATGTGTTTCCTCACATCTGATTGTGAGTTTGTGGTGTAAAGGAACAAAGTATTTGAATCATATTCTTGTCCTGTGCATGTCTTTTGCTCTAGAAATGTTTTTTGAATACATGGGTAGTTGAGTGAAAAGAGAAGGAGAGGTGGATGTATGAGAAAACCTTACATTTTTTTCTGTTCACTCCTGTTTCTAAAAATGAGAAGCTATATCTGTATTTTTATTATTATGTGTAATGATGAAAGAGTTAGTCCTGAAATAAAGTCAAAGTAATAAATTCCTGATCCTCTAGTTTCTCTGCAAATTTTGCCTTTTTTATTTTTTATTTTTTCAATTTGGTGGTATCTTAAGAACAAGAGGAAAAGACAGTGAAGTGGGGAGGGAGATTGGGCTTTTTTGTTTTGTTCTGTTTTCTGATTAGAGGGAAGAGTTTTTCAGGTTTTCAGTGGTCATGGCTATTTTATTTGCCTTAAAATATACTTGTTAGTTAGTCCTAGCCATCAGGTATTAAGACATAGTTTAGAAAACTCTTATGTCTCACCATTTATTCAGATACTTTATATTTTAGTACAGTTTTACTGTTTAGAATGTTAATTCCTGCACATTTCTTTTAGAGAAATTTCTAATGAATCTTTTTGATATTATGAGAATAGAACAGTTTTCTTCCATTCACCATTATTTTTAATCTGGGTGCCATACAGGAAGGCTGCCAATTTTACAAAACATATTCTGTGGATTTTCTTATGTGGTGTAAAAGTGGTTTTATTGTTGCTACTTGTGGATGTCTTAGGGAAAATCCTAGCCTTGGCAACATCCTCTTCTACCTTTCCTGAAACAATTGCCCCCATTTGTGTTTCCTAGCTTACTTTTTAATCTCTAGATTCAGAATAATGCTAAATAATAATAGAATAGTCATTATTGGCCTGAATCTGTCTGGTTTTAAATGTTTTAGACCTTTAAAGTTTGTTTTTTGCAAAATAAACAAATAAAATGGTTATTTTTTGCTTTTAAAGGAAGTGCCTCCTAGAGGGGGAATGTCTTAAGTCTGATATTAACTCTTAAGACGGTGTGCTTTTAAATAATTTGGTTTCAAACACTTTGCTAGTATTTTCTAATTTATATTTTATTATAATCAGACTATTTGGCCAGAATAATGTCCATGTTAGAATTAAGTGAGTTTTTCTTTATGGCCTAGTTTAGGACCAGTTTTATAGGTGCTCCACATAGGGAAAAGAGGGCATAGTTTCTGTAATCTCACAATTATTTGTGTCTTTAAAAGTCAGCTTTATTAATTATATGATTTTAATTACTTTCAGTCAAAGTCTGATTGAAATGTTAAAGACATACAGTCATCGGTTTTGTTGCTGCTCTTCAGCACTTAAAGTCTTATTTTCCTCTTCAAAACTAAGTGATAGGTGTATTGTATACTTTTATCAGGAGACATAATCCCTGGTTCTCTTTTTGTGATGTTAGTAGCCATCCTACATTCTTTAGAGATTGCAAAATGCTTATTAGCTGAAGTTCTCTAAAGAACTTTTCCTCCTGAACTTTTGTTTACCCTGAGGTGCAATTCCTGTAGGAGCCAGGAAATGTGACATTGATTCTCTTTATTTACCTGTTTTTAAGATAATAATTTTGTTCCCTAGCATTCTTCAAATGCTCTGGGTTTTCTTTTGTTTGTATTTATATTTTTTAGTATCGTTATGAACTCAGTGTATTTAAACATCCATGGCAGTTAATTATCGTGATTCATGCTCTCTGGTGTCATTTTTTTGGCTACTGAGAACCATACAACTTGACTCCTGTTCTCTTTTAAATAGGACTTTGAAGGGACACCTGGGTGGCTCAGTCACTTAGGCATCGTACTTTGACTCAGGTCATGATCTCACCATTTGTGAGTTTGAGCCCCGCGTTGGGCTCTGTGCTGACTGCTCAGAGCCTGGAGCCTACTTCAGATTCAGTGTCTCCTTGCTCTCTTCCCCTCCACCACTCACACTCTGTCTCTCTCAAAATTAAATAATCATTAGAAAAAACTTTTAAGTAGGACTTTAATATTAAGTCTTTGATAAGAGAGCTGGTTTTATTAAGAGAAACAAGTTTGCAGAAGTATTGATTACCTGATTTTAAACATTGTATTTTATAGTAGAAATTTGATATGAAATGTTTTGACACATTAATTATAAAAATAATGCCTTTTATTTTATGAACTTTGAATAAACAAAGGTATATAGAAGAACATGAAAATCACTCAGTTGTACCATTCAGAGGTAGCGTGATAGTGTTTATCTTTTCATCTTAATACATGGTTCTATATTTCTGTCTAGCTGTATCCGTATGTATTTTGTATCCTGCTTTTTTATATGACATTTCATTTCATATCCACTGAAGTCTTTAAAAATATAATTTTAAATGAGGGCATTATATCTAAAGGAATAAACCACAATTTAACAAACTGTTCTTTTACATTGGATTTCTAGTTTTTCTCTTTTTTTTCCAGGAAGATTATTGCAGGTGTACGTAGAAAAACTTTGGTATTTTGACTTTGATATTCTGGATTTTTACTTAGGTTATATTGCTAGATGTAGGATTTTTTAAAAGTGATGTGTAAATACTTCTAAGTGTTCTAAATGAACATACTTAAACTCTGGCTTTTAAATTTTAAAGCTAAAATTCCATATTTTGCCTTTTCAGGAGGACTGTGTGAAATAAAGCATTTATTTAAGGTTAAATATCATTGCTAAATGTCTTACATGTTTTATAATTACAAATAGTCTTAATGTGCTCTGAAATGATGTTAATTTCACTTGATAGATGGATGTAGTTAGAACCTTAGAAACCCAATGATTGCCTTGAAGAAAAATAACTAGTGAATGACAAAGCCTGTATTGAACACCAGTATTTTTAGCTTCCAGCAAGCTCTGAATTTTAGTGCATTTCAATATATAATTTTATATTTAAACTATGTTCAGGATATATAGTAGAAAAAACTTCGATAGCATTGAATGCTTTATTAATTACTCTTCCTGGTATGCTGCTGTCTTTACTTGAGATTAAAAATTAAAGCATTTGATTAATACGCTATAAGATGGTGAGGAGGAAGCAGTAAACTATGTGTTTGTGGGGTACCTGAGTAGCTTAGTCTTTTAGGCAGCTGACTCTTGATTTTGGCTCAGTTCACAATTCCAGGATCCTGGGATCAAGCCTTGTGTCAGGCTCTGCGCTGAGCATAGAGCCTGGTTAAAATCCTCCCTCTCTCCCTCTGCCCCTCTTAAGACCCTGCTTACATTCTCTCTAAAGATAAAAAAAAATTTTTTAAGTACTTTTGTATTATCTTTAACTGTTTCCCCCCCACACTCCCACTCCCCTACTGTGGGAGGGTGGAACATAATGACTTGTCATCTCTATATTCTGGAGAGTTTAAGAAATACTCTGTTCAAAATATCAATCTTGGCTGTTACCAAGGTATTCAACTACTTTGAGACATCTAATAGTAATTTTTAGTTCCAAAATTTAATGGGAAAATTAATTGGAAAAAGAATAGACTATCTCTCAATATGGTCTAAAGTAGGATTTTTGAAGAAATATACGGAAAAACCAACTTACTTTCCTTTTTTGTTTTCTTTCTTTTTTTTTCTTACAGTTTTATTGCATTTCACACTCCTGTATTTTTAATGGTCTAGATTTAAGATGGAAGTCAGGAATATATATTTTAAACAGTCTAATGTCTAATAAACATTTACTAAGTAATGTCAGGCATTTTTTCTGGAGTGGCTTTACCACTTTATACACCCACCAGTAACATATGAAAGGTCCGGTTGTCCACATTCTCACCCAAACCAGGTATTATTTGTTAGGCTTTTTAATTTTAGCCAGTTTAGAGAGTGTAGAGTGGTACCTTACTGTGGTTTTAATTTGCTTTTACTGAGGAGTCAAGAGTGTTGAGTACCTTTACATTTGCTTATTAGTCGTCTGGATGTTGTCTTCTGAGAACACAGACTGCCTACCCGAGTCTTCTGCCTTTTTTATTGGGTTGTGTCTTTTTTTCTTACTGATTTGAAGGAGTTCTTACATAATTTGAGTACTTTGTGAGATGTATGTATTCCAAATATCTCGTTGGGCTTTTCACTTTTAATAGTGTTTTATTGTGAATAGAATTTCTCCATTTTAATGAAGACCAGTTATTAATTTTCTTAGAGTATTGCTTGTGTTCTTCAGAAAAAATTTTCTTGGACTGCATTTTGAAATATGCTGAGACAAGAACCATTTTCTGGTTGACAAGAACTATTTCCTGGTTGACAGGGAAAATAAAAGGTTTCTTTCTGAGTAATCCCCTAACATCTCTCGTTTTGTCAGCAGTTCTACCTCCTCTAGGAATCCCCCTGTTCATCTCTTCTCATCATATTAAATTTGGGGCTCTGAATTTTGTGTTCCTAACATTAAGCACATAGTTGTCTTTCTACTACAGTAAATGCAGTGGGCTGTAGCTAATGTCTTTCAGTGACTAAGGGCAGTTTTTCCCCAATTTTTCCACAGAAGTATCTTAACCACAGAGGAGAGTGAGCACAGAACCCCAGGGGTATCTCATCCTGGCCAGACCTGAAGTAACCACTGAAAGCAAGGGACGTCTTTGAACTCTTCTGTGTGCATTGTTTTAGGACTATAGTTTAGGAATATAGCTTTCATTTAAAAAAGTAGCATTTAATTGATTGTACCTGTCACTCCAAAATTTAGAGTGAAATTGAGGGAGGCTGCAGGAGGCTGTACTACGTTTATTCAGCAGCTTTGAAGTCCCTCAGGTAGCCCTGGGCTTAGGGTTTTTATATATTGCCTTCACTAATCCGTTTGCTTTACCAGTCCAGTATGGTTAAGAAACTTGGACGGTAATTACTGGCAGAGGCAAAACAGTATCTCAGGTCTCATTGCTCTGCGTCCCATACTATCCGGTCAACAGAGTACTAAGGTGAAATCATGAGATTATACCTTGAAACAACCGAAAAGAGCGGAATGAATGAATAAATAAATACACAACAGTCTGAGAAAATGAAAAAGTGTGTTTTTAGTGGACCAAGAATTTTCAGTAATTTCTGGAAGAGAAAAGCAGATATCCTTATTTTATTTTATATTTAAAATTTTATTTAAATCCAAGTTAGTTAACATATAGTGTAATAATGATTTCAGGAGTAGAATTTAGTGATTCATCACTTACATACAACACTCAGTGTTCATCCCAAGTGCTCTCCCTAGTACCTATCATCCATTTAGCCCATCAACCCACTCACCTCCCCTCCAGCAGCCCTTAGTTCTCTGTATTTAAGAGTCTCTTATGGTTTTCCACCCTCTCTGTTTTTATTTTATTTTTCCTTCCCTAGATATCCTAATGTTAGAAGTTAAGCATAAGTTCAATTTGATCTTAGCTATCAAGGAAGGGCTAGAGTTCATACAAGGAGTATTAATGTCATCTTTTCTGTTCGTTTATATATTTGTCTATAAAGTGGTCTTCCTAAAAGGATTTTATGATTTTTAAGTGTCCAGTAATTCGTTCTAAGTAAGTTTTAGATTACTTAAGTTTTTGTTACTCAAGCATCCCTAAAATATTCTGTAGTCATTCTTGTTTTTTGGGACACTTTTTCCTTAAATTTGCTTGTAGTCGATGCTTTTGATGACTTTGGTTCCCTAAAGTTAAAAAAACTGAAAATGTATAACTTTGAGGTAAAATACTGTATTATTTTTGGTAGTAACTTAATTTTATTATAATTTTGAGTTAACTCAAGAACACATAGTATAAGTAACTTGCTGTATTGTTACAGGATTCTAAGCAAACCATTATGCATTCTTCAAAGATTCTGTGGTTAACCAGTAAACTTCTATATCTGTACTCTCTTCTTCTGTCTTATTTTTTATATTGTGATATGCTGTTTTAAGTAGTTTTAGGAGTTAAAAACAGATGATTCTCTTGAATGAGCCCTTGCTTAATAAAGGGAAGGGGACAGAGAAACTCTTTTCAAGGTTACTTATGACCAAAGGCCAGTTAAGAACAAACAACAATAAGACAGCAGTGTTTTTAATTGGTCGTTGAATGTTGATGAGAATTCAGTTATCATTGTAAGCCATTTGTTAATTATTATTGGTAGAGAAAGCCTGAGTTAAGGAGAGGCAGAGAGAGGGAAAGAGAGGATCTTAAGCAGGTCTGCAATGTCAGTGCATAGCCCAGTGCAGGGCTCGAACCCATGAGATCAGGCAATGAGCCAAAGTCGGATGCTTAACTGGCTGAGCCACTCAGGTGCCCCGCATATTTTTTTTTATTGTGGCAAAAAGAGATAAATTTATCATCTTAACAGTTTTGAAGTATATAGTACAGTATTGTAAACTATATGTACATTGTTGTACAATGGATCTCCAGAACTTTTTTATCATGTGTGACTGAAACCCTGTACTCACTGAATAATTCCCTGTTTCCCTGTGTGCCCCACCTCCAGTTGTCCCTGGCAACTACCATTCTACTATTTGTTTCAGTGAGTTTGATGGTTTTAGATACCTCATATTTGTGGAATCATGCAGTGTTTGTCTTTTATGATTGGCTAATTTCACTTAACATAATGTCCTCAGGGTTCATCCATGTTGTAGCATATGACAGAAGTCTCTTTCTAAAAGGCTTTATAACATTCTGTTTGTGCGTGCATGCGCGTGCGTGTATTCCACATTTTCTTTATTCATTCATCCATCAGTGGCCATTTACATTGCTTCTACACTTTGACTATTATGAATAATGCTATGGTGAATATGGACGTGTCACCATACTTATTTTTAAAGGCTATATTGGTTTTCCTCTTGCAGATATATTCGACTTTATGGGAGAAAATTTAGCAAAGAAGATCATGTTCTTTTTATCAAGTTATTGTATGAGCTGGTATCAATTCCAAAACTGGAAATCAGCATGATGCAGGGATTTGCCCGTCTCTTGATCAACTTGTTAAAGTAAGTAAATTTCCCATGATTTCTGCTAACATTTTTTGGTTTGTTTCTTCAAGGTTTTAGGGAATGAGAGCTAAGTGTTCTTTGGTAAGAAGACTCAAGTCCCAAATTGCCATTTAACAAAAAGATTGCAGAAAATTTTATCATAACTTTAAGCTATATATTTTGTAAGATCCTTGAGAAAACATGAATCATTTATTCTTTACTTATTCCTGGAAACCCAGAACAATGCTGGAAACATTAAGTACTCCATCGATAACATGGAAAAATAAGAAATTCATTGGCAGTAATGGTGGCACAAGTGTAAATGCCCCTTTTTACCTCATGCTCTTTGAAATGTGAGCAGCAGTAAGAATCTGGTGCATTGTTCTTCCTACTACTGCGTTCTACCAATGAGTTGCCATGGATGGTGAAAAGCAGAGCCCAGCAGGATAACAGCAACATTTAACAACTGTTGTCCGTGTGTGGTAGGGGTAATATACAAACAACTGCATGTGAATATATGCATATATGTTTACTTTTTTTTAATTAGGAAAAAGGAACTTCTTTCAAGAGATGATTTGGAGTTACCTTGGAGACCACTTTATGACATGGTGGAAAGAATATTATATTCCAAGACAGAGCACCTAGGATTAAATTGGTTTCCTAAGTAAGTATTTCCTTTTCAAGTACTTCTTTGGGAGCACTTGGGGCCTTTTAGAATGTGGTCATAGTTGATTAATCATTGAGTTATTTGAGATAAGCAAACAAATACACATTTCAGTGTGCTCGTTACTATGTAACATAACTCCTAAAACAATTTATTGCCTTCTTTAAACTATATCTGAAATTGCACTTAAGAATTTCCCACCAGGATATCTGATCACTAATATTACTATACTGGCCAAAGAAAGCAGCAGATTTTTGTTTGAAATCTTGGATTTTGTCACTGAAAGTAATACACATTTAGCCTTCTTTATTATATATTCACATGTGTTTTAATACTGCAAATAAAATTAATGCCTCAAGAAGAGGAGGTTGGCATATTCCGGAGGGCACCCACATCGCAGTTAAAGAAGCATCAGTTTCAGTGACTGTTCATGGAACGTAAGCTATTCAGATGCACAACTCCTTGATTTAGACGTACTAGGATTATGAACCCCTGGCTCATTCTACCTTCTTGTACATGCATCCTAGCTCTTCCAGATCTCTAATTTTGGTATGCTCTGTATTTTATTCTGAATTTATGGAGTCCTTCTTTGTTAATAGTGATTTTAGATTTGATCTATCTCTTAGTTTTCTCAGTCGTAGCAAGTTTGGCTTAAAATACTCTTAAACTATTTGTGATTGAGGTTTATTTTTAGGAAAATTTCTACGATTTTCTTCAGTTTACTTTTCCTCTACTGTTTGTCATACACATATGTACTCATTTCCTGAAGAACACCATTTTATACACTTGTATTATTTTCCTCTTTCTTTTTTATAAATTAAGTCTTTAAAGATTTACTTCTGTGGTTTCTCTCTTAATTCTAGGCATGTTTTCATTATTTCATGACTTCTTGTAGTCTCCCCCCTTTCACTTGACTTAATCCATGGTCATTTCTCAGGCTTTGCTGAAGTCAGAAATCTTTGTTACATAGAATTTTCTGAAAAATGACCACAGATGGTAGACTTTAAAAGATATTCAGGTCATAATTAAATAGTGAAATGATGTAAATGAAAAGAAGTTTTAAAAAAAATGACTATAGGTGATCCTGAACTTGGGCCCTAATTGATTTTTGGACAGAGGTCACAAATAGAAATGAAATCATTTCTTTCCTAAAGATTTCATGGGTTAAAACAAGGAAACCCATTTCAACCATAACAAAACAAAACAAAACATGCAATTCATCATGAAAGTAAAATGGTACATCATTCATATATATTTTTATAAAAATTTGTTGTGAAAGCCCAAAACTAAGAATGAAAGCTTTGTTGCAAAGGTTCCTTTTGAATATTTCTGCTGCAGAAAATATGGCATGGACTGGACTGACAGGGTCTTCTTAAAATAGGAGGTTGTTTAGGCTTTCACTAGAATCAGATCTCAGAACCTTTAAACGATGTTCAAAATCAGTTTATCTTTTTGAAAATTTTCTGGCTGATATTTTGGCTGTCTTAGAAAATGTTTGGTAAATGATAGGGGAGAGAAGGCTATTTCTTCAATAATTTTTTCTTCTGGCTCCTGGGTGACTCAGTCAGTTAAGCATCCAGCTTTAGTTCAGGCCCTAATCTCACGGTTCGTGGGTTCGAGCCCTGTATCAGGCTCTGTGCTGACAGCTTGGAGCTTGGAGCCTGCTTCAGATCCTGTGTCTCCCTCTTTCTCTCTCTCTGCCCCTCTCTTTCTCACAAAAATAAATGAATAAACATTAAAAAAATAATTTCTTCTTCACTGAGTCCTTTACTTGTTTTTTCGTAACCAAGCATCTTACTTCCTGCCATGAGGTGTACCTTTTCAAAGGCAGCTGCTTCCTTTTACGTCTTGCGTGGTCGCTAATACCTCTCTATGGCTTGCTTTCCTGGAAGTTTTGTCAGAACTTATCACGGTTAGTGTCAGTCAGTGCTTATAGTTCCTCCCCTGCATCTTAATACTCTTATTATTACTGTGTCTTTTTCTGAATCTTCCCATCATCTTTGCTCTCATGGAAACCTTCCTTAAAAGTTTCACCATGAGGGGTACCTGGGTAGCTTAGTTTGTTAAGCATCCGACTCTTGGTTTCAGCTCAGGTCATAGTCTCACGGTTTGTGAGTTCAAGCCCCACGTCAGGCTCTGTGCTGATAGTGTGAAGTCTCCTTGGGACTTATTGTCTCTCTCTCTCTCTCTTCCTCTCTCTGCCGCTCCCCTGCTCGTGTGCACTCTCTCTCAAAATAAATAAACTTAAAAAAAATGTTTCACCATGAGTGTTCTTAGTCTTTTGAAGAAACATCATGCATTTGCTGAAATCTTTGCTTGGTTTGAAGCAGGCAGCATCCCCTTTTGTATTCTGGAGTTAGCCATTCTAAAATGAAATTCGTGAGTAATATGACCTACCTATACTCCTTATCTGTATTCAGTGACAGAAATAAATATAAATAATGTGGTAACAGTAAAGTGATTCCCATAATGGGAACGTAGTTTATTATTAAACATTATGTGTTTTGAACATCACATCATTACACTAAAAGACACAATATAGTATTGAGATTTTGCATCTACTTATAATGAGTAAGTTTGAATTTAAAAGCAAAAATATCAAAACATTTTGTATAAGAAGTACAAGAGAATAAAAGAGCAGCATTATGAATGGACATTAGAGTAAAAACTAGTGCTAGGATAAAAAAACAAAAAAGACTTAAATATGATAAAAGAGAGGGAAATAGCTTTAATTTCAGAGTACTGAGCTGGGGAAAAAGTATAATCTTTTTGCAGATAAGCTGGCCTTATTAGATAGTGTCACAATAATTCTTTATGTAACAGTATGGAATGGTGTGATTACTTGGTATCACAAAACATTTTTGAACATTATTACATTTGAAAGAAATACAGGCAAAGGATGAATTGGGAAAAGAAACACTGATATGAAGCCACAGAGAATTTGTGCACTTTCAGGGACAGTATCAGTAAGATTGAAAACTAACAAGCAGTGCTAAAGTAAATAAATAAATAATGTCAGTATGTAATTTTTGCAACATAAATTGCTTTTTGTGCCATACCAAAAAAAGGATGACAATAACATCAAGCATTTTTAAAATGTTTTTAGCGTTTATTTCTTTTTGAAAGAGGTAACGTGAAGCATTTTAACAGCCAAATTACTAATGAAATTCTCTGACATAATATTTTATTTCTGCTAATTGCCAATGTAATGACAGTAGGTTCTAGTCTATTAAAATAGTCTTCAATCTCAGTTGCACATTTCACTCTTGGTGCATATAGCATTGGCAGATCAAGCGTTGCAATTGCAGTTGCTATGATAGTGTGATTTGGAGTGTGTATGGGGGGGGATAATGAATAACCCTAGGCAAAGTCTTCAAGAAATCAAAGTACTTACTTCAACTTATATGTTTGTTATATTCCTAGAAGATTCAGTGTCTATTAGAACTTTGCAAAAAATACTTAATGGTTAAAACAGTTTACTTTTAGGATAAAAATGTTTACCTGGGGACACCAGGGTTGCTCACTCAGTTAATCCAATTCTTAATCTCTGCTCAGGTCATGACCTTAGGGTTTGTGAGATGGAGTCCTATGTCAGGTTCTGCACTGACAGCACCTAGCCTGCTTGGGAGTCTCTTTGCCTTCTCTCTCTGTCTCTCTCCTGCTCTCTGTGGCTTGCGCTCTCAAACAAAAAGAAAGACCCAGGTCTTTTAGTTTCCAAACCAGTATTTTTTTTTCCTGTACTAGTACTTCTCAAACTGTCCACTTAATACCTCCTTCTCTTAAGGCTTTGAGGTGTTTCTTAAAGCGGTCTGGTGTGAGAAATTTCTTGGAAATTCACGTTATTTTAAACATCGATATCAGTATTAGGCTTATTCATGTTTTCAGGGGCACCTGACTGGTTAAGTCAGTAGAGCATTTGACTTTTGGTCTCAGAGTTGTGAATTTGAACCCCACGTTGGGTGTAGTGATTACTTAAAAATAGAATCATTAAAAAGTAAGTATTTTCATAAGTAAAAATTACTCCCTTTTGTATCTTGACTAAAATTGATGCTCCAGGAAGATGAACCATATTGGTTTGGTGGTTTGGAGTGCTTACACCCAGGGCTGTGTGTGCCGTTGAATGGAGTACACATTGTGAAATGCAGCTCTGTGAGGCAGACACTTCAAAAAACATTTTGTTTTTTACATTTATTTATCTTTGAGAAACTGAGCACAAGTGGGGGAGGGGCAGAGACAAAGCGACACAGAATCCAAAGCAGGCTCCAGGCTCTGAGCTATCAACACAGAGCCCAGCGCGGGACTTGAACTCAGAAATCCTGAGATCATGACCTCAGCCGAAATTGGACCCCCAACCGACTGAGCCACTCGGGCACCCCTGCAGATACTTTTTAAAAATGGTAATGTGTTCCAATTTAAAGGGATCACAGAATACTAAGGATCTGGAAACGCTTTTGAGGGGGCTTTTGCTTGGTGAGAGGCAACCCTATAGGACAAAATTAGAAAATGTCTCTGTAAAAAATCAAAAAAAGTAGAAGGAATTGTAGTTAAAACAGTTTTCAGGACTGTAATTCTTTATTCACTTTCTCCAATTTTAGGTAATCTTTTTACTGTTACAATGAGATATTTACCACCTTTTGAAAGGAATATCTGCTCCCTTATTTCCATTTGGGTATACTCTATATGGTTATAAAAACTTACCTTTGAAGGATTATCAACCTCTTTGGTTCTTGGACTTTGTTCATCACATTTGCCTTGATCTTAAAATCAGAGAAATCTAGTAGTCTTCGTTCTTGTGCAGAAATATTAGAGAAACCAGTTTTCTGGTTTCTGTAGAGCTATACAGCACTACTTTTTAGTTTCTGCTCCTCAGAGCTCTTCTATGTCCTCTAGATTTCTAATAGGGAATCACTTAAAAACATTTTAAAATTTCCTCTTTTCCTTTAAGCTTCTCACTAGTTTAGCAAACTAGTGTAGCAAGTGTTTATAGTCTGGGGATAATGTTATGACTTCACAAACATTTTATTTCAGAAAACCCTTGAAAACCCTTTAATATGGCATGCTTTTGGGATTGGTATTTTTGCTTTGAGTATTTTCATCTAGATGTATTCTGACTCATTTTGAAACAGTTTTGTCAGCTGACTGCATGTGTTCATACTATTTTTAGAATACTATTTTTATAATCAAAAGTGAAAGGTTGCTTCATTTGTTAACTGTCTTTCAAGTCTTACTTCGTGTGTTATGTGTTTGTCTTTATTGAAACTATTGCTAAGCATGCCATGCATTTCAACAGGATTTTAAAAGTAGGTTCTATTTTTTGGAACAAGGATTATTCAGCTTTCTTCTTTCCCTTCCCCTTTTCCCTTATCTTTCTCCCTCCTTCTCTTCTCTTCCCTTTATTCCTTCTGTCTTTCTGCCTCGGGGGCAAGAGACCATTTTCATTCTTCTCTGTTTCTAGTTTCTACTGGAGAAACAAATTGTAGGATTTTTTTTATTCAAAAAAAAAATCAAAGTTGGAAAGGAGTTAGGTAGTTTGAACTTGATAATGGTAATGTAAGAATCACTTAATGATTATGTTTTACAAGAAGCATTTGAATCTTA
Organism: Cryptoprocta ferox; assembly: GCA_028646485.1. NCBI lineage: Eukaryota > Metazoa > Chordata > Mammalia > Carnivora > Eupleridae > Cryptoprocta > Cryptoprocta ferox. The sequence continues at coordinate 68,102,763 of CM053576.1, read as the reverse complement.
GGGGCCTAGTTTTATTTCAAATAGTAATGTCCCCTGCACTTAATTTGGGTAGCATGTTACAAGTTACTAATAAAGGTTGTTGCTTCTAACAAGATGTGGAGGAATTGTGCAGAGATAAGCTTTTACAAATGGGCACAGACAATTCATATTTGAATAGATATGTGTATAAATTTGTTTACTTTTGTCACCATCATGTCACCATCAATTTGATTTTTCCAAGTTGTTTGGGGTTAAAGGTTTACATATTTGCATCATGAGCAGTTTGGGCCTAGGTAACTCATTTACTTTTAAAAATATATTTTTAAGATCTGTTTTTCTTTCATATAGATCATTCTCTAAGGGGATCTTAGAGTAGTAAACATTTTCTTTTTTTTTGTATGTTTTTTAAAAAGTTTATTTGAGAGAGAAAGAGAGCACACGGTGGCAGTGGGAATGGGGAAGGGCAGAAAGAAAGGAAGAGAGAGAATCCCAAGCAGGCTCTGAGCTGTCAGCACGGATCCCAGAGACGCTATATCTCATGAACCATGAGATGATGACCTGAGCCGAAAATCAAGAGTCAGAATCTCAACTGACTGAGCCACCCAGGTGCCCCTAAATGTTTTCATTTTTCATATTACTCTGCCTCTGGAGAAACTTGATTATTTCCCTTTTTGGTACTTGTTCTTGATGGCATTTGTTTCTCAATTGATGTGACAGAGGACTGTTTGATTTGGTGCTCTTATCCCTAAGATACAGCTAAATCCTTTGTTCCCCCTTTAACACATGGAAATGACATATTCTTACTCTGCTGGAAGTCTCTTGACACATGTTAGCCACATGTTAGCCACATTTCTAAACTTAAATTATTATCAGCAGCTCGAGAATGATCTCTAGCTACAGAATTTAACGTGATAATGAAATGATGAAAGCAGTTTCTCTGAGGACCTTTTGAAATTTAAAATAGTTTCTGGTTCTTTTGTTAATAAGCAGTAATTACTAATAAGGTAGATGTAGTGATCATTTATTTGAGTGAGAGTGTGTGAGTGGGGGAGGAGCAGAGAGAGAGAGGGAGAGAGAGAATCTTAAGCAGGCTCCATGCCCAGTGTGGAGCTCAACTTGGGGCTTGATCCCACAACCATGAGATCATGACCTGAACCGAAATCAAAAGTCAGATGCTTAACCGACTGAGCGATCTAGATGTAGTGACTTATTAACATGGTATTTGAGGAACATTCTATTTGCTCTTTTAAAAATACTATTTTTATTTGGAAATGAGAGAATAAATGGTTGATTTTATTTTATTAATGACTTTGGTAGTGTGTTCTCAAAAGTTATATCTGTGTTACAGTGATTTTTCTTTAGAAGCTTTTTTTAAAGCATTTAAAAATATCTAGTTCACACTGATTAGGCTTATCATCAGGAATTATGCATGCTCTTTTTACTTGTGTGGTCAGGATTATTACATCTTACTAACACTAGCCATGAGGCAGACTTCTTTCTTTAAGTATTTATACCTTTGTTATGGTAGAATTATCTTGACCCTAATTTTGTGTGAAGTGGCTGTGAAAAATAAATACTGGCTGATGAAACTATGCAATATTAGATTTTTGAAAGGTTAGCTATGAGATGAATAGTGTTTGACCGATGGTTGTATTTGTTTTAGATTTAGAGAAAGCAGGTAAAACTGAGTTTTTTAGGTGAAATGAAATACATTCTTTTTTTTTTTTTTTTAAGTTTATTTATTTATTTGGAGAGAGAAAGAAAGCACGCACGTGATTGGGGATGGGGCAGAGAATGAGGGAGAGAGAGAATCCCAAGCAGTCTCAGTGCTGTGTATCCGTGCAGAGCCAGACATGTGACTCGATCCTATGAACCTTGAGATTATGACCTAAGCCAAAATTGAGAGTCAGACGCTCAACCAACTGAGCCACCCAGGCACCCCAGTGAAATACATTCTTGAGAAAGAAAATATATAGGCAATTACCGTTAAACTATAAGGAGGTTAAGACAGAGGTGTATATAGAATAAGCCAGTGTTATAATTTCCCAGTTCATTTATTAAAAAGCAGATATAATTCTGAAGCTAAATTTTAGTTTAAGAATTGTCACATGAAGCCGGAAGTACTTCTAGCTATGGGCATTCCATACTACTTTCATCTTGAATATATCATTTGCTGCACATTTTTCTGGTTTAAAAGTGACTATTGTTCTGATAATTAGGTAAGGCCAAGGAAGTAGGAAACCTTAACCACTAGGTTTATATAAGTCCCCTATCTCAGTAACCAGTGTAACTGGAAGCTAAGGTTTTTGGCTTTCCTCAAGCTTCTCTGCTACATATTTGGCACTTAACTTTACTAATGTCATCATTAATAATCATAAAAAGTGAGGAAATAGTGGCCAAGAGAGGAAAATTCTTACAGTCATTTGTTGAAACTGGGACAAGAGGTCAAGAACTGGTACCAGAACTTACTTTCTGCTCTAATAAATAGGGTGGGACTTGGGGGAAGAATTTCCTATTTTGATTTGGTCTCCTAAATCACAAATTAACAGTTGTTCAAGAGGCAGTATGTAAAAACAAAATGAGCACAAAATTTTTAGTTTTTAAGGAGATTGAAAAAAGAATTTATTTTGGCTAGTATGAAATAATTGTAGTTAACACTTTTTGTGTTAATTCGGGGCCAGATAATTGTTTTCTTTATAATATCTCATTTAATTTTTATAACAGCCTTCTGAGAGGTAAGTATTATTACTATTATATAGATGGAAAAACTGAGGCTATGATATTGAACTGATAGTAAGTAGCAGAACTGGTAATTAAATTTAGATCTGACTGTATCCAAGTCGTGAACCATTGCATGATAAAAACTATGGCTTTCTTTTCAACTTAGCCTGCCTTTTCTAAGAGGAAATAGGTTATGAGAAAACCCATCCAACGTGTATACCTTCTGTAGATCCCTTTTTATTTAAAAAAAAAAAAGTGTGTTGAATTGTAATCACTTTAATATTATAAACTCCAGCAATTGGGAAAGCACATAGTGATTATTCACTCCCTCTAAAAATTAGTGAAATACAGTCTAGTAGCATCTAGCCTTAACCTTTTATTTTATTTTTAAACAGAAACATTGTTCCCTTCATCTTGAGAGATTACAAGAATCACAAAAGGTCACTATACAGATATCACAGGTTAGAGAGATTGTACCCTTTTCTGGATAAAGAGCATGAATCCATTGGCGCAGGCCTTATATATAAGGAGGGGTTGAAACTGACTTTATTTAGAGGAACTAAAGCACATTCCCACATAGCCTATTCCTCTAATGAGTGAAGTGACAGCTATCAAGTTTTATAATTAACCTCCTTCTGAAGAGTGAAGGGAACTAGAGAAAGCAGGTAACTATGCAGCCTTTTATGACTTGCTTTCTAGAATCATTTTTGACATTATCTGAAAGTTTGGTGGAATAGAAAAGTTACCAGTGAAAATAGCAGGTTTTCTGTGTTGTACTCCCAAATGAGTTGCCAGAGAAACAGTAAAATAAATGTAAAGTTTAACATGAACACAAACTTTAGGAACTGGTGGAATTACAAAATCTTCTGCTTATTGCCTTGGACAGAAACTTTACCATTTTAGAATTATCTTTTTAAAATCTGCATTTAAGTTGATGCACTAGGAACTAGATGGTTCTTTAAACCTTGGCTATAATTTGTTTCTAAATGGAGTTTTTCAGTCCAGACTAAAAGAAGATCCAAAGATCTGTGCTCTTTGTTGCTCTGATAGAAAATGTCCATTGATTGTAAAATAATAAACATAAATATGCATAAATGTGTATGAACACATAGCCTTGGTATAAGTACTTTGGAAATGCCCAGAAGTAAAAATCACAGTCGTGGTCTTCAGGGAGTTTAAATGTATTTGGAGAGTTTACCCATTTTTTAACCAGGCAAACTTAGATGTTCTCTAAACTAATAATTCTGTGTTTCTCAATTCTCAATTGCTTTAGTTTTTTTGTGTGTGAGAAAGAATGTAGAATCTCTCCCTAATACTCAAAGAACATGTTCAATGTCTTTCTTGCCATATGGTCATCCTTTTTATTTTAGAATGATGTCTTGTGTTGCAGCCTGGTTTCCTCTTCAGTTCATTTTTTTCTGAGTAGTTTTGAAATTAAAGAGGATTTCTACAGCTTCTAGCCATGAAATTACAGTTTTTCTCTCTTGGTTGTATAATCGATTACTTGTGCTGACTTTGGTTTGTGCTATCCCTTAGAATTTCTTTATAGATTGGTTCCTAAGCTTTCAGAGAAGTTGGATAGACTTCTGGACTTAAGAACTTTAAGAAGGTTAATGAGAAAGTGTCAGGTTGAAGCACTGCCTGAAAGTTATCCTTTTCCCCCATAATTTTTTTTCTTGACATTTGGGGACTTGTTTTATTTACTTGTACATATCATCCTGTAAGTAGTCACACATTAATTTTAAAATTCCAGTCCAAAATTAACCTTGTGCCCTTTGCTTATTTGCATTATACCTCTTTTGACAATGGTCTAATTTAAATATTCCATTCTGGCAATGTGTGTTTAAACCAGTACACATTGACCTTTTCATTAAGACACATATCTTTTATAAATCTATATAGAAATATTTAAGTAGCTGGTCAAAAAGATGGCTGTTGCTATTTTTGATAATTGTTGCTGGCAGTTAAGTAACCTTGTAGGGTTACAGAACTCTAGATTCTGGCAGTTGCTGATATGAGCGCACCAGGTTTTGTTTGCTCTTTGTGTTTTGATGTAAAAGCACTTTAATTAAAATAACAATTAGTATTTGAAGTTATAAGCCACTGAGCATACTTCTTGATGTGTTGTTAAGTATGGTCATTGCTGCCTACTTTGTGAGGATTGAAAATGATTTGTCCTTCTCCCAGTTTTCTTCCCTTTAGTTTACAACAGAGAAGGAGCAAACAGGGCAAAGGAAAGAGTAGGTTACAGAGTTTAGGTAGTTAATCCTTATAGTTCTGTCTTTATGAACGAGAAGGAGTAGTTATTGCATGTATACAGATAATATTTAAACATATGAACATATCTTAGAGATATTTATTAATTGGATTAGATGTGTTCTTAAAATACACCAACCTAATTTGTCAAATGCCTTTCTCCCCCCCAGTTCTGTAGAAAATGTTCTCAAAACACTCGTGAAAAGCTGTCGGCCGTAAGTAGCCTCTCATTTTATAAAACCTCTTGTTATTTCTTTGAGCTTCTCCCCATCCTTAGTATGCTTTGAAGAGAAAATCAAAGGTATAAATAGTTTCTAACACAGTGATGTTAGTCACTGAGCACAACATATCATTTCTAACTCTTGAACTAAATTATTCAGCTTTCATTTATAAATTTAGAAATTTTTAAGTGATGTGGGTGTCACACATTAAATTTATGTATAATTGTCTTTATTTGAAAGACTTTCCTAGAATATCCTTACTCAGATCAAAAATATTTTCCAAAGTGAGTATTGTAGGTATTGCATCAAAATGTGAATAATAATGAAAAGGTGTTCAGACATTTTTTAAGTATTTAAAAAAAATTTTAATATTTTTAATCCAAAGTCCAATTCTCTGGCCTTGAACTATTGTTTATCAGGGTGTTCTTAGACTGCTTATCCTGCTATGTACGGATGCAGTGAATTATTTTGAATGGAAAACCCTATTTTATCATATTTTTATAATATGAGTTAAAGTTATAAATGGTTTTATAAATCAGGCATTTATTGCTGACCTACCATACTACCCAGTCTTGGGCAAATGTATTTTTAAGATATAGTCTTCCTTTTAAGATTGAGGCTTAAGATCTAACCTGAGTCATAAGCCACCAATGAGCAAATGTCATTTTGAGCTAGGCACTTACCTCTTAGTCTGTGTTTCCTAACTGGAAACTTGATCATCACTGGGTAATTAGTGGTTTTTAGGTTCTTAGGTAATTCATAGAACACCAAATTAGAAAGGAGAATTGATGTATGAGATGTTTAAAGGCAGGTGTGGTTTTGTGTGTGGGTGTGGTGTGGGTGTGTGGGTGTTTATTCTAACCTGTAGCACAGTGACCTGGCACATAGATGCTTGATGAACCCAAATAAGTATTACTAGAAATGTAGGTTTATTTTTCACATAAAGGAATGAAGTGTGATTCTAATTAATACAAACAGACAAAAGATATCATAGGATTAATAATGTGACTTGTACGCCAAGCCTACAAGTGTATTTGAAAGGGTTTCCTAATAACTTTTTTGGCCATACCCAAATCGAATTTCTCATAAACGTCTTTGTTTGTTATTTTAAATCCCTTAATGGATAGTAATTATACATGGGTTCTCTTTTTCCATTTACCTTTGTTTTCTGTATGAATGCACACTTCAGATTTTAATTTTGTGAATGTTCTCCGTTCCAGGGGCTCTTCTGCCCATTTCCTAGACTTGTAAAATGTTAATACCCATAGGACCAGACCATCTAGTCTAACCCGCTCTTGTATTACAGGAGAGCTCTGCGGTGCAGTGAGAGGAAATGGCTTGTCAAGGGTTCTCCTTCTCATGTCACTGATTACCCATTTATATGGACTAGATTCTCTGTGACTAAATTTTTTTCCTGTTGCTGTTACATAGCACACAGGAAGGGAAAAATACAAGAAACATGTATATTTATATTTCTGGGTTATTTAAGTGCCTTTGTATTTTATAAGTTTTATCAGCTTATAACATTTTTCTAAGTTCTGTAGACAAGAAAAAAATTTACTTTTAAGTATGACGGTATTATTTTAGCGTGGCAAAATGTGTTTAAGTTACCTTGACATTTGTGTTGTGTGTGCTGTCTCCCCCACTTTTTTGTCAGTCATATGTTGATGTTGTAGAGCTTTTTTTAAAGCAGTGATGAGATAAATGAAAACCTTCTTTTTTATTAGATACTTTCCAGCAGATGCCACAGCTGAGATGCTAGAAGAATGGCGACCTTTAATGTGCCCTTTTGATGTAACAATGCAAAAGGCCATCACTTATTTTGAAATATTTCTTCCTACCTCCCTTCCTCCAGAACTTCATCATAAAGGTTTTAAGTAAGTATATACATATCTTGACAAATTATAGAATAGAGCAAGAAATAGAGATGTATAAGCAGACCAGTAAAGCAATTATAAGTAAACAAAAATTTACTAACTCAGCCATTATGTTGATTATACTTGAAATGTGTGAAGGCCGAAACAATTAAACAGAAGATTGTAAAAGAGGAGGGAATAATGCTTAAATATCAAGCCAAATAAGATGAGGGCTTTTCCTGGCTGTCTCAGTTGGTAGAGCATGTGACTATTACTGATCTCGCAGTTGTGAGTTTGAGCCCCATGTTGGGTAGAGCTTACGTTAAAAAAAAAATCTCAAATGAAAAAGGAAAGATGAGGGCTTTAACTTAAGAAAGCAAGAGAGAAAGAATAAAAAATGCAAAAAGGAGTAGAAAATATCAGTAAATCTGTGGTGATAAAAATGTTAAATTGTGTGGAGTTCAGGGAAAGGAAAGGTGTTTTTCTAAAACTTGGTTTTATTCATCACTTATCGTTTTTCTTGGCTTTTTCTTAAATTCGTTTTCTTTACTTGTTCTAGTCTTTTCACCGTATTTAAGAATTTTTTCTCTGGGGTGGCTCAGTCAGTTAAGCGTCCAGTTCTTGATCTCCGCTCAGGTCTTGATCTCCAGGTCATGAGTTCAAGCCCACTGTGCTCTGTGATGGGCATGAAGCTTACTTTAAAAAAAAAACTTAACTAAAAAAAACTTTTTTTTTAGTCTGTGCCTTTATGAAAAAAGGAAAAGGTATGAAAAAAAGACTGGAAGGAAATAGGTATTATTACCGTGTTATGGGGTCATCCTTATTGCCCAGCCCCCATATTTTCTCTAGTGAGGTGTCATATCTTTTATTTCTTTCAGATCAGAAATTTTGTATTTAGCTGTATATTGATGAAATGTTAATTCTCATCCAGAAATTCTAAAAACATCTCTTTGACCTTTGTAAAGATTGGTGAATAATATTGTAACATTTTCTTGCCCTTACATTCTTGTCTGTTTAATCTGAGATAATTTCCCCCACAGTAATTTAGTTGTACTTAATACTTTGTGACTCATTTCTTTTTGGGAACATTTATTATGGTAGTTAATGGCATAATTACTAATTGGCTATTAAAAGAGAGAATGCAGGGGAGAGTTGCAAGAACAGGTAGTAATAGGAAAATATTAAAGGAGAAAGGGAGAGGAAGGAGACACTTGTACACAGCATAAGATAGGGGTGGACAGTAATTATTTAACAGTGGAGTGTAGGGGTTTGATGAGATTACTCTTAGCAAAAGTGTACTGGAAGGGGAATATTCAGGAAAAAATAGTTGTTCCATTAAGATTGTAACATTGAGTATTATTTTTTCTAGGTTGTATAGTTATCAGTAAGAATAATAGATTAAAAAATTCAAAGGATACCTGGCTTTGAACCACTTTCTATAAATCACTTGCTATTCATAACAACATTTTTCTTCTTCAGACTTTGGTTTGATGAATTAATTGGCCTTTGGGTTTCAGTGCAAAATCTCCCACAGTGGGAGGGGGTGAGTATCCTATTTTTTTCCTTCAATACTATGAGATCATTTGATAAGTAACATCAGTTCCTTAGAATTGGCTATTGGCAGTGTTGTATTTGTTTTTTTGTCTGCTTTTAAATTCTGTTTTCTGTTTTCTGACAGAAACAGACACTTCTTTATTTTGTTTTTTATCAATATCTAGAAACGTGCATGTATTATGAAATGCATGGAATGTAAGACTGTTGTTTGTTTGCTTTTGTACTTTCACTAGCGTGTTAGAAACATTGTGGATGTTTTCTTTATGCTTATTAAAATGTCTTATGTTTACTTTATGAAGAATCATGGCTTTATCGTTTCCCTTTTAAGAAACATTTCAGCTACAGTTGATTTTACATGGGTGACAGAAATCAAAACAATTTGAAGATTTTTGAGCCATAAACCGTATATTAAATTAAGTTTATGTTAATTATGATAGCTGAGAACAACTAATGGATAAGGGGTGTGACTGGTACTTATTAACAACAGCAAGTGTATTTACTTAATTGTCTTTCTTTTTTTGTTTACTTTCAGCAACTAGTAAATCTCTTTGCTCGATTGGCTACAGATAATATAGGGTACATAGATTGGGATCCATATGTACCAAAGGTAATTAAGAACATTTGAGCATACAGTAGCACCAGTAGCACATTTTGTGTCTTTAAGAAGTGTGTTTTGTATGCTAATTGCTAAAATTTTTTTGACGACTAGTAAAAACATAAAGTTTACTGGGATAGATCATTTATTTTCAAAAACTAATTGGATCATATTAAGGTATCAGAAATGTGTGATTTTTGTCTTGCCTATGTAGGACATGAAATAGAAGTTTCAGAGTGAGTAATTTAGAAAGTACGAGGTATATTATTCAGGATGTCTTACATTCATACCTTCCAACAAGTTTTGGGTATTGTATTTGATTGCTATTGTAGAGTGTTCTCCACTTTTTACATTGCATTTTCCTTGAGTAAACAAAGCTAGAGTATCACTAGGTGCAGGGTTCTTAACATTGCATCTTCCATATTGTTTCAGCTGCAGTAAGTTCAAGAGGGCTTGGCCAGGGCCTACAGATGTCTAAACCTGGACAGTAGAGCAGGGCTGCAGAGCAGCAAAAGTTAAACCTTCTGTTTACTTCTGCTTGTGGTGTCCCGTAGAAACTAAGGAGGAAAAGTAATTTTTTCCCACCTTTGGGCTCCAAAATGTTACTAACGACAGGTTTTAAATATAAATTATTAAAATGCAATTATTAAATGCCAGATTAAAATGCAAATTCTTGGGAAGCAGTGAAATCAATGTTAGAATTTTGAAAGGGAAAATAACCCACTAGAAGATAAGTATTTGCATTTATATCTCATTTGGTTGTTTATGGGTAAATGGATACAGCTGCTTCAGGTTCACACCCCTGTGACCTCATTGTCATTTAAAAAGAAAGCAAATAGGGGTGTCTGACTGGCTTAGTTGTTAGAGTATGTGGCTCTTGACCTCAGGGTCATGAGTTGGAGTCCCACATTGGGTGTAGTTACTTAAATAAACTTTAAAAAAATAATAAAATATTTTAAAAACATATTTCTATGTGATTTTTATGGAATATAGCAGTTTATAAAACTACCAAACAGTATGTAATTTTGCTTAAAAACTGATCCATTGAGAACACATCCACTAATACTGACATATATCACTTCAGTTATCTGAGGAGTTACTTAATACCTATAAATATTTATTCTTAATTCTTTTTTTCTTTTGAAAGATATTTACAAGAATTCTGAGAAGCTTGAACCTCCCAGTGGGAAGCAGTCAAGTGTTAGTCCCAAGATTTTTAACAAATGCTTATGATATAGGACATGCTGTAATATGGATCACCGCTATGATGGTTTGTAACACATTAGCTCATCTAAATTTTGTGTGAACCATACAAAAATTCTGTATAATCTAATAAGGCTGTATTAATATCCTAGTTGGTCATTTGATTCTTCAGTATTTTCTGATGTAGTAAGCTAACGTTTATCAGACCCAGAATATAGTCATAAAACAACATTTATAAATCTCTCTAGCCAATGAATCCTAAAAACAGAGTCAAAGTTTAGAGTTTTGAGAGATTCAGAATGTCTAACAATCTTATAGATTAAGGACCAGACTCACAGATAAAAGGTCAAGTTGATAATGATAAATACGGGATTAGAACTCAGGGTTTTGCATATTCTCAGTAGTAATGCATTCGGTGTTGAAGATTACATTGAACACAAATCTAATTACACAAAGTAATCCTGTGAAGGGAGAAGTATGGAGGATTACTTTACTGACATCCTTGAAGGAAAGTAAAAATAGATCCACATGCTTGGATTTCAGTGTCCTCTTCCAAATAAGAATATTAAAACAATTTCATACTATAATTTTCTGGATTGTCATTCATTCTGTTTCTATAGCTGTCTTTTTTAAAAATTATTATTTTGTGTTTGATATTTTTTCCCAGGTTATGTTGTTTGGTTTTTTTTCTGTGGACAAGGCAGGATGGTTGTGAGAAGTTGAGCTCTTAAATTTTATTTTTAGATTAAAAAGAGAAATTCAGGGGCATGTGGGTGGCTCAGTCAGTTAAGCATCTGACTTTGGCCAGGTCATGATCTCACAGCTCGAGGGATCGAGCCCTGCGTCGGGCTCTGTGCTGACACTCAGATCCTGGAGCCCGTTTCAGATGATGTGTCTCCCTCTCTCTCTGCCCCTTCCTTGCTCACAATCTCTCTCTCTCTCTCTCTCTCAAAAATGAATAAACATTAAAAAAACTTTTTAAAGGAATTCATTCTCTCCACTTTTGTGATTTCATTATTAAACAGGAAAATCTTACTTTCTTTTTAATAGTCAGAGCAAAAATATCTGGATGTTTACTATCTTACATTAACAATTTTTTTTTAGGAGCCACAGAATTATATCATGACTAGTATCAGCCTTATTTTAGTTAATGTTGCTGTTCTTTTCCCATTGACAGTTTTATTTTATGTTAAATATGAATATTGAATATAATAAAAAGTGCTAATTATTATGCTAGGATTTTGAAATTTTTGGTTTTTTTGCTATGGAATTACTATGGTCTCTTTAGGAGTTGACTTATTCTAAATTGGGAACATGAACATGGATTTCATTTCAGCAGGAAGACATATTCCTCAAATAATTCAACAGTCTACCTTAGGTCTATGCTGTTTCTTGAAAGATCATCTTGAGAGAGAGAAGGTTTCAAAATCACGTTGTAGTTCTTTATCCTCAGTGCTGTTCAACTTGATAAAGATTGAATGCTAACTTTTTTCCTCATTTTTCCCCCGGGTCATATTGTTGTTTGATGTGTTTGGGTAATAGATTAAGAAAAAAACTATTTTTCCTTTGAGTCAAAGTGTGGTCAGATATAACACGTTTAGTCATTTGAAGCATTAAGGAGTAATAATAAAATATTTGAATCCATTCATGTAAATCTCATGTCTTCATTTCCTGCAATAAGAAATTCACTTCTCAGATCCTTTAAGGAATGCTTTTTATGCCTGATGTTAGCACTCTTGGTTATTTTAAGACTCTTAGTGACAAAGTTATTTCGCTGCAGAAGAGTAAAATATGCTGATAGCCTAAATTGAAAGATGTCTTTGCACTTACCTAACTTGGTTTCAGTAAGTTGCCCTTACTTTTAGTATAGTGTTTTGAATTGAGGATTGTGGGAAGTTTACTAGCGAATTGTTTTTGGCTCTTATTTAGAGATAGAATTGGTTTTTCTCATCAAGATGGATGTGCACTGTATTAGAGAGTTATATATAGGCTTGGGCCTGTTGATCCCTTTCATTTTCCAGGGTACTGAGGGTACTGATATTTTTATTCTTTTGTCTGAATAGGGTGGACCAAGTAAGCTAGTACAGAAACACTTGGCTGGTTTGTTTAACAGCATCACATCTTTTTACCACCCTTCAAATAATGGGCGCTGGCTGGTGAGTATGTTCATTTTTTATTGTAGGGTTTGGAACTTTTTAAAGATATGGTCACACATAACTATTGCCTATTGTGCAACCTATAATACAATTTATGGCCTTCATGTTAGTATAACCTTTGGCTATATATAGCTGATTAAGTTCAGATTAAGATACTGTGTTCATAGAACATAAAATAAGATAATACTTGTCCAGTAACTGGTGACAAAATGTCACATTCTGGTAATAGAAAGTAGTGTCCATTGTGGTTTTTGGTTTTTGGATTTTGTTTTCTTTCCACATTGCCTGGTTAAAATGGTTTTTAATGTAATGGAAGATTCATCTGGTGCTAGAAATTAAAATTGACATTTGAGGGGCGCATGGGTGGCTCATTCAGTTAAGTGTCCAAGTCTTGATTTTGGCTCAGGTCATGATCTCACTCTTCATGAGTTCGAGCCTACGAGCCCTGCATCAGGGTCTGCACCGACAACATGGAACCTGCTTGGAATTCTCTGTCTCCTGTCTCTCTGCCTTTCCTCTGCTCATGGCTCTCTCTCGAAAATAAATTTTATTAAAAACTAATAAAATCGACATTTGAAACAAGTATTTATTATTATCAGTAATTATCTAGTTAATGCTGTGCAGGTCTTTGTAATAGATTGTAACAGCTGTTATTTTAAGACATTTTACTTGGAGCGTAGAAAGGAACCATAACTATCTGTGTGGGAAATCGAACCTACCTTGGACTTTTTGCTTCTGTGTCCCCAGAACAAGTTAATGAAACTACTTCAGCGGTTGCCAAACAGTGTTGTTAGAAGATTACATCGTGAAAGATACAAGAAGCCTTCTTGGTTAACTCCCGTGCCTGATAGCCATAAGCTTACGGATCAAGATGTTACAGACTTTGTACGATGCATTATTCAACCTGTCCTCTTGGCTATGTTTAGCAAAACTGGTAGTTTAGAAGCAGCCCAGGCTCTGCAGAATCTTGCACTCATGAGACCTGAGTTAGTAATCCCCCCTGTACTTGAAAGGTAAGTGTAGCTTTACATGTTTGGTTGAAGCCACCGGCTGTTCTGATTATCTCTTCCTTCTACTCTGCTCTTCTGCTTAGTTGTCTTTTCTGTGACTTCTGTTTTGGTCTCTTGCTACTTAGTCCTGTTCCTAGAGGAGAAGCAAGGCATTTTGACCTAATGATTGGTAGTTTGATAAAGGTTCACTGAAGAGAAAAGAAAATCAATACTAAATAGATAAAATATTTTTGGATTATTGGCACATTTTAGTTTCTCAAGTTTGTGCTCATAATAAAGTAAGGGTGCCTGGTGGGCTCAGTCAATGGAGCATGTGACTCTTGATCTTGGCGTTGTGAGTTCGAGCCCCATGTTGAGTATAGAAGTTACTTAAAATTGTTTTAGATAGCAAACAAGCAAGCAAGCAAGCTCTGGCTGCTTTTACATCAAAATGCGAGTGTCACTAAATATTGAGAACATAGCAGCGAAAGTGATTTTGGGTTTATTTCTTAGAATCAGTGATACTGAAGAAAATTTGACTCTCTTTATTGTTTTCATGTACTATATAATCTTACGTGTATTGTTCCCACAATGATTTCACAGGTTCATGAGTTTGAGCCCTGTGTTGGGCTTTGCTGTCAGTGCAGAGTCTGCATCAGATCCTGCTTCTATCCTCTGTCCACCCCCCTCTCATCCTTCTCCCGCTCGTGCTCTCTTTCTCTTTCAAAAAGAAACATTAAAAAAAAAAAGATCTTGACCAAAATGGGTCTCCATTATTTATAAATTTGAGTTGCTCATGTTATCTTCCCCCTTCCCCATTGCCATAAATATTCAAGTTTTACCTCATTTTCCAAACCTCTCCCTTTTTTGTGTGCACTTTGTGGGCACTGAAACTGTCCCAGTACCTATAACTTAATTAGGAAATTGACTGGGGAAATTAGGCACTTTATACCCTGTCTCAACCCCAATATTCTTTGCACTCTGGCCTCCATGTGGTAGCAACGCTAACAGTTCAGTGGCTGGTCCCTTGATATCTCTTGTTAAGGAGAGACATACCCATAAGGAGGGACTTCAACTGTTTGCATAGCTAAAATTTTGAAGATTGGAATATTTTGATATTTCTTTGTTTTGCCTTATTTCAGTGTTTCCCAGCTGATGAATTATGAATAGTGAGATATATTTTTAATAGAAGAAACAAAGTTTACATACAAGTAAAACTAACCCATCACACTTTTTTTTTAGTATTCACTTTTTGGACAAATTTAATAGCATATTGAGTGATACATGCTTGGCCAAGAGAAATATTTTCAAGTTTTCTTTCTTTTATAAAAGCAAAAGTCCTTTAAAAAGTAAAACTGTAAAAAATAAATTTGAGGCGCTTGTTTTTAAATCTCCTCTGTTAAAGAGTTGGTGTGTTTTCTTCATCTTTTAAAATAAGCATAGGTTTGTTCGTTTTTTTTACCCTTATTACAAATCCTCCTTTTTTTCTACTTATAATGAAATTTCCCTTATTTTTTACTTTTTCTGTATAAGAGAAATTTTAAATGACTGCATTTTAGACCTTTTCCCCCTGTAGGTTAGATTCTCAGATTGAAATGACTTGTCAAAGAGTGAATGTTCTCATCTTGTATTTTACTTGGTGATCAAAGACTGTATTTGTATTATTCTCCCTTGTTCATGCACTCTAGTGTCAGGAATCTTCTATGTCTCTAGAGCAGATTTCCGGTTTTAAAATACCAGTCTTTTAAAAAGTACAAAATAGAAATGTCAGCATTTTAGTAAAGATTGTTTTTCCAATAAAAGGAAAGTGTGGGATAATTATCACTTGCTCTTCCTGAATTCTGATAAATCACTGACCATTAGATTAAATGCAGTTCTATTGGATTGTGCAAGTGGATTCAGCTGGCTGAAATAATACCAAATCTTGCCAGTTTATGTTCATTTTCAGTGTGGAATATGCGTGGAGAACCGTGGTGAGGTGCCTTTCCTTTGTGTATGTGATTCTGTTAACTTTGAGAGAGAATACTCAAAAGATTCTGCTAGCTACCATCCTTAAAGCCAACATGTAGTTTTTGAATTTGGTAGATTTAACGTATTGTTCCTGTTTATCTGTGATGGAATTTTTTTTTTAATTCTGTTTTCAACTGTAGAACGTATCCTGCTCTAGAGACTTTAACAGAACCTCAC
Source organism: Cryptoprocta ferox (assembly GCA_028646485.1). Classification (NCBI taxonomy): domain Eukaryota; kingdom Metazoa; phylum Chordata; class Mammalia; order Carnivora; family Eupleridae; genus Cryptoprocta; species Cryptoprocta ferox. The sequence goes on along the minus strand of CM053576.1, from coordinate 68,087,046 downwards.
CAGCTCACAGCTACTTTAAGTTGTGTAATTGGAGTAGCCCGCAGTTTGGTATCAGGGGGCAAATGGTTTCCTGAAGGTCCAACACATATGCTACCTCTATTGATGAGAGCATTGCCTGGGGTGGATCCAAATGACTTCAGTAAATGCATGGTAAGCATATTTATCATCTGTTTTGTGTCTGAGTTCTAATTGTTTGAGTAGGCATCCTGTTAAGTTTTCTTCAAATACTCTTTTAGAACATAGTTCAGGTTAAAATTTGTTAATGCTAAAAGGGCATCTATAAGATGCCCAAGTTCAGATCTGTGGATGGTTAGTTGAGCTACATGTCATCCTTGTAACTAATGTGCCATAGCTCGGATACATTTAATGATCTTAGGATGTTTTCAAAGCTCATTATGTATTTACTATTTTCCTTAAGTAGAAATATTAAAAATCTTAGCATATGATCATTTGTACTTTCCTTTGTCTGTACTGGTGACAAGGGGGGATGATAACAGTTACTGGGTGCAAAATGCCAGGTCCCATTTATACACACCTCTCCTGACTTAGAGTGTTGGCTCACGTTCCCTCTTCCCCCATCTGTAGCTCTTGCTTCAGCATTTTCTATTTCTCCTTAGGTAATGTTGCATCTTGGGGTGGGAGGCAAAGTTAACTTTTCATTGACAGAGAGTTGGAGACTGTTGTGCTTAAATCTAATAAATAGCAATGAAAATAAATTTAGTATAACTTTGTTACCAAAGTAACAGCTCCTTAATTATGAGGAACCTTAAAATGTTCAATTCTAAGTGAAAAATTTCCAGGAATATTATTGTGGTATTTCCCTTAAGACAATTTATTTGGGTGCTTTTTAATTGTAGCTTATGGTATACTTGTATTTTTAATTAGAATTACATAATTATTGTAAAATTTTTGGCATCTTCCCACAGATCACATTCCAATTTATAGCAACATTTTCCACTCTGGTGCCTTTAGTAGATTGTTCATCTGTACTACAAGAAAGAAATGACCTCACAGAAGTAAGAATGCTTACTGGTTATAACATGATTGGTTAACTGAGTTGTAACTCTTATTGTAAATGCATTGTAACATTTGATAGCTTAAATACCAGCAGTTTCAAATTACTATTTTGTGGGGTGCCTGAGTGGCTCATGTCGGCTAAGTGGCCGACTCTTGGTTTCTGTTCAGGTCATGATCTCATGGTTCGGATTCTCTGTCTCTCCCTTTCTCTCTGCCCCATTCTGCTCACACACATTCACCCTCTTTAATAAAATTAAAATTACTATTTTGTGACGAGAATGATATAAATGGAGGGCCAGTTCATTGGCAAGATAATCTTAAGAGCACTCACCAAATGCTTTAGGTCAAAAATAGGCTATTTTTTTAAATGTTTGTTTATTTTTGAGAGAGAGAGAGAGAGAGAGACACTGATTGTGAGTGGGGGAGGACCAGAGAGAAGAGAGAGACACAGAATCTGAAGCTGGCTCCAGTCTCTGATCTGTCAGCACAGAGCCCAACAAGGGGCTGGAACCCATGAACCATGAGATCATGACCCCAGCCGAAGTTGGATGCTTAACCGACTGGAGATTTACAGGCGCCCCAGAAAATAGGCTGTTTTTGTAAACTACTGACATCTAGAAATGTATTTCAGTTTTTTGTCACTTTTAATTTTCTGTTAAGCAAAGGTAGTGGTGGGGTTTTTTGTTTGGTTTGGTTTTGGTTTCGGCTTTCTTATTTTTGTTTTTGTTTTGTTTTAGCCTAGGAATACATTTGTTGAGGAAATTGACATCTAATGAACAGACATTTTTTTCATTACTGACTGGTTCTTTTAGAACTATTTTCTTTATCGTAGGCATGTTTCTACTTGAATTTTGTCATTTGAATGTTCAAGTAGTAAGAGATAATCCTTTACACATACACTAGAAGTTTCAAAACTGTAGTTGATGATAAAGGTGGCTATTTGACTTCTGTTTTGGGCCTTTATAAAAATATGCTGATTGCTTCTTATTTTGGTTCCCAGAAAGTAGTAGATTGGGTTTTTCTAAATTGATATGTGATAATGGTACTGTTTTTCACTGTACTCAGTTTAATAATGTAGTGTTAAAATCTATTTTGTAGGCCATAATTAAGTTTTATTAGTTCTGAGAAAAAAAGGCTATTTTTAATTTTTCTCCACGTTGAAATGTCATAGGTGGAACGAGAACTTTGTTCAGCCACAGCTGAATTTGAGGATTTCGTCTTACAATTTATGGACAGGTGAGTACGGGCTCCAGAACCACCCTTTTTTTAGACATTCAAAGAAATGACTGTCCTGTCCAAACAACTTCAGTCTCTGCGTAACCGCTTCATGGGACCAAGCTTCTGAAGTTATAAAAGGACAGTGATGTGTGAACCATGCACAAATTGAATAGCTGTCATTCGAATAGTCATGACAATGGAGACTTACCTAATTATCAAAAATGTTAAACTAGTTTTTAGTTGCTAAAATTATCCTTTCTTGGATTATTTAGATGTTTTGGACTCATAGAAAGTAGCACATTGGAGCAAACAAGAGAAGAGACGGAAACTGAGAAAATGACTCATTTGGAGAGTTTGGTCGAATTAGGTCTGTCTTCCACGTTTAGTACAATCCTCACACAATGTTCCAAAGAAATATTTATGGTAAGAGTCTCATTGCTGCAAAAATATTAAATCCCAATCTTGTAGTTTTCTTTGTTTTAAAAATTGAGCCTCAAGTTACTTTAAATATTGTATCATGCCATTTATCCTTGGTTTCATACTAAAATTTGAAAAAGATGAACAGTTGATTCTCATTATATTTGCAAATTTCATATTTGCAAATTCATCTGCTTGCTAGAAAATTTATTTGTAATCCCAAAATCTGTACTCACAGTGTTCTTGTGCAGATGCATAAATGTGGCAAAAATTATGAGTTGCACGTGTTCACGGCTGAGGTTGAATAACATAACACACCCTGCCATCTTGTTTCAGCTCTAATACTGTAAGCAAGCTTTGTGTCTGTTTATTTGTGTTTTTATTTATTTTAAAGCTTGTTTATTTTGAGAGAGGGCGTGAGCAAAGGAGGCACAGAGAGAGAGGGAGAATCCCAAGCAGGCTCCATGTGGTCAGTGCGCAGAGCCCAACGTAGGGCTCGAACTCATGAACCGTGAGATCATAACCTAAGCTGAAATCAAGAGTCAGATGCTTAACCAGCTGAGCCACCCAGGCACCCTTGCAAGTTTTAGGTCTGTTTAGTGCCAGGATTTCACATTTTGTTGTTTTTGTTGGGGATTTTGTGGTTTAAAATGGCCCCCAAGAATAGTGTTGCAGTACTGTTTAGTGTTCTGAGCATAAGAGAGTTATGATGTGCCTCACGGAAAATAACATGTTTTAGGTAAGCTTTATTCAGGCAGGGGTTATAGTGCCATTGGCTGGGTTCACTGTCAGTGAATCGATAATATATTTAATCACATAAAACATAGTAACTTAAATCCGGCCTTTCCTTTAGGAATAGTGATTCAGTATTTGCTATATCAATGCTCACGGCAACTTTATAGAGTATATTACATATAACAAGAATCAGCTGCATTTTTTTAATCAGTTAAATACTGTGTGGGAGGAAAGTTCTGGAAATTGTTTATGCCATCACATGATAGAAATTAAATCCCAACTATAAATATCTGGCAAACTGTAGGGGCACCTGGGTGGCTCAGTTGAACGTCTGTTGAATGTCTGACTTTGTATCAGCTCAGGTCATGATCTTACGGTTGTGAGCTATCAGTGCAAGAGCCCGCTTGGGATTCTTTCTGCCCCTTCCCCTGCTTGCACTCTCTTTCTGTGTTTCAAAATAAATGAATGAACTTAAAAGAAAAATCTCGCAAACTGTAATGAATGGGAGTTGGTGTGTCCTCACAAGACATTCTGTAAACATTCACATTCAGTATTGGTTGACACATGTTATGTACAGTGTGTTCTTTAAGACCAGAGTTTACTTCCATTCCTGTTTCATCTCCCTTCATCTGAGATTATGACTATTCAGTGTGTTTATCCTGGGTAAAAGCTAAACTGCTTTACAGATGCATGAAATATTTACTGAGATTATGTTAGTATAGAAATTAATGTAAATTATCTCATTTAACCAAAATCTTTTGAAAGAAGTTGTGGGATAACGATCCTGAAAATTATAAAGAATGGTCTAGAGCCCATTCTTTGATTCAGCAGTTAAGTTGAAATTCTGGGATGTGATTGTAAAATTAGACTGCTTCAGGTCTTTTAGAGTAGAGATAAATGTTTATAGTTTGTAGTTGTCAGAATGACGAAGTTTAATATTAAGTGCTCCAAACACTTTGTTAGGTTGGATTAGCCAACAAGATAATTTGCATTGGCTATAGTTTTGTGTTTAATGTTTCTGTAGCAAATAAAATCTTGTGCCTGAAATGTTTTGTTTACATTAGGGTTTTGTGCAAAGATTGGTAATAGATCTTGCTGTTAAATCGATCAGCAAATCTTTATAAAATTCAGATGGTTAAATTTCTTACGTAGTTATTTTTATAGTCTGAGTGTCATTTTCTTTTGTGGTTCATAAAATGTATAATTTTCTTAAAAATGTTCATAAGACATTTTCATTTCTTACATATCTTAATAGGTCGCCCTTCAGAAAGTTTTTAATTTTTCTATTTCACATATATTTGAAACAAGAGTAGCGGGCCGCATGGTGGCGGACATGTGCCGTGCTGCTGTAAAGGTGAGTTTGGGTTTTTTGGATGGATTAATGCGTCAGTAACCAGCAGGTTTATATGGTTAATTATTTTGAGACATGTTTGTTACGCTTAAAATATCTTGTTCTTTCAGTAGCAGCTTACAACCCTTATTTGCCTCTGAAAATAGTGTTAGGGTATACTTTGTGAGTGTTGAATATTCGTGCCCTTCCAGAAAACTTACTTACACAAATATGTTTTCAGTGCTGCCCCGAGGAGTCTTTGAAGTTATTTGTTCCTCACTGCTGCAGTGTTATAACTCAGCTTACAATGAGTAAGTCATAATGTTACTATTCTGTATTTACAGTTTTAGGTGAATTTTGTTTTGTTTTGTTTTTTTGTTTCTTGAAATCTGTTGATTAAAACAGGTTCTGTAAGTTAAGCAAATTAAATTTTGTAGTTTGGGGCAGGGATTGCTCGAATTGAGGTATCATCCAGGTGACAGCTTAGAAATTTTACTTTATTAAATTAATATTTTCATATATACAAGAACCATTGAGAGGTCGCCATAAAAAATATTTTGTGAGATGTGGAGGAGTAGGAGTCCTGATTGGTGTGTTTATTTTCTCGCAAACTTAGTTTTTACCTCCTCTGGAGCAAGTTCAGCTTCATGAGAAGGGAATGAAAAGTCTCTCAAAAAGAGACTCTTCTCAGCTGTTAGAGACACTAAAGACAAATATTAAAAAACGGTGCATTTAAGTGGGATACATAGTTCTTTTTCCTTGATACTGTTCTGCCATTTTTAGACGATGATGTGTTAAACGAAGAAGAGCTAGATAAGGAGCTGCTGTGGAATCTTCAACTTTTATCGGAGGTATTGTAAGCCTTTGGTATAAATGTTAGTATGCAAATGTTGGCTTGGTTTTAGAATTTCAATTTTGCTTTAAATGTACATAAAAATATGAAAAGTCTTAAGTTTTAGATTTTTCTTGACATGGCTACAAAAAGTCAGATAATGTCATTTTCTTGTTATCAAAGGAATGTGATATTTGTCGATGACTTCCCATGTGCAGCACTCTACTTTTTGCTGATTAACTCTGATATTAATAACTTTCATTGAAAATTTTATCATTTTGGTGATTCCTTTTTATTCCCACACCACCATCCCCCCCCCCATCTACATTGTAAATTTGGCTCTCAGCAAGACTTCATTTTCCTTTATGGTTTGGTTTACCAGTGAACAGAGAACTGCAATTAAGTTTTGTCTCTTTGAGGAGATAGACTCTTTTTTGTTGTGGTGGTGGTGGTGGTGGTGGTGATGAATTATATCTACATTTAATTAATTTTCTAATTAGTTCTCATTAATATATAAGAAAAGCATATGCATACATACACATATATATGTAAAAATAGTTTGGTTGCAGATTTCTCACTGTTTCTAATCACTTTTCAGTAGATTTTATTAAGATTTCCAGGCAGAAAATAAAATTCATTTATAAATGATGATAGATTTACCATTTCCTTTCCAGTAACTATACATCCTTAAAAATTATCTTTTAATCAATTATTTAATTTACATCCAAGTTAGTTAGCATATAGTGCAACAGTGATTTCAGAAGTAGATTCCTTAATGCCCCTTACCCATTTAGCCCATCCTCCCTCCCTCAACCCCTCCAGCAACCCTCTGTTTGTTCTCTATGTTTAAGAGTCTCTCATGTTTTGTCCCCCTCCCTGTTTTTATATTAGTTTGCTCCCTTCTCTTATGTTCCTCTATTTAGTATCTTAAAGTCCTCATATGAGTGAAGTCATATGATATTTGTCTTTCTCTGACTAATATCACTTAGTATAATACCCTCTAGTTCCATTCACGTAGTTGCAAATGGCAAGATTTCATTCTTTTTGATTGCTAATACTCCATTGTGTGTGTGTGTGTGTGTGTGTGTGTGCGCGCGCATGCCACATCTTCTTTATCCATTCATCCATCAGTGGGCATTTGGGCTCTTTCCATACTTTGGCTGTTGTCAGTAGCGCTGCTATAAACAGTGGGGTGCATGTGCCCCTTTAAAACAGCACTTCTGTTTATTTGGGTAAATACCTAGTAGTGCGATTGCTTGGTCATAGGGTAGTTCTATTTTTAATTTTTTTAGGAACCAAGGAGTTAGACTCTTTGGGAAGAGATGGTACTATGGCACATGAGAGCCTGAATTCAGAGAATGTATTTTGATCTTAAAAAAGAATTGTTAGAATATACTTAAAATGACAGTCCTAAAATGAATTAAAGTCATTTGAAGAGACACTGTTACTGTTTTAGGGTACTTTAGTAGCTAAACATTTGTCCATTGCATTCTTAATCTTTTCACCAAAATGTCTTGAATGTCTTTTAGATTACTCGAGTGGATGGGAAGAAGTTGCTTCTCTATAGGGAGCAGCTTGTGAAGATTCTGCAGAGAACTCTACACCTGACCTGTAAGCAAGGCTACACTCTGTCTTGTAACCTTCTGCACCACCTTCTTCGCTCTACGACACTCATCTACCCTACAGAGTACTGCAGTGTGCCAGGTGGCTTCAACAAGCCTCCTTCTGAATACTTTCCTATCAAGGCAGGTGTTGTCAGTAATCAAGATTTCAAGTACATATGGGGTTATTTTTCTAACGATTCAGTGTTCCTTTGTGTAGAAAGATATCACATCTTTATTTTTAAAGTAGACTATTAAGATTATTATTGGAATGTTTTAAACTTGGAAAGTTTTCTTTTCTGTGTGTATATGAAGTGAGTTGGTAATACTCCATATAATTTTATTGGGGAACTCAGAAGACATACATAAACTCACTGTTGCTCTTGGAGTAAACTCACATTTGAGTGGCTCTTCAGGGAGACCTTCTTCTGGACTAATAATCAAGAGGGTCAAGATGTTTTCATGCCCTTTTTTGTGCATTTTTTGCTACCTTAGGTTTGGATTACTTCCACATTTTCTGGAAGATCTTTTACCTTACGTGTGTATATTCTTTTTTTAACTTCGCAACTTGCTGAATAAGTGCTATTCTTTTCTAGGACTGGGGTAAACCAGGGGACTTGTGGAATCTGGGCATCCAGTGGCATGTTCCTTCTTCGGAGGAAGTGGCTTTTGCCTTCTATCTGTTAGACTCTTTTCTTCAGCCTGAGCTCATCAAACTCCAGCACTGTGGTGATGGCGAACTTGAAATGTCGAGGTTAGTTTTCTTTCATAATCAGTGACTGTTACATGGTTGCAGATTAAAAAAATCCTTTTGTGCCTTTCCCTTTCTCTGTAGCATATCTGATGGACTTACTTTCAGTGTGTGTTTGTGTCTGCCATAAATGTAATTAGAGAACTATTTAATAGAGGGTGGTGTAACAAATTTCTTTGTGATGTTTAAACCTTTTAAATAGAAAAACTTGGGTTTTTTCTGGTTGGCTTTTTGTGACTTAGTAGTTTAGCTCATTTTGGGGAAATGTATGGAAATGCCTGTTTTTCTAGATTCAGAGTAGATGTTTTTTCATTTTTTTCTGTGATTTGTATTATTGACATTAACATTACTTAGTGAAATATCTCTATGAGACTTTTTTTTTCCTCCTACCAGGCTTTACCAAGAAACAATTATTAAAGATTATTAGACTTTTATAAAGTGTAAATCTTTTAAAAGTTCCTAAAATAATATTAAAAATGTTACTATGTGTCAAATACGAGGAAATTTTAATAAGCAAGCTCACTAGGAATGGAGAAAGAATGAAGTATGATTGATGTCTAAACTGCTTTTTGGAGTAAATGTTTAGCTAGTCCACTTTTGAAAGTTGAAATATGCTGGGAGATCTTCTGTAATACTATTTTCCCTTTTTGTTAGTGGTAGTGATCTTTGGGTAAACAGGTGATTGGATTCAGAATCGATTTCACAAAGGGTAATCAGTTGCTGTTACTTGTAATTATTTAGAGCCTGTTTAATTGTAAGCAGGTCTCTATTACCAGTAAATACTTGTTTAATTACCTTGTATTATTAAGTGGGCCTTAAGACATTTCTTGGCCTTAATATTGTATACCTCCACTTAAGGTTCTTGTACTCCACCCTAGACTCTAGAAGCCCTCTTGTTAGAAAGGGATTTGGAGTCTTCTAAAATACAAAAATACATTTTGTCTTTTCCAGAGATGATATTCTGCAGAGTCTGACTATAGTACACAACTGTTTAATTGGCTCAGGAAACCTCCTACCTCCACTGAAAGGAGAGCCAGTAACTAACTTGTAAGTAAAAATAACTACTTTACATATTTTGCTGTTGCCATTTGGCATATATTTTAATTTTTAGTCACATAATGAGTCATTGGTTTTGTTATTGGTGGTGTTTCTGTATCACTTTAACCGTTTTGTCATTGTTAGGCCAAAAATACCTGAGGCAGAACTTAGGTCTATAAACTTTAAGGCCTTATTCACTTTTTCATATGATAACCAGCACAGGATAATTTTCATTGTTAATCAGTTTAAAAATATTGATACTAAGTTCATCCTTTAGTTTCTGAGTTAAGATAAATGCTCTTTAAAAAAAATCTTTCTTTTGTCAGTAGTCACTGTTCACTGGAAAAATCTGTGTGTTTTTACATAAAAGTTTGTTGAGTGTTAGTTTGAGCTTTTAAATGTTAAGTTGCTTTTCTGAATTTAAGTGCTTTTCAGGCTATAACTGTTGTGAATGAATGTCTTTATTTAGTCCAGTGTTAGTGCAACCATTTAAGTTGAAAAAATTGAGTTTAGATGAAATCAGCAATATCTAACTCTAGCTCAGTTAGTTATTAAGTAGATAGATGCTAGTTTCAGATCTAGTTTCATTATACTGCCTTAGATCATTTTCTCTCAACATCAACATCTCATTGCTGAGCAAGTTCATGAAAATCACATAAAAAACAAGTAAGTAACCCCTGCCCCTCAAAAAACACAATGGGAGGAATTTGTTGATTTGCAGCAAAAATCTTAAAATACTTCAATGAGTGGTTTTAAAACGTGGCTTGCTTGTGTTTCACATATTTTGTATAATCATTGTTTGGAGTCCTATTTTCCCATTTAATTTCCTCTAAAAACTGTTTCTAGGCAATAAACTTTAGATTTTCTCATTAGATTTAAGAGGGAGAAGTAGGGTCATCTCAGGTAAGGAAATCTGTTTTCAGTTTGTCTAGGAATTTGCTGAGTTCTTTTAAAGCACTTTGGTTTTCATCAGTATTACAGTTTGATCTAGGGGCAGTTTTACCAAAATTCATTTTTGCTAAGAGAGATTGATTTTAAACAATATTTTAAAATGAGAGACCTACAGAAATGGTTTTAATTTTCCTGATGATCTTAAGTGTGTAATATAGTAAGAATTTAACTCTTATGGCATGCTAAAAACCTACTTCGTATATAATAGATTACATCAGTAAATTTAGTTCTTCTATAACATGTTGACATAGAGAAATATGACAATTTAATCCAGTAATTTATCTAAGAGCAAAAGCATGTATCTTCTGTATATATGATTAGAAGGTTTTTAGTATCAAGTAACCCATAGGATGCACTGCTGAAGGGTCCAATCAGGAGACTGACAGGTTTCTGTTGCAGTTCATATCAGCAGGCATATGTGCCATGTGCACAGTGATAGTGAATTGAAGCACGGTCTTTATTCTTTGAACTAAATGCACATCAGGACAGAAGTTCCTTTTTTTTTTGGTTATGATAAAACCAATTAGGTTTGTATATAATGAAATGCATTTTTAATAAGCAGAGGAATAACATGTTATAAACATTTTATGAATTCCGTGGAATAGAAATAAGTAGACCATTTGCCTATATTATTATACATTATAAGCTTTAAAATTGATCCTGAGCATCTTTATAGAAAAATTAAGAAGAACAGATAATTTAAACTGGAAGGCTTTGTGTTTCAGAATTTTCACTTTCAGAGTGAAAATGTAATGTAATAAAACATAACAAAGTAATAAAAATTATATTTAGTATAAATATGAAATGTTTTCTGGTATATTTTAATAATATGTAATAATGAAATAAAACACAGAACGAAACTCATTTGTTTTAATCATTGAATGATACACATTTTTAGGGCCCTTTATGTATATTTAATAGTTATATGCCTGTAGGCAGGATAATGATTAACAAGGTAGAATCAAAGATAAATGAGCAGCCCTTTGCCTTTGAATTGCCAAAAGAGTGGGTTTATAAAGTCTTTCCTGGGCTTTTAAGTAATTCTTAACAGAATCCTTCCCTTTAAAACCGATTTCTATCTGGTATCTCCATCTGAAATTCTAATTTATTTTGATAGCCTAGGACTTTTTACATTTATTTCCTTCATATAACATTTCAACTTTTTTTGCACATAGCAAATTAGTGCTCACTGAAATATCATAAAGTTAGCTTTTAAATTTAAAAAATGCTCATTCCAATATAGATCTGTAATTGTTAATATTTCTTAAGTGTAAATTGATTTGAAAAAACTAATCAGGGCACCTGGCTGGTTCAGTCAGAGGAACATGCTGACTCTTGATCTCAGGTTTGTGAGTTTGAGCCCCATGTTGGGTATAGAAATTACTTAAATAAATAAAACTTTAAGAAAAAAGGAAAACCTAATCAAATAATTTCAGTTGATGGTGCCATTGTTCTGTTAAAATAAACCACACTGCCCAGTGTGAAGGAATAATAGCTGTAACATAATTCTTGGAGATTATAACAGCAGGTCTCCATAAGAAATAGAGAGTCAAATATACCAGGTATGGGAGAAAAGGAAAGGTATAATTGTGACAAGTGCATTAGTTAGTATAATGCCTAAGATGCCTGAGGAAATCACTCTTGTTAATAACAAATGTTTTGGCTGTGGTATTGTGGGACATGATGTATTTTCTGAAATACCAGACCAGTTTTTGGGAGCATCTACCAACCCAAATCTCTCTTTAAAATTAATCTTATATTTTTCTTATATAAAACTCAGGTAAAACAGTCCAGCTACTTAATTTTTTTTTGGTCAGGTCTTTGATTATTAAATCTGCCTTGCACATGGACTGGTAGTATTTGTCTTCTAGAAAATTGCAATAATGAGAAACTGGAAACTTGGTTCAGTTCTGAGTTTTCCTGTAAGAAAATCTTAGTTTCTTATAGAGTATATGGCATAGTCTTAGAATCCCATTGTTGAGGTAAATGGCTAATAAATGTGAAAACTAGTTTTCTGTGCATTGTATTAGAGATGGACAAAATATAAAATCTTAGGTGACTTGATTGTCCTAAGTATAAAGTAAATGATGTACCTAATGGTATCTTCATTGTACTTTTTTGGCCTTTGGCAATGTAAGGTTACTAAATATCTTGTATTTATTATAAAATTTCCTGTTTCAAAGGATGGGTAAAGGAAGGTCCCTTGAGAGTAATTAGGGGTAAATTTCTTTAGAACAATTGGAATTTTTGGCAGTTTTGTCAGATACCAAGGTTGCTGAATTAATCTTCAAATGGAACCTCTCTATTTTGCTGTTGGAACCTTTAGTTAATGACTTAATAGAAATATGTGTGGTATAGTTTATATTCCTAGTTCTACCTTTTATAGATGTGGAAGTTGGATTATGTCTTTGCAGGGTCACACAGGAATGTTGGACACTTGCCTTTAATCCTCAAATCGTCATGATTTCTCCTTTTGCAGTCCACTCTTTATAATCTTTTAGGTCTAACCAGCTATCACAGGATGCAAAACACTAACATCTATAAAAACAGGGTTACTCAAGGTAGAGGAGTCACCATTTTTCATCTGAGATATTTCTTCTTTACTTTGTGCCCCCTTTCCTCTGATAGATCTGTTAAGTCATTCTTAGTTAAACCATTCTTAGGATCTCAGCTTTTACTAACTTCTCAGTCAAAGAAAACTTCATATTTAAGGCCTAAGAGTTGAGACCATTTCATTAATATGTGAAAGGATGTGTTGTTCTGCGATGAGGGGCAGGGCTAGCTAACCTCTCTTGGCACCTCCAGGAAACTACCCAGCTCTGCTGGGGGAGCTGCACACAGGAAAGGAAACAGTTACTACTCCACGGTGAGTAACCCTGTTTTCTCCTTATTTCACCTTCTGACTGTTTTCATTGATTTTTAAAAGCTTGTATGTCAGACGTGGAAATAGCTCTTATGCTCAGAGTTAATTTTAAACCTAGCAACCTCTTATTCCCATGGTAGAGTAAGAGCCAGCTTTTCATTTGTGTTCATAGCTCTTACTGATGCTTAGGATTGAATTGGACTACAGAACACAGAAATGGGCCAATTGTTTCTTGTGAAACAATTGTAACCTTGAATGGGAAAAAAATCTCTGTATATTAGTGGCTTGGTTTTTATACTTTTTACATTTGCTTTCATGGGGTGGGGGGATTATTGGGAAGAGTAGGCTGTTCTTTCACATACAGAAAAGAATTATTGTTTGTACCTGTTTCATGACAGTTTGCCTAGCCTTCATTTGCATATCTGATAAGCATTGTATATTTTGTTTTTCTGTTATTAGTCATTTCTTCCTTTTTCAACACCCTTTCTCTCCCACCAGTGATTGTTTTCATAGTTCTACCCTAATCAGATCTGGAGAAGATTGCCATCTAGTGGTACAAATAACGTGGCTGTTGAAATTTTCTGGGTTTTTTTTTGTTTTGTTTTGTTTTGTTTTGTTTTTGTTTGTTTTTTTTTAGTGGCATTACTATTGAACATATTCTGTTATAAATGAGGTGGACTGGTATTATTTATAATATGTTGTGTTGGAATTTTTGTCAGACTTTTATTTAGTTCCTGAGGTCAAATTATGACTGTTTGTAAAATGTACCAAGAAGAAAAGAATGAAATTCACCTGGGTTGGGGTAGTAATGGTATTTGATTTAAATTATGCATATTGCTACTATAGCTTTAAATCAGAACACACATCTGTAAGTGTTAACGGCCCTTTATGACCTCTGCTAAGATTATGTGAATAACTAAAAGTGACAAGAGCAGTTTTAAGTATCAAAGTACAAGTAAGTGCACATATACTTAGTGTGGCCACAAAAAGATACAATCATAGTTTTACTCGGGTAGTGGATAGAGATTTCTTTTAGGTAATTTATTCTTCTCAACCCAGAGGAAATATTTTGTATAAGTATGTATTTACATTCTGAAAAACATTTAGTGTAAAACCTGTCAGTCCAATGAGAATTTAATTAATTTGTTAGAGAAGAAGAGATCTATTAAAACAGAATCTTAGCTAAATAAAGGTAAAATGAATTTACAAATAAAAGCTGAAATTCATGTCTGACCAGATACCTTTTGTACACTTAAGATAGGAAGGATGTGTTTTAATTCAGGTTTCAAAAGTAAAGGCTTAAGCTGGTTTTATTTAAAAACACTTGTAGTCAGTAATAATATTTCTTCAGATTTTCTAGTAGGGTAACAATTCAGAGTGACACATGAATTTTAAGTTAGCATCCGGGGTCTTCCATAAGACTTGTTTTTAAATGGGTTATATTGCCGTTACTAGAGTCAGAAATGCATACAAGCAAAGCATTGCAAATTCCCAACTGATACTCTTTTTTTGGTTTGATAGGTAGGTTTTTTTTAATATAGTAAAAAGTATTCAAAGTAGTTTAGAGATTGCTTTTTATGTTATTTGTAAGAAGAATTTTTATGACTAATTAAAACGCATGATTGGTTCAGTATTTGGGACTAGGTACAGACTAGGTAAGGTACAAGAGCATTCTTACTTTACAAAACTCCTGATGTTTATAGCACCAGTGAGGAGACATCAGCTCTCATGTGATTGCTCATGACAGCCAGCTTCCTGTGCTGTAACAGGGAAGGAAGGACCGGTTGGTGGGAGGAATGGTCTTACGTTTAATGCTTGTTGACTGAAGCACAGTCTTTTTCTCTTCGGTGGTGAAATTTAATTTCAGTAGAGATCTTGGACTCCTTGAAGTTCATTGTAAAGGAATCTGATTTTAGTTTTAACTGACTGGATTCTGGATACATATATATTATTTAATCATACACAATTTTACAGAATGTTTCAGTTTACAAAATGTTGCCAAAGGTTGACGCTTTATGGGATGAAAACACAAATCTTAAGAATTTGAATTTGAACTTGAGTTTCTGAAAAGCAAATTAATATTTTATGTTATAAAATATAACCATTCTGGGGCGCCTGGGTGGCTCAGTTAGTTGAGCGTCTGCCTCTTGATTTTGGCTCTGGTCACGATCTCACAGGTTCGTGAATATAAGCCCCACATTGTGCTCTGCACTGACAGTGTGGAGCTTGCTGAAAATTCTCTCCCTCTGATTCTTCCCGCTTGCGCTAGCGTGCACTCTCTCCCTCTCTCTCAATAAATAAACATTTTAAAAAAAGATAAATTTAAAAAATATATAATCATTCTTTATTAGGCTTGGTTTGAAACACCAGACAGTATTGCTAGTGAGGAACATAGTTAAATAATTGGCAGTTTAGTAAGCTTAATACTTAGACAAATCCCAGAATTCATAGCTACCAAATACTGAGATAGAGATGACTTGCTTAATTCAACTTTAAAAAAAATACAATTTAGATAGGGGTATGTTGATCTAAAAATATTTTTCTTTCATGACAAGTGGTGTATAGTTCATGAATGAGGAGTAATCACTACAAAATTTCTATTACTCATTAACTTTGTGTTGGACATGCTTATCCCATGTTTCCTTGGCATTTGTGCCTATGCTCTTCCTCTTAGAAAGTATTATCTTTTTGTTTATAAAAAGTCATTGAATTGATATGTGTTTTGAAATAAAATGTTGAAAATATTTTTCATTGAAGAAAACTTAGATTTCAGATATAAAGGTTCGTATTCCCTCAAAATCTGTTCTTACATACCTTAAAAGTGGCTTTTAATTGTGTAATGAGTTTAGCTAGGTCTGGTTCTGGTAACATAATTCTTTGTGGCAGGTCTTTAATTAGGAAAAACAGTGTTTATATCTGATCTTTTTCAAAAGAAAGTAATGGCATTTAACTGCAGATGTTAGGAGAGATCAGTGTGGGTGGTTTTAAGGGGAAGGGTAATGATTACTTTAAAAAGTTTGTCAGCTATATGAGTTTTTGGTGTCTAGTTTTAACCTTTATTATAGCATTATAAAGCCGACTTTTATTTGTATAAATGTTTGTCATCAGATTTAAGCTTTTACACTTGAATATTAAATATCATTGTTACGTTTATTTGGGTGGTGAATTTTTCCCCATAAAGTCATTCAATTTTAACATTTTCTTTAAGATGAATAATATTGTCCTTACTGAAACAGATAGTATTAATCTTCAGAAGGATAAAGAGTTGAAGTATTGAAGATGAGAAATCTGTTTATTAAAAGAGCATCATCTTTGTTTTGATTTAAACATTCTAGCAATGACACTTTTCCCTTTCATCCTTCTTATTGGTATTATTAATAAATGAAAGCACTCTTGTTTTTATACAGGGTACCAAGTATGGTGTCCTTGGAAGAGACAAAGTTGTATACTGGACTTGAATATGGTATGTAAATTCTGATCTGAGTAAATTTTATGTGGAGAATTTTTGTCAGTTACTCTTTAATAATTAAAATGGAATAATTTGTAGTTAGAATTTTCCTAGTCTCTTTTTCATATATAAAATGAATATTAGTTAATATATATGCGGTAGCTATCTTTGCTTTTCCTGGAGAAACTGGAAATTTATATAAGAATAGTCAATAAAAGATAAATATTTGGATGCTTTCTTATTTATTTGTGAGAAAGGGCGGGGAAGGGCCAGAGAGAGAAGGAGAATCCTGACAGCACAGAGCCCAGTGCAGGGCTCAGTCCCATGAACCATGAGATCAGGAGTTGAGCCGAAATCAAGAGTCACATGCTTAACTGACTGAGCCACCCAGGCTCCCCAATATTTGGATGCTTTCTATGTGCAAAAGCAGTTTTTCATATCTAGTCATGTGCGTTTATGTTGAGAATTGATTTAGAACAGATACATGATACTTGCTGTGAATGTAAGAATATTACAACCTTTATTTATTCTAACGATCTTTGTGTCTTCCTGTCATAGTGAATTAAATTTCATATAAGTATGTAAAATGTGTTAATTTAATGTTCTGAATTTAACATTAATAGAAATTTAGTACATTTTCTTATTGCTGGATGAACAGTGGAATTAATTGCTAAGGTGTAATTTTTGTTTGCTTGATTTGGGTTACCCATAACCAATTAGAGAATCCTACACATTTATGATCTCTAGTGGCTAGAGCCTTTGAAATATTGGCAAAGTGTTTTTTTTTCCCCTCCTCCTTGACTGCCCAATAAAGTTTTATAAGCAGGTCTTTGTAAATGTGAAGGTTTTAAAAGTTACTCTGTATCACTAAACCAACTGTGATAAAAGGCAGACCCATTTGGTTTTTTTCCTTGATACATCATTTATTCTTGACATAAACTGTTGATATGAAGCTTCAACAGTCTGGGGAGCATTCGATGTGTCTAAAATGCCTTGTCTCATTTTTTAAAAAATAGATCTATCCAGAGAGAACCATCGAGAAGCAATTGCTAGGGTCATAAGGAAACTTCTTAGTAAGTACATGTATGCATTTAACTTATTTTTACTAGTAAATATTTAGGAATTTTATTGCATATGTGCTTTTACTTTATTTGAATTCTAAATAATGAGAATATCAGGTAGTATTTTTTCCCGTAACTAATAGATTCTTAACTGATATATCAGTATTCTTACAGTAATTCAAAATATTTTAACCAAAATCCTTTTTCTTTTATTATAGACCACATACTTAACAATTCAGAGGATGATACCAAGTCTTTGTTTCTTATCATAAAGGTACAATTAACCTTTAATAGTTGCATGATTATTATGTGACTAGGTTTGACAGGATGGCTTATAAATATAAAATTTGAAATTCCTTGACACAGATTATTGGAGACCTTTTGCAGTTCCAAGGATCGCACAAACATGAATTTGACTCTCGTTGGAAAAGCTTTAACCTAGTAAAGAAATCAATGGAAAATCGGGTCAGTATTTTCACCTACAGACTCTGAATTAATTTTTTAAAATGTGCATAATATTGATGTAGCCACTTGATTTAGCGATTGTTCAACATACAGATGAAGTTTCCCTATGTGTAAAAATTGTAGATTTTCAAATATTGTATCATGGTATAATGGAAAGGATCCTAGAAAAATGTTTTCCTGATATAAACTCTTCTGTGAATTTCCATGAGAGTCTGTGAACTCATATTGGGTATTTGGAGTGTGATAACTTGGCAGGCTGCTGTGTAAGAACTTGAGAGAATAAAAGATAGGAGGAATTGTCCACAGGCATGAATTTAAAGCATCTCACTTTATGGAGATATCAGAAGAATATGTCTTAATGTTATTTTTGCACTGCAGACATGCTTCTCAGGAACATGGAGGAAAGAATATTTAAGCCAGCCATTTGATGTTGACAGCAGTGTTCTTTTGTAGGAGACTTTTATTGAAGTTGAGTCTAAAAGGTTGTAGGAATTTATTACTTAGGCAGAGGTCACTACATATATTAGAGTGAATAGCATGTAAAATAGGGCAGGGAGACATACAAACATGGCATGCTTTAGAGAACAGTGGCTAGAGAGCGGAAAGGTATGAGGTGACAAAGTCATTTGTAGTTTCATCCCAAGAATGTGCTTCAGTTTTATATTCAGCATTGGGAGAGTCATTAAAGTTTCTTAGGTAGATCTGATTTGAATGTTAGAAAGACCAGTCTTTGATCAATCAAAATGAATTCAGTGAATTTTGAAAAGCTCTGTCATCACTGTGAAAAATAAGCAATAGGAGATTGAGACTATAAGCAGGGAGGGTAGTTAAACTATTATAAATAGTCCAGATGGAAAAACACAGCCTGAATCAAGTCACTGGCATTGGGATGCAAATAAGGTGTTTTGAAAAAGAAGAAATTGTGGGGACTTGATGACTAGGGAGATAAAGGTGTGAAAGAGGAGCAACCTTTGAATCTGCCTTTAGTGAGCATGGAGGAAGTTTGGGTGGTAGGGGAGAGCATAAAAGATAATTTTTAGAAAAATAAAAGATACTATATTGTGTACTAAACATACACAGTTACCTAGAAAGGCTATTTATAAATGTAACAGGGTCAAGCAATTTCCTTAGTAGTCTTTCGACTGAATAAGGACCAGCTCAGTTCCTCTCCCATGCACAGATCCATTAATAAACTACCAGAGAAAAACACAGTGTTGGATGACCCATTTAAAGGGGATATTTCTTTTAAAAATATCGCCATAAAATTAACTGAAATAGTATCTTCGAATGTAAGCCTGATCAATTTAGAATAAATGAAATACCTCCATTACCCACCAGCCCACCCTGGACCCTTACTGAACTAATTTTTTAATAAGGGATTCAGGGGAACCCACTGGTGTGGAACTTGGGACAATGTTGAAGTGTCTTCTGCTTTGTTTTTTAGCTCCATGGGAAAAAACAACATATCAGAGCACTATTGATTGACAGAGTAATGTTGCAGCATGAGGTAAATTTCTTTAAAATCATGACGACTTTTTTAAATGACAGTTTTCCAGATGACTATGTAATTGTTTGTGTTGCTTCATAATTAAGTGAACTTTTTAGTAAAAACTTTGGGATTTGATTTTACGTTGGTTAATTTTCATAGCTACGAACTCTGACCGTTGAGGGATGTGAATATAAAAGAATACATCAAGATATGATCAGAGATCTGCTTCGTTTATCTACAAGTTCATACAGTCAGGTAAGGCCAGTTGACTCTGCCTCGCCCTCCCCTTTTATTATAGTGCAATCTAAATATTCCCATTTCATATCCAAGGAAGTGTAAGTAATTTATTGACATAGAAGGCACCGTTCAAATTGCGTATATTCTCAAGCTAATTTTAGTAGTCTTTTTAAAATGATGTTGATTTGTGCTGTTTGTTATTGCTTCTCAAATTTCTTTAAAAATGTAAAGTTCGGAGGGGGGCACCTGGGTGGCTCAGTCGGTTAAGCTTCCGACTTCAGCTCAGGTTGTGATCTCACGGTTTGTGAGTTTGAGCCCTGCATTGGGCTCTGCTGACAGCTCAGAGTCTGGAGCCTGCTGTGGATTCTCTGTCTCCCTCTTTCTCTGCCCCTCCCCCACTTGCTCACTCGCTCGTTCTCGCTCTCTCTCTCTCTCAAAAATAAACAGTAAAAATGTAAAGTTGGTAGATAGTGTAATGTTGTCCCACTTAATCAGATCACATTATGCAGGCCACTCTGGGAAGGTGGTATAATTCCTCCTAGGTGTTATGCCTTGGGTGTCAGCAACCTGCTGCTATCTGAATTAAGGAGTCCATCTTTTAAGGTAGCATAGGACCAAGAGATTCTCCTAAGCACAGACAATTGGAAAAAGCAAAATTCATGAACTTTTATAAAGACTAATTACTGTCTTTATAAAATAATGTAAGTTAAGAAACTAGTCTCTAACTCAAAGATTTCATCTCAAGTAATGTTTAAAAGAGTTTGAAATATGTACAGTGTGTCACTTTTACTGTAGTTAGTTATTATTTGTTACTGTTTAGTTCGTGGGTTATAATGTATCTTTTGGGTTCAAGAAAGTCTGATTTTTCTCTGTGTAGACACGAGAGGAAATCTTAACTCTTCTCATCAAAAGTAAGTCAGAAGAGAAAGTTAACTAGTCTGCTGATTATGTTAAGGAATAAGCACATTTCAGTTCTATTCAGTCTCTCTTTTATCAAAAATATCTGAACCTGTGTAACCTAAATCGTGGATGTGGTTGGTGGTAATGTGCATTCCTTTTGGTAAAAAGATTATCCTTTACTTGTTTTGCTAAGGTGTATGGTTGGTTTTTCTGTTAACACCAATATTTAAATTATTTTTGATAATTCATTTAGAAACTCTTTGTAGTTTGTCTACCATTTAATAAAAATCCTCTGTTAATAATACTTTCTTCAGGTCAGAAATAAGGCTCAGCAAACATTTTTTGCTGCCTTGGGCGCATATAACTTCTGTTGCAGAGATATCATTCCATTGGTTTTGGAGTTCTTACGGCCCGATAGACAAGATGTCACACAACAACAATTCAAGGTATAGGGTTTTCTATTTTACTTTATTATGAAAATTTTCAGATATACAGAAAGTTAAAAGAATTGTACAGTAAACATCCATATGTCCACCACTCAGATTCTCTATTTAACATTTTGCTGTATTTGCTTTATCACATATCTGTCTCCATATCCGTCTTATTTTTTTATGTTAAAATTGAAGACATCAGTCCCTTTCACCTTTAAGAGTTTAGTTTTTTTCTCCCTAATTATTTACTTACCTATGTTTATGATTGGTGTTACGAAGTGTCTCCTATAGAAGAGGCATTGTCAAGTAGGCAGTCAGACCTCATTTCTCCACAACACGCAATTTCAGCGTGTGTCGATGACAGTGAAATCTTTGGGCACAGATGAGAGAGTCGAGGAAGAGAGTAAGAAGAAGAGAGGACCAGGGGGACAAGTATTGAGAAAACTCCACTAGAACCCCAAGAAGAAGAGGTAACCAACGAGGGAAAGATGCAAAAGATACTAAGAAATGAGGGGTTACAGAACCCACAAAGAGATCTGTCCCTGAGAGAGGAGCGACTCAGTCAGCAGATCATTTGCTTTCTGAAGGGAGTTAAGATTACAACTTTACGTGTTCCTTGATGTTGTCATGTAATTAATACCAGTCAACAAACCATAGCTTGGGCTCAGTTCGTTGCTTTGATAAGTAAAGTTGTGTTGGAACAGTCATGTCCATTCCTTTATGTATCATGTGTGTGGCTGCTTTCATACCACAATTGCATAGATAAGTCGTGCAACAGAGACCACATGGCCAGCTATTTATTGTTGACCCTTTAGAGAAAAAGTTTGCTGGCCTCTGATGTAGATGTGTAATTCAAGAGTATTGTGGAATGTATTACATTTTCCACCGTGTTGGGAGCAGTTTAAAGGGACAAAATCAGGTCAAGTAAGATCAAAAGTGAAAAATGTCTGTCAGGTCAGTAAAATCAAAATTACCAGTGACCTTATGAGAACCTGTAAAGAGGAGTAGAGCACACAGTAGGTAATGAGCCACATCGGAATGGAATTAGGGTGAATGTTTAAAAAATAACGTAATAGCTCTTTTCATTAAAATGGGGTATCTTTGAAAAGGGTACCTCATGTCATCAGAATCATTCTGATTAATTGAGCTTCTCTGAGTAAAAAGCACACAGTATAATTAAGTAACCTAGTTTTTATATGCTTAAAATACATCACAATCAGACTTTAGAAACTATTCCAAACATGTCCTAAAATGCTGAGAGTGGCGGATTTTATGGCCTTCATGATATAATTGTAGTAGAAGAGAATTGGATTGGAAGCTGTATCCCTAAAAACAACAGCCATGCATTTCTATGTTATCTTACTAATAGCGGTTCTTTGAACTAATCCTCTACTAGATGATAATCAGTGTTTAGTAAATTTAAAAACTCATAGGTGAATTGGGTGGAACTAAACAGTACCTCTTATTTCCCATATTAATTATTTTTTCCTGCAGGGTGCCTTGTATTGTCTCCTTGGAAATCACAGTGGTGTATGTTTGGCAAACCTTCATGATTGGGACTGTATTGTACAGACTTGGCCAGCAATTGTTTCCTCTGGGCTTAGCAAAGCCATGTCCCTGGAAAAACCATCAATAGTGAGACTATTTGATGATCTTGCAGAAAAGATTCATCGGCAATATGAAACAATTGGCTTGGACTTTTCTGTAAGCAAAAACCATTTTTTAATTCAAATTTTAATGGAAATTAACATTTGCTTTGTTCCCGTTTTGTACTTAGTAAGCATTACTGTAGGTAGCAGTGTGGAGTGTGAATTTGGAGCATGGCCAGGAGAGAGGTAAGAGGTTTTCTTCCAAGAGGTAACAAAGGGTTATTACACTGTTGCATTTACCATTATTCTTTATGTATCCATGCCCTCATTTTTCAAAGAGTTGATAATATTTTAGGAGGTCACTCCTACTAGCCAAAGTCACATAAGTTTGATCAGAGGGTTCATAATTTATAGTGATGAAAATTAAAATTGGATGAATTGACAAATGAAAAAGTAGAGTGTCAGTTTCAGTGCTGTTCATATGGCTAGATATAGCAGGTGCATATGTATACACCCATCATAGTTGAGAATGGGTAAAAGTGGTGTGAGTCCAGGTGAATTGTCCTCTTCTGTGAAGTAATTGTGTTTGACATCCATCCTTTGGTTTCAAAACCACTGCTCTAAACATATTCCTTTTCTGTAAAACATAGTCTTGCTATTTGCAGTTGTCATTAGATTATGCTTTTTTTTTTTTTTTAAGATTTTGTTTTTTAAGTAATCTCTCCACCGAGTGTGGGGCTCTAACTTAACAATGCCGAGATCAAGAGTTGTGTGCTCTACCAATGGTGCCAGCTAGGCTCCCCAGATTATACTTTCTTTAAAAAAAAGCTTTCCTTTTTTTTAATACATAATTCATACAACAAAAAATTCACCCTTTTAACGTAACACAGTAGCAATACCGTTTATTCACAATACATATATATATTATATATATATACCTATAATATATATATATATATATAATAGTATATTCTCAGGGCTCTGCAACCATCACTACTCTCATTTCAGAACATTGTTATCACTCAGAAAGAAGCCCTGTATCCAAGAGCAGTCACTGCTGTTCCATCAACATCTCTAGTCCCTAGAGATCACTAATCTACCTTCCTTATCACTAATCTCTTTGCCTTTTCTGGACATTTCGTATAAATGGAATCATACATAGGTGGCCATCTGTATCTGGCTTCTTTCCTGAGCATAACGTTGTCAAGATTTGTCCATGTTGTGACTTGTATCAGTACCTCATTTTTCCCCCTCGCTTTTCTTTAAGATTCCGAAGTCCTGTGTTGAAATAGCAGAATTACTTCAACAATCAAAAAACCCCTCTTCTAACCAGATCATGCTTAGTTCAGAAGAAATTAAAGAAGGACTTAAACGCCAACAAGAAAAGAATGCAGATGCCCTGAGGTAATTACGAATGCCTGCTTTATCAAGATAAATAGCATTAAAGACAGCCGGTTTTAAATATTTCTGAAATAAAGGTGCACCATAAGTACCTCATGAAATTTACACATCGATTCTAAAAAAATACAAAATGTTAGGAAATAATTGTGAAGTTCCCTGATGGTTACTGTTAGCTATAGAAATGGAAAACACCATCTTAAAATTGTTTTAAAAGACTGGTTTGAGATTTTTGGAACCCAAGCAGCTCAGTGCGTCAGTGATAACACTCAAGCAGGAGCCTTTCTAGCTTGATTTTTGTCTTTGTCTTATGGTTATGCGTATTAATTTTTTTCTAACATGCCTACATAAGCATAAACTATTACAGCCTACCTTGTGTATTCCTAGAGTAACATATAGATAGACCACTTCTAACATTGGTTACAACTCACAGATTTACTTTTGACTGTCTGCTTGGGAACTAGTTGTACGTAGTACTTTTTGTTGTTTTCTCTCTCTGCCCTTTGTGGTCTTTTCTCATTGTCTCTCTTCACCCATATACTTTCACTCTGGCTTGGGTCTTACCAGACCTTTTATAGTTTGGTGGTAGAATGTAAGAGGATGGTGAATTTGGCTAGAATTCGAATTTATGTTACATTATTTGATGTTCATCTTAGTGCTGTATTAAAACAGTGCCTCACCTGAATTTTTTTTTTTTAAGGAACTATGAAAATTTGGTAAACACTTTATTAGATGGTGTGGAGCAGAGAAATCTGTAAGTGCAATTTTTTTTTTAATGTTTATTTATCTTTGAGAGAGAGCACACGCCGGGGAGCAGCAGAGAGAGAGGGAGGGAGACACAGAATCTGAAGCAGACTTCAGGCTCCGAGCTGTCAGCTAAGAGCTTGATGCAGGGCTTGAACCCAGGAAACCATGAGATCATAACATGATCCAAAGTTGGATGCAAAACCGACTGAGCTACCCAGGCGCCCGCAGATTTTTTTTTTTTTTAACGTTTATTTATTTTAGAATGAGCTTGCACTTGGGGGGACAGAGAGAGGGAGATGGAATCCCAAGCAGGCTGTGTGCTGTGGGTACAGAGCTCAATGCCGGGCTTGATCTCATGAGCCAGTGAGATCATGACTTGAGCTGAAATCAGGAGTCGGATGCTTAACCAACTGAGTCACCCTGGTGCCTGTAAGATTTCTTCTCTTTTCTCTTTTCTCTTTTTTCTTTCCTTTTTTCTCTTCTCTTCTCTTCTCTTCTCCTCTCTTCTCTTTCTTTTCTTTTTTTCATTCCTCAAAGCTTTTACCTTAAATACTAAAAAGGTTTCTTCCCTGAAAGCGATGAGTGACTGTGTCATAAAAAATTATAGTCTGATTCATGAATTAAAAGGAAAGTAACAGGTGAACTTCGGGTCTAGTGATAGGAGTGGTGTTCATCACTATACCTAGTTTAATTCTTAGGGAACTTCAAATTACAAGTAGTTTCAAATACAGTTTAAAAATGGTTTTATGAGCGATATGTTTTGTGATTTCTTCCCCCCTCTCCTTTTCAGGCCTTGGAAGTTTGAACATATAGGCATTGGGCTTCTGTCTCTGCTCTT
The DNA here is from genome assembly GCA_028646485.1 of Cryptoprocta ferox. NCBI lineage: Eukaryota > Metazoa > Chordata > Mammalia > Carnivora > Eupleridae > Cryptoprocta > Cryptoprocta ferox. The sequence goes on along the minus strand of CM053576.1, from coordinate 68,061,690 downwards.
GAGAGATGACCGAGTGTTACCTCTTCGCGCTATACGTTTTTTTGTTGAGAATCTCAACCATGATGCAATTGTAGTCCGAAAGGTAGATACTTGATTGTAGCTGCAGTCTTGGGTTTGAGAATTTTTGCCTCACCTGAAGTTTTTAAAGTCTTCCCAAGACACCTTGCCTTGAAGTGTATTGATTTGAAATTTATCACTGTTGGTTCAGAGATGATAATTATCCAACAAATATATGAGGACATGTTCAGACACTGTGCATTTCAACACTGGGGATATAGCAGGAAACAAGTTTATAGATTAATGAGAAATACTGACTTTGAAAATTTAATGACAGATGTGAAGTGTTTATAGGAAGGGGAAGATACCTGAGGATACAACTTTTTGGTTTTATTCACAAAGTATTAGAGGTGGAGTACAAGATGGGGCTGCCCTAGCCTGGTGCACTGGAGAAAGACCTTAAAGAAGAATGTCTAGGCTTACATTTGAAGAATGAGCAGATACTGGTTTAACAAAGAAATACCCAAGTTTACTAGGCAGACTAGCATGGATGGAAGTAGGGACTTTCAGTGACTCATTCCCAGTCCTATTTATCACTCACGTGGCTGTGCTGCCAGATGTCAGCGGGCGAGACATTTACCTGCTTTTGAAAGAAGCAGGATCCTGCTTCTGTTATGATCAAGACAGGCAGCCCGCTGTTGAAGAGATTTAGAATGTTGACACATGTACCTCAGCCTGTTCTCTCTTCTAGATGGCAATCTCAGCTGTGGCTGGTATTCTTAAGCAGCTCAAAAGAACCCACAAAAAGCTGACCATCAACCCGTATGAAATGGGTGAGTACTACCAAGTATAATTAATATGCTCTCTCTCTCTAAGAATCAATAAGTAAACTTAAAAAAAAATAGGTAGATTCTGGGGCACCTAGGCTGCCTCACTAGGAAGAACATGCAACTCTTGATCTTGGGGTCATGAGTTCGAACCCCACATTGAGTGTAAAGATTACTAAAAAAAGAAATAATACACTTTAAAAAAAATAGATGGACTCTATGTCTTTATAATAACATGTACCTTTTGCATACTGTCCACAGACATGTGATCTACTTATTTATCTAACCAGCCAAGCAGTTATACTAGTTATTTATCAAACTGTGTTCCACAGACTTAAAATTAACATTAATTACGAAATACCAGTATCGTTAACATATCACTATGTTAAGTGTTTCTCTGTGAGTGGTAGGATTAGAGGCAAGGTTACTTTTCCTCTTTGTACTTTACTGTATTATCAGATTTTCTGAAGAGTAATCTAATCAGAATGTTTAGGGGGGAAATGATGAATTAACTTGATTTTGGAAAGAAAAATGTCATTTTTATTCCTCTGGTACCAGATTTTTACTATCCCTGATAGCTTCTGTGTCATTCAGACAACTATCTTTAGTCCTCCCCCACCCCATCTTTGAGAAGGGAGTGTATCTGTGCACCATCTTTGTTTGGGAACACTGTAAAATGGTGTTAACTAAATGTGGGAAAGACTTTTATTACACTCCTTACTACTAATCTTGTTTTATCCTCACTTGAAACACATTGTAGGTGAATATTTAGTGGTTCCCCAAAAATGTTCATATATAGAAAGAATGTCAAACTACACATGGTAAAATGTTAAAATTGGGGGCATCAGGGTGAAGAATACATGGGGATTCTTTGAGCTCTTTAAGCCTGAAAATAATTCAAATCTAAAATGTTTTAACAAAATCCTTTATGTTTTTGTATAAGGGATGAAGTGTGTATCATACTTGATCCCCCACCACCACCAAGTAATTATCCCACTAGTGTGGTCTTGCCTTGAGCGAATTTTGATAATCTAGTTATGAAGACAGTCACACTAGTACTACTGATTAAAAGTTGAGAGTCAACATTGCATGAATATTTTTAAGTTTATCAAATGTAATTGTCTTTTTCTTAAGGTGGATATTCTAAACCTACCCAAATTCTTGCTGGTGATAGGCCTGATAATCATTGGTTGCACTATGACAGCAAAAGTATACCAAGAACCAAAAAAGAATGGGAGTCAAGCTGCTTTGTGGAAAAAACTCACTGGGGATACTACACCTGGCCGCAGTAAGTGGCAGCTTGCCATGCACCTAATTATTAATCAGCTTGTCTTTGATGTAATTTCTTTTATCATTTTGGATTTTTGGAGAGATTCAGAAGCACTTAACGCAGGTAGAGGTACTCTGCCACCAAAAACATGCAACCTCTTCCTTTTTTTTTCTTCTTCCTTCTTATTTTTCTTTTGCTCCTACTAATGCCTCAGTCCTGCCTCTATCTTTCCACTGAAACCCTTAGCCTTCTTAGTCCCACAGTTACGCATCTAAGGAGTCTGTTAATAGCTGCTCTAAATTATATTCTTACCAATCAGTACTACATATGCCTGAACCAGCCCAGAAAAATACTTACTCGTCTCTTATTGTTAGCTCCAAGGACTTCTGTCACACAGTGACCAGATAAATTTTTAAGGCCGAGATTGTTAGCAATGTACTTATATCCCCAAACTTAGCATCTGATTTAGAGTTCATTAAAAGTGCCTTCTCGGGGCGCCTGGGTGGCTCAGTTGGTTAAGCGGCCAACTTCAGCTCAGGCCATGGTCTCACAGTTCGTGGGTTCGAGCCCTGCGTCAGGCTCTGTGCTGATGCTCTGTGTCTCTCTCTCAAAAATAAATAAACATTTAAAAAAAATTTTTTTAATAATAAATAAATAAGTGCCTTCTCATGCTGTCTGTGAAGCTATACTATTTTTTTCTACGTGATTATAAACATCAACTCTTACTATAGGAATATGGTTGTTTATGCTGGTGTGGAAGAGCAGCCTAAGCTGGGCCGAAGCAGGGAGGATTTGACAGAGGTAAGCATTCCCTTTTCACCATGTGTGAACACTTACACAGTTCACAAGCATCTATCTTTGGGCTTCTGATTTTTTTCAAACTGAGTTGAGTGTATTTCAGGATATCACAGGGTAAATACTGGTATATGTGTACTCCCCGTTGTGTTAGGGCCTCATGGCAAAAGTCTTTGTATTTAAGATTACTCTCATGTTACTACTCCACTTTACTGCTTTATGTAGTTATCTACATATTTCTTGTATTAGTTCTGTGTGGTAAGAAGCTTCTTGAGGGCAAAGATAATGTCTGGCTTTTAGGGGGGTTTTTGTTTGTCTTTTAGTTTTTTACTGCATATAAATGATGGGTCCTCATTAAAAGATGTTTGTAGATTTAAGTTGAAACCCCTTTGTTTTCATAAAGCATATTTCTCCACCATTTTGAAGGTTTATTAAAGACTTTTAAGTTAATGTCTTTCTCAGTTAAGTTGATGTAGCTTTTTTTAAAATTTTACATAAACTCTGTGCTCATTGTGGGGTTTGAATTCATGATCCTGAGATCAAGAGTCCCAGGCTCTACTGACTGAGCCAGGCAAGTGCCCCTTGCTTTTATTTTCTAATTCAACAAAGTTTACCTCTTAACTTCTCATGATTTAGAAATATGGAAATAATTTGTTGGGGTTTGGTTTATAGTTTGGAGGGTTTTCCTAAATTATACACCAGATGGCACAATACCTCTGTCTTCATTTCACAAGCAGTCTGGTTATAGGTTTTAATTCCATTTGAGAAATGGAATTCAGACTTCAAGGTCTGAAGGAAGACTTTTCAACTATTACATATTTAGCATTTCTATCTAATGATATTATTTTGGTTGTAGAAACCCTTTATGAGAACTAAAAACTCTTAAAACAAAAATAATAGCCTAGTGTTGATAATTAAAACTTTACAATTGAATTTTGACGTTTCAGAATCCTGTTTTTAAATAGATCTTAAACCCTGAATGTTGTGTTTTTTTTTTTTAACTTTATAGGCTGAACAGATTATATTTGATCATTTTTCTGATCCTAAATTTGTTGAACAGTTAATTACTTTTCTATCTTTAGAAGACAGAAAAGGAAAAGATAAGTTTAATCCTCGCCGTTTTTGCCTCTTTAAGGTAAATATGTTATTTAATATCCTTCTTCATAAAGCTTAATGACTGACAGTTTGTCAGTTCATAAGTTTTAAAGTCAAAATTGGAGTCTGGCCATCTGCTGACTTCGTCTAAAATGGCTCTGGAAGTTACTCCAGTCATATTGATCTTAGCTTAAAGTCTAGGAGTTTTTAATATTTATCTCTAATATTTGTTATTAGCAGCGTAAGAAAAAACCCACAAGACTATAATGTATTTGATGTTCGTTTGAGTTTTTTGAGGTGTGTGAAATTTTTAAGGTCAGAAAGGTTAGTAATTTTGATTTCATTCATTTTAATGTGTTATGTAAAGGAACAGTATTTTTAAATTTACAGACATTGTTGAAGTATTTCTAAAGGGGAGAACACTTGGGGTTTTATAAGCACAGTAGTAATGTAAATGAACACAGGCATATTATTATAATGGAAATGGTAATCATTTGAATACTGAAGAACTTTATTTTTGTATTTTTATAGGGCATATTCAGAAATTTTGATGATGCTTTTCTGCCAGTTCTGAAGCCCCATTTAGAACGTTTGGTTGCAGACTCACATGAAAGCACCCAGCGATGTGTTGCAGAAATTATAGCCGGTTTAATCAGAGGTTCTAAGCATTGGACATTTGAAAAGGTGATGTATTTGTACAGCACATTCCCTATTAAAGCTATAATACCCACTTATATAGCAGTTCCCAACACAGTAAATATTACTGAAAATATGAAGTGTTCAAATTCTATGTTGCTTTTGAGTATAGATCACAAACTAGTGGTGTATGGGCAACATTCATTATCTTTTGAAATTTGAATTACTTGCCAATGTTAGGGGAAGAACCCTAGAAAAAGATTGCAGTTTCTCTTGAAAAATGGGAAGATCCTGGAACTGGTTCTACATTATCGTACTGCCTCAGTTGACCAGTGTGCCGGGCATGGCCTTCTCCCTTCATGAGGCACTCTCTCCCTGCTCATTAAATCCTTTCTCTTAGGGACGCCTGGGTGGCTCAGTCAGTTGAGTGTCCGACTCAGTTTCAGCTCAGGTCATGATCCCAGGTTTTAAGTATCCCTCTTTTTAACTGAAAGATTTAGTTTTACACACCTACACTTAGGTTAGTTTCTTAGCAAGATGCACTAGATTGAAAATATCCAGAAAGCCAAAATACAAGGCAGGCCACCCATTTCCTCAAAGAAGAGATGCAGCACTGGTTTTTGGCAGACTTAATTACCCGTACTTTTTGGAATTTGTAATATTACCTTTTACTTGCTCATGTATCATGAAACAGTTTTATTTAAACATGTCACACATATCCTCGTCATCCTGTCTCTATTATTTTTTAGTTAACTCTTTTCCAGAGCACATCTCCTTTCTTTCTAAGTAGTTTAAGATACAGCTTTCCTCCACCCCCTCCCCAACGCCTGATGCTACCGCTGGACATTTTATCGCAAGCCCTCCCTCCTCGTCCTGTATCAGTCCTTTTGACTAAAGTGCAGTCCATGGACCTGCAGCATGGGCATCACGTGGGAGTTTGTTAGAAAAGTAGGATCTCAGGTCCCACCTTGATCTAATGAATCAGAATCTGCATTTTATCAAGATCTCTAGGTGATGTGTATTCTCAGTAAACTGAGAAGCATCTATACACGTGTATTTAAGTCTCTGTATCACTGAACACTTTTAAAAGGCTATTTATAATAATCCAAAACTTGGAATTTAAAGATTATACTTCAGGTTAATACTAAATTGTGTTAAGAAGTCATTGCTTCTTATGTTAGGACTTAATCAAGTGACCTCGATAAGTATACAAAACTTAGAAAAATGATGGTTTTGTTTCAGTGCAGTATACTATGTTACTCAAGATTTTTAAAAGAAAAATTTTCAGTAGTGTGAGAGATTATAAGGTACCAGATAAGGTCTCCTTTTTTTTTGAATAATTCACTTTTGTATATGGGTATTTATGATGATAATATGGTGAAGTTACTTTCCTGGATTATGTGGATATTCTAAGATAAATAAGTATCAGATCACCTGTTTGTGTATATTTGTAGGTGAAGATGGTTGAAAAGAAATGTTCTGAGTACATCATTAACTTTTCTCCATGTATTTTGTTTCGAGTAGGTGGAGAAACTTTGGGAGCTTCTTTGCCCTCTGCTTAGAACCGCATTGTCAAACATTACGGTAGAAACTTACAATGACTGGGGAACTTGTATAGCAACATCCTGTGTAAGTTCTGCTTCTTTTTGTGTCTAACTGATCTGTTCAAACTGTTTCATACCCTTTCTTAAAACCTGTGAAATCTCATTATACCTCCTGAGTCTTGAAGTTTTCTTTTTTTTTTCCTGATATACATATATTTTAATATAGTTTATTGTCAAGTTGGTTTCCATATAACACCCAGTGCTCATCCCAATAAGTGCCCTCCTCCATGCCCATCACCCCTCATCCCCTCTTCCCCACCAACCCTCAGTTGGTTTTCAGTATTTAAGAGTCTCTATGGTTTGCCTCCCTCTCTCTCATTAACTATTTTTCCCCTTCCCCTCCCCCATGGTCCTCTGTTAAGTCTCTCCTGTTATACATATGAGTGAAAACATTTGATACCTGTCCTTCTCTGCCTGACTTATCTCACTTAACATGACACCCTCGAGTTCCATCCACGTTGCTACAAATGGCAGATTTCATTTGTTCTCATTGCCACGCAGTATTCCATTGTATATATAAACCACATCTTCTTGATCCATTCATCAGTTGATGGACATTGAGGCTCTTTCCGTGATTTGGCTATTATTGAAAGGGCTGC
>CM053576.1:67944070-68054367 GCA_028646485.1 Cryptoprocta ferox | reverse complement strand
CTCATAACACGTACTGGTTATGTTATATTGAATTCCATGGGTACTTTTCTTCAAATTGTGTTTTACATTGTGTTTGGGACACTAGATAGGAGGCCATCATGTAAACTAGGACAACAGTGAGCTCATAAGCCAGAGGTGAGCATTTGACCGGTTCTCAGTGCCTCCAGATTCTAGGCACAGCATCAGAGACTCTCTGACAGGAGTTATAGTTCAAATATTTACTTTAGTTGGGTCATCACTTTTGAACCTTAGTTTTATTGATAATGTGGGATTTCTTCTCATTGTACGTATTTCATTTTACAGCGTGCTGACCTACATATTCATGATAGATGTTTCTTTGCCAAACACTGCGCCAACAGCATCCCCTCGGGTCCCTGAGTTTACTGCTCGAATTCTAGACAAACTGAAACCCCTCATGGATGTGGATGAAGAAATTCAGAACCATGTTATGGAAGAAAATGGAATTGGTGAAGAAGATGAACGAACTCAAGGCATTAAACTCTTAAAAACTAGTAAGTGGCTAAAATTAATAGAAACTCACTTTCGTATTACCAGGGGGGGAAAACCAGTTTATTACCGGGGGGGGGGGAACCAGAACAAGACACATTTATTTACATTATCCTTATGTTTTTTTCCTGTCCCCCTCCCCCCCCCACCTTTTTTTTTCCTATGGTAAAGCGTACATAATATAAAACTTACAGTTCGGTGGCATCAAATATATTCATCTTGTTGCACAACCATTCCTTCGTCTGTCTCCATGACTTCATCTTGCAAAACTGAAACCCTGCACCCAGTAATCTGTAAATTCTCGTTCCCATCCTCCCACTGTCCTGACAGCCACCATTCCACTCCGTCTCTCTGAATTTTCCTATTCTAGGTACTTCATAAATGGAATCATACAATATTTGTCCTTTTATGTCTGGCGATTTAACTTTGCGTTGTGTTTTCAATATTCATCCTTTTATCTGTCGGTGGACACCGTGGGCTATTTGTGCCTTTTGGCTACTAGTGAATAATGCTGCTGTGAGCAGTATTGTACATGTATCTGTCTTGAGTCCCTGTTTTCAATTCTTTGGTATATTAGAAGTGAAATTGCTGGACCATATGGTAATTCTATGTGTGACCTTTTCAAGAGCCACCAAGCTGTTTTCCTTGGGCTGTACCTTTTTCTATTCCTACCACCAAGCACTGCAAGAGGGTTGCAGTTTTTTCATACTCATGCCAGTGCTTTTTTTCTGTTTTTTTGTGACTTAGAACTATCCAGATGAGTGTGAAAAAGATAACCCCATGGTTTTGATGTATGTTTCCTTAATGATCAGTTATTAAACATCTCTTCATCTGCTTATTGGCCTTTTTTTTTAATCTTCAGAAAAATGTCTCTTCCTTTGCCTATTTTTCAATTAGATTACTAATTTTGTTATTGAGTTGTAGACCTTTATATATTCTAGATATTAGCCCTTTATCTGATACATGATTTGCAAATATTTTCTCAGTGGGTTATCTTTTCACTGTCTGAATAGTATCCTTTGATACACAAAAGTTTTTAATTTTGATGAAGTCTAATTTATCTATTTTTCCTTTTGTTGCCTTTGTTTTTGATATCATATCCAAGAAATCATTGTGAAATCCAGTATCATGAAGTTTTTCTAAGTTTTTTTTTTAAAGAATTTTATACTTTTAGTTGTAAAGTTTAGATCTTTAATCCACTCTAATTTTTGTATATAGTGTAAGGTGAGGGTTGACTTCATTCTTTTGCTCTTGGATTCCCAGTTTCCTGGCACCATTTGTTGAAAAGACTATCATTTCTTCATTGAATATGGCAATCTTACTGAAAATTAGCCATATGTGTGAAGGCTTATTTCTAGACTGGTTTATTCCATTGGTCTGTATGTCTGTCCTTATGTCAGTGCCACACTGTTTTGAATACTGTAGTTAGTAGTAAGTTTTGAAATCTGGAAGTGTGAATCCTCCAACTTTGTTCTTTTTCAAAATTGTCTTGGGTATTGGGGGTATCGTGTTATTTTTATATTTAAATTTTTTTCAAGCATTTTAAGTATAAACAACTAACTTAGTTACCGCTTTTACTACATTAAGATTAATGAAGGCTAGTTTTAATTTGTAGTTGGTGTTGGTATTTAGTAGGTTGTTAATAATTTTGCTCATTCATTTTTTGAGAGTGGCTTCAGTACCCTAGTTGGTTGACACCTGTCACTGTGGTTCCTGTCATCACGCCGATTAGTGTCTAATTTATGAAGTAACGAAGATTATCTCTTTCTTAGCATTGAAGAGTCAGTTACCAGAGTGGCTCTCTGACACCAGCACTACAATATTATTCTACTTTTTGCTCCCTAACTGTGTAGCAGAGACTGATTCTATGTGTGTGTTTTCAAATAGTATTGAAATGGCTGATGGCTAGTGCAGGAAGATCCTTCTCTACAGCAGTCACAGAACAACTTCAGCTTCTACCTTTGTTTTTTAAGGTAAGTTTATGGCTGAAATTAAGAATACATCCACTTTGTTAACTAACTGGAATCTAAATAAAAACTTGGAAAAGAGGGAAAAATAGAATGCATCTCCTTCTGACCTTCACAGGGAATTTATGTTTATCATCTGATGGCTCAGTTTTATAGACTCTGTAGGACTTGGTTGGATCTCTGAGAAGTAGATTGTTGCAGTGAAATCATGGTACTTTAATATTTGTTGAAATAATTTTTTCAGTATTAGGTAAGTCTAGGATCTTGACAGATCCATGAAGAGTTCACAAACAGAACATTGTTTAACCGATAACCAATTTCCAAGTAATAGTTTAGGAAAATACTGGTAACTTAAAAGCCACAATAAAAATTTTAAATGCAGCTATTTCTGATTTTTTTTATTCAGCGTGTAAATAAATCTGAGGTTTTATTATGTATTATATATACAGTATATTGTATTTATTTTTCAGTGTTCAATGGGACTGTAATTGGCTTCTAACATATGTGCCAGAAATAACTTGTTTCTGGTAATCCTATAAAGACATTGAAGTGTGATTTGATTTGATGAAAGGTATAACCTGATGTGATTCTAATTACTCATCCAGTCAGATAATGAAGGCAATAAACGAAGGTCACGGACCGCTACATTGGCTGCCACAGTCGTAGTTGGCAGTCATGTGTGCTTAGGGGAACAGCCTGGGCTCATTGCACATTTGGAAGGCTTGACACAAATGTCACAAATGACACAACTGGTAGTCACCACTACCTGACAGTTACTGTTCAGTGCAGTTACCATTTCAGAAGGAGCATCCTTGTTACTGTATCTCAGCAAGTATAATGCTAAACTTATGATTTGCCACAGTATACTTTGTCTTTGGGAAATTTCAAAAAATAGAGCTCTACATAGGGATTTTCAAATGATTCACCACTAAAATACTTTCAAGAATGCTGTGTAGGGCCTGATGTCCATGAGTACCTCTGGGATCTTTTGGGATAGAAGAATGCACAGTAGCTATTAGCGTATATATAGGTCCATGTTACTTGTAGGTCGTTGGGGTGCATAGGGTTTTCCTTGAGGGCAGTGGTGCTTATTAAACTTTTCTCCACCACCCCATACACAGTGGATATAGAACACGATCGCATATGTTCATAAATGGGTAATGTGCAGTGAATTTGGGTATAGTTCGAGTTCTACCCCTTTCTTTCACCCCAAAAAAAAGGAGGGAAAGAAAGAAAATGAGGTGCGCCTGGCTGGCTCAGTCAGAAGGGCACGCAGCTCTTCATCTCAGGGTTGTGAGTTTGAGCTCCACATTAGGAGTAGAGGTTACTTAAAAATAAAATCTTTTTTTTTTTTATTTTTTTTTTTAACATTTATTTATTTTTGAGAGACAGAGCGTGAGCAGTGGAGGACAGGAAGAGGGGGAGACACAGAATCTGAAGCAGGCCCCAGGCTCTGAGCTGTCAGCCCAGAGCCAGATGCGGGGCTCAAACCCACGAACCGCAAGATCGTGATCTAAGCCGAAGTCAGCTGCTTAACCTACTGAGCCACCCAGGCGCCCTAAAAAAATAAAATCTTTTAAGAAAGGAGAATCAGAAAGGAGGTATATGAGAGTGAGGTTTGATAGAAGGATGTTTTAAATCTACATGAAATTTATAAAAAATGAAAATCATTAAAAAGCTGTATTGTATGAATTGCTTGTGACAGGCCTGACATTTCACATGCATTTACAGATACGGAGGTTGAGAATCTGCTTTAGGCCATCATGGTGAATGGGGTCTGGAGTACAAAGACACAATATAGCACACAGATGAACAGTCATTTTGCAGGCAGATCAGCTTTGTAGAGTGAAGATAAAGAAAGGAGTCCAAAAGCAAATTGTTATTAAACTATGAGAGGCACTCAGAAATAGTTGGAGATGAGATCAGAAATTCTGTTTTGGACATACTTGAGATGTTTTAAGATTCTAAACGAAGTATTATATATCTTATCCCATAAAAAGCAGTTCTGTATCCTTTCAAAAAAACAACCACCTTGAAATCTGTATCCAAGTGAAAGTTTTGATTATTTGCCTATTCTAGTTGAAGAGTCTCCATACTGCTGAAGGTTAAAGGAAGAGGATTTCCAACCAGGAATAGTCCACACAGCACTGGCTTTAGACTAAAAAAAAAAAAAAAGACCTGCTTTAAAATTCTGTTTGTGACAGGTGCAATTTTGCGATCTTGTACAAGCTACTAAACTTGTAAGACTGTGTCCTTATATATATATAAAGTGAGGGATAATATTAATATCCCTCACAGAGTTGTTGCAAGGATGAAATGAGAAATGAGATAATGCCTGTAAAGCAGAAAGCACAGTGTCAGATACTTTTATATGTTGTAATTACTGTATATTGTTACTAGTCTTTAACTGCATCTTTTAATTTTTTAATATTTATTTAGTTTTGAAAGAGAGAGAGGGAGACACAGAATCCAAAGCAGGCTCCAGGCTCCCAGCTGTCAGCACAGAGCCCGATGCTGAGTTCAAATGAACTCACAGACTGTGAGATCATGACCATAGCTGAAACCAGATGTTAAACCAACTAAGCCACCCAGGTGCCCCAACTGCATTTTAGTTTGGAATAATAAAGAGTTCAGATGACAACTATAAGGAAGGAAGAGAGGATGTGTTGTATCCTGTTTCAGACTTCACTAAGTGCTCATCAAAACTTACCACTGTAGAATAATAGTTTTGCATGTACCAAACTTAGAGAAAAATTTACAAATGTTGTTATAACTGGTCCAAAATTACATGCCATTAGGACGCCTGGGGGCTCAGTCAGAAATTAGTAGATCACTTAGAAATATCTAGGCAGTTCACTGCCTGGGGACCTAGGTAATAGAATTTAACAGCCTCCTCAAGATGCTGTCTCCTTGCACTTCTCTCTTTGAGATTTCGGATGTCTAGAAAAAGTCTCATTGGCTGGGCTTTGGTCTCTTGCTACACTTTGGCTAGGCTATATGATCCCTTGATTGACAGACCTACCAAAATGACAGAAAAGGATGCTTTTCCAAAGTTAATCAAAGTGGTGTTGTCAGCAGGATGGATGAATAAATTGGCAAGGAAATACACATTTATGCTACAAATAGACCATAAAATACCCTTCTTACTTCATGTCTTAAGGAAAACCCAGATCACTATATGTCAGTCTGTTCTGTAATATGACCAGAAAGCCAAAGATAATAATCAGCAGTACCTGAAGGAAGCCCCTAAATTTCATGGGCATAGCCTTTATCCCCCAAACTTTTTATTTTGAAATATAATAATGGTGCACAGGAAGTTACAAAGATAGTTCAGAGAGGTCTCACGTTTTCTTCACTCCATTTTCTCTAATAACATTTTTAAAAACTGCAGTGCATTCTCAAATTCAGAAAATTGAAATCAGTACAACATGTGTATACATCTGTGTTATACCCCCTTCGGTGCCAGATGAACATTCCCAAACTTTAAGGTTGACTGAATCTTCGTGTTTCTATAACTACACATATGGTAGTTAGAACATTATGACATTGTACACATGTGTCCTTTTATTTCTTTTAATTTTTTTATGTCTTTATTTTGAGAGAGAGAGAGACAGAACACAAGTGGGGGAGGGGCAGAGAGAGGGACACACAGAATCGGAAGCAGGCTCCAGGCTCTGAGCTGTCAGCACAGAGCCCGAAGCAGGGCTCGAACTCACAGACTGTGATATCATGACGTGAGCTGAAGTCGGACGCTCAGATGCCTCACACGTGTTCTTTTAGAAGTCATATCTAGAAAGAAAAATAATGCTTTTAAGAAAATATTAAAGTTGAAAATTAAAAAGTTAAAGTGAGTTGGTACAATTCAGGCAAACTGACCTATAGAGCAGTTGCTGATAAAGAAATGTAAACGTTATTTCTTGAGATGAACTAATGAAAGTACTCTTGGGGAGACTGGCTGGCTCAGTTGGTAGAGCCTGTGTGACTCTTGATCTTGGGGTCATGAGTTCAAGCCCCATACTGGATGCAGAGATTATTTTAACAAATATAAATACTTTTTTTTAAGTGTTGGAGAGGGAATACTCTTCCAAACGTAGAGGCTTTATTGGTAACTGAAAAGGTTTTCATTCCACAAACACGATGTTGTTAATAGATAAAATCACTGCAAAGTAAAATATCTAAGAGATTTAGGGGTGCCTGCCTGTTTCAGTCCAAAGAGCATGTGACTCTTGATCTCGAGGTTGTGAGTTCTACCCCACATTGGATGTAGAGATTACTTAAATAAATAAATACTTTAAAAAATATATCTAAGAGATTTTTATCTCACTAGCATATAGAAGTAGTCTATCACAAATGAATTGTTATCCTATGCTAGTAATTAGTAATGGTTAATTTGCTGCTTTGGAACATGATATTCTTTATAGTGAAGTTTATCCATTGGACTTCAGGATTTTACTGGTTTTAGTACAACATTTTAACTTGTTCTCAACATAAGAACATTATGTCCTAATTTTATTCATAAAACACATTTTTTTCATAAATGGTAGGAAGAGAGACTACTGATTCAATAGGTGAGTGAGTCACCTTAAATTTGTCTGGTGGTCATGGTAGGCCTGGCAGCAAATGAAGCTCTTCTTTTTCATACTACAGTTCAACTAACCAGACCCTAAACCACCTCGTGTTTAGTGTGGATGAGCTAAATGACAAAGGAAAACAAACAACTCCATCTACATGGCCTGGAGATTTGGACTGTAGTAATTTTTATCCTGGATTTGTTTGTTTGGTGTGTATTTTTTTATACCTTTGTGAACACACCTGTGCCATGCACCACACTGGTGTGTGCATGGGATTGTTGTACAAAAACCAGAACTAGTTCATTCTGCAAATTGATAATCATCTTTTCACATAACTACCTCTCTTTAATGACTACTGTATTATCGTTTAATCAGTTTTCTATGGATGGTCACTGGTTATTCCCAGCTTTTAGCTGTTAAAAACAGTGCTAACAATCTTTTGCAAATAAGAGTATATTTGTAGAATAATAATTACTGTGCATGAAATTGCTGTGTAAAATGTCTTTTTGCATTTGTAATTTTAGTAGATACTGCCCTCTAAAGAGCCTGTCTTATCTCTTTCCCACAAACCCTGATGTTTCTTAAACCTTTGATGGTTAAATAAAAATTACTGTTCTTGGGGTGCCTGGCTGGCTCAGTTGGTATAGCATGCAACTCTTAATCTCAGGGTTGTGAGTTCAAGGCCTGATTTGGATGTGGACCCTACTTTGAATAAATAAAAACAAAAAAAGAAAAATAAAATCATTGTACTTCTTTAGTGAGACTGCCAACTTGTATACTGGCTCTTTTTATTTTTCTGCCAGCAATCTGTATTCTGCCATTTTTCTTTTGTGTTATAAAGGTTCCATTTTTAAAAGTTTCTTTATTTTTAATGATGTTTTGAAGTATTCCAGTACAAGATCATTTTTTAAACAGTTCTTTTTTTGTCAAATTTTTATGGTTTTATCCTTGCGTTTAAATTTGCAGTATGAGATAGAAAACTCTCTGGTATGGTTACTTTTATAAAAAGTATTGATGTAAAGGTGCAGCTTAATTTTCAAGATAATCTATCTTTTCTTGATTGATTTGAGACGGAAACTGATAGGCTCATTTTAGTAAAATCTGCTAAGGGAAATTAACACGGTGAATTAGTATACTCAACTTGGAGATTTAGTGTTAAAGAAAAATTATCCCGATACCTATTAAAATCCTTCCTATTAAAATCATAAGGAAGACTTTATTTAGGTCTGCTGCGATAGGTGTCAAGACTGAGTAGAGGAGAGGAACTGGGCTCCATGCCTAATACAGTAAACAGCTGAGGATACTTAGCCAACATGGCCAGTATCCCCACATCCGGGGGGAGATATCAGTGGATAGTGTACTAAGAGGAGACATCAGGGGTAGGGGATTCTTCCTAAACTGCCTTGACAGGATTCTTGCTGACAGCAGTCCATTATGATCAGATACCAAAGGTGGAGGTCAGGAATTGGATCAGATACAGAGGATGAGGGATTCTCTAAAAACAGACTTGTCAGGATTCTTGCTACAACTGGACTCAGCAGGCCCAAGGACAAAAAGAGAGCTCAGAGTAACGTGGCTAAAGCTGGGTAAACAAGGACAATAAAAATAAAGGCATGGTTAAATTCCCATTTGTTATGCATATGCAAAGAAATTTGAGAATACTAAACTTTGAATATTTTACCCAAATTGACTTAATCCTTACTGTTTCAGAGAAAAATAATTTTTTCCCATATTAAAATTAAACTTTCAGAAGAAACAAGAGAGGCATCTAGGTAGTTCAGTCAGTTAAGTGTCTGACTTTGGCTCAGGTCATGATCTCACAGTTTGAGTTTGAGCTCCGTGTTGGGCTTCCTGCTGTCAGCACAGAGCCTTCGGATCCTCTGTCTCCCTTTCTCTCAGTCCCTCCTCCATGCATGCACGTGCTCACTCTCTCTCTCTCAAAAATAAATAAGAAACAAGAAAATAGACTATGGGACACTTATTTAAGGGTTGGGGACAAAGAAGGCTACCTGAATGTACTTTCTTTTACCAATTTGTCTTTGGAGCGTTAAAAATACTTTTTATTATCAGAAAACAAAATTAAATGAAAATTCCCTTTACAGAAAGCAAAATGAAATAAATAAACTTCACTTCGCTGTGTATCTGGTTGTAAGGATAAATACACAGAGTAGTGGCTTTTAAAACATAAAATCAGGGACACCTGCATGGCTCAGTCAGTTAAGCATTTGACTCTTGATAATGGCTCAGGTCATGATCTCATGGTTCATGAGATCCAGCCCTGCATCAGGCTCTGCATCCTCTCTCACTTTCTCTCAAAATAAATAAACTTTAAAAAAAAAATCATGCATGCCTTGTGGGAAATGCATCCTCAAATATTGGAATGAAGTTATTATGTCTTTTATTTAATGAAGAGCAAATAATAATTGTCAATAGTGTTTAAAAAACAACAGAATAAATTTGAAGGTATTACTGGCTTTGTTTAGTGATTCATGAATCGGGGAAGTACCCCTTTAGCAAATAGAAATGAGCTCCAGCGAGGTGTACAAAATAGAAGTTTTTTTTTTTCAAAAGACTGTAAGGGGATGGGACAAGGAAGGGCATAAACAAAAAGGATTATTTCCAACAAGGTCATCTATAGGGGAGGGGCAGAGGTCTGTCATGCAGTTTACTCTTAAAATCACTGATAAGGTAATTCTAAATTATGTAGGTGATGTCATATTCCTGGGAGGGACTGAAAACTACAGTTAAGTCTTGGTTTGCAGGGTTGGGGGCATTTGACATCATTTTAAGTGTTCCTTTTTTAACAATAGGAACTAAAATTAGCATGAGTGACAAGAGATATAAAAATGCAGCTGTTTAGTAAAATCTCAGTAACCCTAAATTTGAAAACACTAGTATGATCTCATGATCTGTTTATGTGTAGAAAATATGCTTATTTCTTAGCTCTATCCACAAAAACTCATAACCTCTAATCAGCCTAGTAGTGATCAGTACTCGTAGTGCCCAGATCATGGTTTCTAGGTATCATTTCCCACTAGACAAATCAGGGCTCCTTAGAGAAGTAGCTGATTTCAGGTTTGGACCAGAAATGTACAGGATAAACCTAATTCATCATGTCGTAGCAGAAACCAAGTTATATTAAAGGACTCGAGCCATTTTGAGCACCGCTAAGATTAAAACCATTAAATGTGTTGAAATTCATTAATTCATAATGACATTAAAAAATTCATTATTCACATTTGGAGGATAGGAAGGAAACCATTATTCTGAAGGAGGGAAGGCTTTTCTCTATGAAGAAGAAATGAATGTCACCATTTTGCAAACATTTTTACAAATGGTTCACCACAAAGAAAACTGACCATGAGTGAAGGATATTCACACCACTTATGTTGTACTCAAAACAGTTAGACTTGAATAAAATCAAGCCTCTAGATCTAATGGGTACTTTGCAGAACATACTAGAGCCAATGAATGCCACTGCAGGGGTGCAGTCAGAAGGAAGGCCATTATAGGGGACAATACAAAATTAGGATCCAAGCCCTCCTCTACTTTGTTTAAAAAAAAAAGAGAGAGAGAAAAGGAGGGGCACCTGAGTGGCTCAGTCCACTAAACCTCCAACTTAGGTCATGATCTCATGGTTCCTGAGTTCGAGCCCCACGCCAGGCTCTGTGCTGACAGCTCAGAGCCTGGAGCCTGATTCGGGTTCTGTGTCTCCTTCTTTCTTTGCCCCTCCCCCCTTCTAAAATAAATAAACATTTAAAAAATCAAAAAGAAGAAAAGGCAAGGACTTTAAAAAGAGGATGGAGAGAATTTAGAGATTTTTTTAAATGCATTTTTTTCACAGAATCTTTTACATTTAAGAGCCACATGAACCAAATGCAATGTGTGGTCATTATGTTGAACCAGATTCCAAACAACCAATTGCAGTAACACACGTACAAAATAATTAGGGGAAATTTGACAGTACTATATATTTTATATTTTAACTATAATGAATTTTAATGGGTGATGTCATTTCTAATAAACTTTAATTTTAGAGATCTGTAATAAAATATTTGTGGGCAAAATATGTCTGAGATTTGTTTCAAATAATTAGGGGGTAGGGTCAAAAATGAGAGGGTTATCTGTGAGTTTGCCATTGTTGAAGAGATCATTGATTCTCTAGTTTTTGTATATATCTGAAAATTTGCATAGAAGTTTACTTTTAAAAGTAAAATGTGATTTCTTTTATGTAATGATGTCTTTATACTTCTTGGCTGTTAGATTCAATTATGTGTTTGTCTGTTTTATTGTTCTCTAGATTGCTCCAGTGGAAAATGACAATAGCTATGATGAACTGAAAAGAGATGCAAAGTTATGTTTGTCACTAATGTCTCAGGGGTTGCTTTACCCTCATCAAGTGCCTTTGGTACTTCAGGTGCTAAAACAAGTAAGAGTGTATAACAAATACTTATATGATTTGGTTAGAATTTGGTGTCTTGTTCTAAGAATTTCTCAGAGTCCACTGTAGTACACATAGTACCTGAAATTTGTCTTTCATTTTGAATTTTCTTTTAGTATGAGAGAAGACATATTGACCAAAGAAACAGACCTACATTCTGTACCTGCCTCTGCCACCAACTTCTGTGACCTTGGGGAGATCACTCAACCCCCAGATTTTCTATATACACAAAGAGCTACTTATTTAAGCACCTTGGATGTAATGTGCTTATAAGTGAGGGGGGTGGTCATTCCCTTTCACCATTTCCCCTTTATTTTATTCACTTGTATTTCCCAGTTTCTGGTTAAAAAGCAAACAAAAAAATAATATGCAATTCTTAGAGGAGTCAGAGCATTAATTATAAATAATTTTCTTTTAAAAGTTGACTTTTGAATGTGTACCTTTCCCTTTCCTTTCAACCATTCTGAATAACTGACTTTACCGAAGATAGTTTATGCAACCTTTTATTTAGAAGGATATATGACACAAGCTTGCTCTAACTAGTAAAAGTTATAGTGGATAATATTATTTATGTGTAATTTGTGTCATTTCCCGTTTTTGGTAGCACTGTTTCCATTGTTTCTACGTCTTCTCGTTCACAGACCGCAAGAAGCAGTTCTTGGCATGCTAGATATACAGTACTAACCTACCTCCAGACCATGGTATTTTATAACCTCTTTATTTTCCTCAACAATGAAGACGCAGTTAAAGACATCAGGTGGCTGGTTATAAGTCTTTTGGAGGATGAACAGCTAGAGGTAAAGTTCGAGATACAGCAAATCAGATGTAATACATTTAAAGAAGGCATCATGCCCTCCCCCCTCTTGAATAAGTAAGCACTGATGAGGTTTCTTAAAGTGTAAATTATTCAAAGTAGCTTTAATTTTAACATACTCTGTGTGATTAGTTTTGATGTCCTAATCATGATTTCCTGTCGTACAAATGGAAACAAATATTGGGCCTGTACTTGTTCTGGCATCTCTGCACTTGGGCAGATAACATTTTTGAAGCAAAGTTTTCTTAGATGTGAAATTTCAGGTGATAATATTTTACTTAGTAACTTAAGGGCTAATAGGAATGTCCGTGTAGACAGTTTCTAGAGAATAAAATCTACACACAAATGCTGTTATCCAGTAGACTATGATAGAATTGCCGCCCTTTTTCATTTTTCTTGGTAGAGAAATTCAAGGCAACTTTTGTGGGGAGGTTACATTAATATTTTGTACAAAAAGATAAATCTCTTAGTTAAAATAGCCAAATGTAAGAAAAGCATGTTGTAATAAATATGGAATAAGTTACAACTTTTGAAATTTCCTTAGGTAAAGAAAATGTAATTGAAATTTTTGTGAAATTTGTATTTTTTTTTAATTTTATGGGCTTTCTATGTGGTAGAGCACTCCCAGTAATTATATATTCTATTTGAGAGCACTGAAGATAGATTACATCAGTAGGAAATGTATTTTTTAATAACTAAAGGAATGGAAATGTAAAGGTGGAAATCCTGAAATCAGTATTTCCTAATTTTAAATATTACAGCAATCACATTAATTTACTGTTTACACATTGCATTTACTACTGTTTGGCTGGACGTTGTAGAACATTTTCATAATTATTTTTATATTCCATGTAGTAGGCTTAAGCATAACTGTTACTATGAGTATAACCATGACATTCATTAAAGCTACCTTTCTTTTTTTTCCTGAAGATTTTTTTAAGTAATCTCTAAACCCAGTGTCGGGCTCAGACTCACAACCCCAAGATCAAGAGTCGCATGCTCCACCCACTGACTGAGCCAGCCAGGCGCCTCTGTTATATTTTTAAAACAGAATATTGGGTATCAGTAATAATTAGCGACAGCTACTCATGATAATACTGAAAAAACTTTATATTGTAATCTAAATGAGAAATATTTAAAGAAAAGTATGAGATTTAAAGGAAAACTTTTAGGAGTGCCTGACTGGCTCATTCAGTAGAACATGCGACTCGATTTGAGGGTCATGAGTTCAAGCCCTATGTTGGGTATAGAGCCTACTTTAAAAAAAGAATGTGTAATGATGATGACAGCGTTGTCAGGATATATAATGAGTACTCCACATTAGTCTTCTGTCATAGTATGTTAGCACTGGCTCTTTGAAAAGCAGCTTATAGCCACAAAATTCATAGTGAAATTGTCCATACATTGA
Source organism: Cryptoprocta ferox (assembly GCA_028646485.1). Classification (NCBI taxonomy): domain Eukaryota; kingdom Metazoa; phylum Chordata; class Mammalia; order Carnivora; family Eupleridae; genus Cryptoprocta; species Cryptoprocta ferox. The sequence continues at coordinate 68,040,659 of CM053576.1, read as the reverse complement.
AATTTAGTAATCCCAATTTTTAGGATCTATCTTAAGAAAATACATCACAATATGGGAAAAAAATTATATATATATAAATTAAGAATAGTTTTAGCACAGTAGTGAGAAGTTCAAAGTATTCTAATAGTTGGTTATAAAAATGAATCACGGTATTAAAGGAATAATGCAACCAAGTATGAAGTAGTAAAATATTTAATAATGTAATTTACTTAATAGTGTAATGAACATGTTAATGCAAAAACCAAAACATTTCAGAAAAAAACTTTTGAAGCAATAAATAGCAAAATATTTAGGTAGTGTTTTTTTTTCTCAAATTATTATTGCCTTTCTTTATGAATATTTAGCAGGAATTTTGTGATATATCTGAGATGATAGCATTTTACTACTTTTTTTTGTTTTCAACAAAACTTGAGTTCCCATTCCACTTTGAAATGATACACTCTGCATTTAACACTTATATAAACTATGTTTATAGTCTGACATCAGCCTTATGAGATTCCTAAGAAGTAAATTGGATAGAAGTCTCTACGATATATGCCATTGTAGAAATTGCCTGTCCTGTATCTCTGTTACCAACGAAAACAACAAGAGCTGTAGTTTTTAGAGATACGGAGTCCAGGAAAATTTTTATTTTAATGTTAGGCTCTGGTACTACTTTTACATTTGTAGCCCTGATAAGGAGAAGTGTTGGTCAATGGGAAAATAATTTATAGAGAAATTTAATTTTGTATGTAATGGCTTTTATCCATTTTGAGGTCACAGATCCCTTGAGGATCTTTTGAAATCTCCATTAAGAAATAGCGTGTGAGAGCATTTACACAATTTGAATACAAATGCCAGGGAAAGCCCCAGCCCTGTTCCCACAACCACCCTCCTAGCCCCTAGCATTCCACTAGGTTTAGGTCTCTACTTTAAAGGAAGTGATTATCTCTACAGGTTCGAGAAATGGCTGCTACCACCTTAAGCGGTCTGTTACAGTGTAACTTCCTTACCATGGACAGTCCTATGCAGATTCATTTTGAGCAACTTTGCAAAACAAAACTACCGAAGAAAAGAAAGCGGGACCCTGGTTTCGTAGGAGATACAATTCCTTCTGCAGGTAACAGTGCTGGTAGAAAAATACCCATATCCTTTGGAGAATTAACCAGGCTTACTCAACAAATATTTATTGAATTCTTGTATGTACCTGGGTCTTTGCTGGGTACTGGAAATAGTTGTCACTGCCTTTTTATTTTCTTTTAATAAATTTTTTTAATGTTTATTTATTTTTGAGAGAGAGAGAGAGAGCACAAATGGGGAAGGAGCAGAGAGAGAGGAAGCCACAGAATCTGAAGCAGGCTCCAGGCTCTTGAGCTGTCAGCACAGAGCCTGACACGGGGCTCAAACTCCCAAACCGTAAGATTATGACCTGAGCCGAAGTGGAATGCTTAACTGACTGAGCCACCCAAGCGTCCCAAGTTGTCAGTGCTTTTAATGAGCTTTGCCTATAGCACCCAAGACCTGGAATTTGAAAGCAAAGATTGAGAGAAGTACAAAGGGGCCTGAGGACGCCTGGGTGGTTCACCTGGGTAAGCGTCCGACTTGATTCTAACTCAGGTCGTGATCGCATCTCACCATTGTGAGATCGAGCCCCAAGTTGGACTCAATGCTGGTTGTGCAGCCTGCTTAAGATTCATTCTATCTATCTTTCTCTCCCCCTCCCCCCGGCCCCTCCCCCACTTGTTCTCTCTATCTCACTCTCAAAAAATATAATATTAACAATAAAAACAAAGGAACCTATATACTGCTGCATACAACTATTAAAATAAATCAGCTTTACCCACTTACATGAATTAGTTATTTTGGAGACTCTGAAATATTTTTTTAGATTTTATAGCTTAGGGGTCAATATACTAAGAAAATACGAAGTAAACAAAACAAGCCTTGCTTTAATTTGGAAAGGGGTCTATTCCTACTTCACTAGGCATTTGGTGGGAGGGTGAGAAGAGTCCTCATAGGAGTTCCTACTGTAATTGAGCATGAAGATAAACAGTCTGTTTAAGAATCAGATCTGATCTTCCGGCTTTTACGCACCGGGGAGCAAGGTCGTGAAAAGAGGAGGACTTGGTGTGGTGCTGTCCTTCCTATCGCCTGGAGTCTCTGCACTTTTCGCAGAACTTCCAACAGCGCTATGTTGGGACAGAGCATCCGGAGGTTCACAACCTCTGTGGTCCGTAGGAGCCACTATGAGGAGGGCCCTGGGAAGAATTTGCCATTTTCAGTGGAAAACAAGTGGCGGTTACTACTTATGATGACTGCGTACTTTGGATCTGGATTTGCTGCACCTTTTTTTATAGTAAGACACCAACTACTTAAGAAATAAAGAGGTTTAAATTAATCCATTGAACAGATGTGAAAAGGAGCATTTTAAGAGGTGCAGTCTGTGAAAAATGGATCAAACTCTTGAATGCAACATACTCAATATGTTTGTAAATAAACTTATGGCATGAAAAAAAAAAGAATCAGATCTGATTACTTTGTCACATTTAAACGTGATTGTGAGGTGCTTGGCTGGCTTGGTCAGTGGAGCATATGATTCTTGATCTCAGGGTTGTAAGCTCAAGCCCCATGTTGGGTATAGAGGCTACTTAAAAATAAAATCTTAAAAAAACATGATTGCAAAGAACTGCCTGACACTGCGACTGCTAACTATAGTCACAGGAAGAATAAAAAATATATAGAAAGATTCTTAATAAGTAGGAGGTTTGTTGGATTTACAGAACGTGCTTGGAATATGAACCTCCTAAGTGCTGATTACAGGAGGGTCTTAATTATGTCATATAGTTACCTAATAGCAATTTCCAATAAAATACCAGTGCATGTTCTGGTGGCTTTGCTTGAGAACTATATGTATATTTTTAAATTTATTTATTTTGAGAGAGGGAAAGAGGATGCGAGTAGGGGAGGGGCAGAGAGAGAGAGAGAGAGAGAGAGGGAAAGAGGATGCGAGTAGGGGAGGGGCAGAGAGAGAGAGAGAGAGAGAGAGAGAAAGAGAATCCCAAACAGGCTCTGCACTGTCCCCACAGAGCCCCATGCAGGGCTTGATCTCATGAGATCTTGACCTGAGAGGAAGTCGGATGCTTAACTGAGTGAGACATCCAGGCACACCTGACAACTATATATATATATATATATTTTTTTTAATGTTTATTTTTTAGAGAGAGTGTATAAGCAGGGTAGGGGCAGAGAGAGGAGGGACAGAAGATCTGAAGCAGGCTCCATGGTGACAGCAGATAGCCCAATGCAGGGCTTGAACTCACTAGCCGAGAGATCATGACCTGAGCCAACGTCAAGACGCTTAACTGACTGAGCCACCCAAGTGCCCCCAAAACAACGAGTTTAATTGAAAACTAATTTTATTTCACTGTAACATGTGCAGTAGAGTCCTGTAAATGTGTGCACGTATGTTGGTGTCTTTTTGCAGAGTTGGTCAAACGTCACGCTGGGGTGCTAGGACTCGGTGCGTGTGTTCTCTCTAGTCCTTATGATGTTCCCACCTGGATGCCCCAGCTCCTCATGAACCTGAGTGCACATCTGAATGATCCACAGCCTATTGAGGTAAAATTCTTTCTTGTTGGTTTCTTTTATTAAAATCTTGCCAGAGGCCTTGCTTTTGTGTATATTTGAGATCTTTTGGTAGCAAGGAAGATAACTATAGCTTCTGTCTCTCTCAGTTCAGTGGAAGTAACATACTGTCAGTGTTGTCAGCGTAGTTGATCTTTATACGTTACTAACATTTTATACCTAGGAAGTATCTAACTGGCAGCTGTTATTAAACAGGAACTTGTAATGGTAGTATTTATGAACAACTGTGTGCCTAAACGGCTGAGATCAATGACTTTGTTCTTTTCACCTTGGTAAATAGACATAGGCGTATACTGAAACTGGTTTAATACTGCAGCGTAAGTCCCAGGAGCTTGTCCTAAAGTGCACCTCATAGTTTCAAAGAAGTGAGCTCGGTGGCTTGCCAAGTGCCACTTGGCTTGTTCGTTTTGCAGCACTCGGTGAAGTGTGAGATCTAAAAGTCTAGAGGGATTTTTACTTAGTTATCCTAAACACAATCCTAGTTTTTCAGAGGTTAAAATAAAGTGTATGTGGATTGCCTACTCTACAGATGACTGTAAAAAAGACCTTATCCAATTTCCGAAGGACGCACCATGACAACTGGCAAGAACACAAACAGCAGTTCACGGATGACCAGCTGCTGGTTCTCACCGACCTCCTCGTGTCACCGTGCTATTATGCATAGAAGGGTGAGTCAGCAACATTGATTTTAAAGAAGTCTGACATCCTCAGGCAGTGTCATTGGTTTGATGATTGGGAAGTAGGTGTTCCTAAGTTGTTTTATTTTTTTCTGACATTCTTAGATATCACTGTTTAGATTTAAAATATATAACTTATGCTATGACCAGTGGAACTGAGTTTTCCAGAAAACTCTTCCTTGCTTCTCTGCTTCAGGTATTAAGCAGAGAATTGATGTGACTGCTCTTGCACCTTTATAAATGAGAAGGCTCAGTAGCCTGGGAATGATTAGTTAAAAGAAATCATGTTCTTAGTTGCCTCCTCAGTGGGAGCTGGGCAGTCTGGGTTGCCTCAAGGACCCTAGGTTCTGTACAATTATTAGGAACATTTCATCTGGATTCTTAGGTTTTTTGTTTCCCATCCTGAATTAAAGAGGAGATCCCAGAAACCTTTCCACTGGGATAAGAAGAATAAAGAAAATTTCACTTCTTGAATGTCCTGTTGTCTAACTGAAATTTTTTTCCTCCCTGATACAGATGAGTAGTCCTCACATCAAGCTCTTTTCATCAAAAATTCCAGATCCTCAGGTACCATCTGTGGTGGCTCTACAGGTTTTTAAACCCCGCCTCTGTTGTGCTCTCATCAGGTTGGTGGTTTCTGTGTTTGGTCTCATTAGTCCTACGTTCCACAGGCTCTCAGCTGCCATTTGATTACCTACCTTGTTTGGAAGTGTCTTCAGAACACTGATCACTTTTTCTTTGAGGCATCTGACAAAGCCACAGTGTCTCAGACTAGAAATAATTACCCAATATGATCATGGCATCCAAGACCAAACGGAGTCTAGGAAATCATTAAGAAACAGTTTACTTGTAATGGAGAATACCTATCTGTAATACAGGTCCTGTCATTTCATTCATCTCAAGTTATTTTGAATTTTTTCCAAATGGCTGTTGGGTGTAGATGGTAGTAGGGCTGTGGGCCATAAATCGAAGCCTGAGAGCTTTGGGTCTGGAGAGCCATGAAGAGGGAAGGAAAAGAGGGCAAGTCTGGAGCCTAACCAAGGACCTGATGGATCACTCCACCAAGACACAGAAGTGAAGTCTGTGTCCACGTGCTTCCCACAGACTGGAGTTTTTGGTGCTGAATAGAAAGAGCAGTTGCTGAAAAACCGGGGGTTTGGTGAATAAATTTTTGATTGATTGTTGTGCGTGTATACAATGTGTGATTTTGAAAATAAACAACAACAACAGTAAAAACCCTGACTGATTTTTACCTGTATTCTTTGCATATACTGTTTGACCCTCTTTAAAAACTGTTCTACTTCACCTAATGGAAAACTGCTGTGTATGTGGAAATTTCGTAATTTTCTTTCTATCTTTTCTGTTTTCTTTCTTTTCTTTCTTTTTTTTTTTTTTTTTGCCTGCAGAATCGTTGAGAGACTGAGTCTTTATATTTAATTGACTTGTTTAATAAATGTTATATAGATGTAAAAGACTGTATAAACTGTAGAGATAGTATTGGCAAGACTTTGTACAGATGCAACCTTTTACACAGCACCAGTGTGTAATTAATTTGTAAAGATTCACATGTAGCCCTTTATTATAGTAATTTTTGGCTTTTGTACCAATTGAATGCCATTTTTTGTGTTTTTAAATTATTTTCTCTATCTTTTCATGTTACAAAAGCTGAGGTGTGGGGTTTTTGTTTGAGTTCACTTATCGTTAGAATGTCTGGATTTTTATGTAACTTTTTTGTGTGCATCCTTAAATGCAAACACCACATGTTTGCCTGTGACAAGTTTATAGAATGCAAAGTATCTTCTGGGTTAAAGTAATTCACAAGTTGGTGAATGTCATCTTGGAACACACCCTGTACAGTCTTCCTTAAAGGAACACTACAGTATATTTTTTAGTACCTGCTTACTGAATGACCCGATACAGACCTAAGCACAGCAGAGGTCCCGGTACAGAATTGAATTGTCAGCATACACAGGCCTAATCCCTGTATAGAGTAGTGCCAAACCGATTATTTCAATTGTGTAGTTTAAAACCCAATAAATGGATTGTTTTTAACATCTGGCTTTTGTCTTCATTAAGAAGAGAAGACAGTTCTCTAGGCAGGGACTCACGGATTCCTTTTTCATCCATAGATCTGGATCCATAAATTCATGCCCTCTAACCAAAACAGATTATCTAGATCAGACCTGTCTAGTACAGTAGCTAATAGCTACATATGCCTATTTACATATAAATTAAAATTTCACTTCCTCAGTCTCCGTAGCCACTTGTAGCTAGTAGTTTACCTTACTGAATAGCACAGATAACTGTTTTTATCATCACAGAAAGTTCTGTTGGACAGTATTGGTCTGGTCTAGATCATTGATTCTCAAGTTGATGTGCCTAAGAATCACATGGGGATTTTGTTAAAATGTGAATTTTAATTCATGCTGCTAGCTCATGATATTGATACCTGGCAACCTCACACTTGGAGTGGTGAGGCCTTACATTATATTAACCACTTCAGATTTTTCTAAACAAGCTGTATGAAACTACGCCTTACGTAAAGTAGGAACTTTAAAAAACAGAAGTGCTGGGCATCCGCTGTGGCATCCTGAATCAGAATATCTCTGGTTGGGACTCAGGCGTCAATATCTTTTAAAAGCTCCATAATGCTTGATTTGTGCATCGAATTGAAAACCTCTGGTGAAGGTTCAGACAGCCCTCTGTAGGCCTAAAAACAGGACTTCTTATTCTGAGTGTTAAACATTTATTTGCCCCGTGTCATTATGATACAAGGTATAGATGTTGCTTATTAACCTTGATACCCCAATCTGGTTATATTTTCTACCAGTGACCTCAAGAATGAAAGGGATGGGGGAGACAAAAGGGCAGATGGCTACTGGGTTTTATTTTTCGTTTTTGTTTTTTGAGAGACAGAGCACAAGTGGGGGAGGGGTAGAGAGAAAGAGAATCCAAAGTAGGCTCTGCGTGGTTAGCACAGAGCCTGACTTGGGGCTTGAACCCACAAACTGTGAGATCATGACCTGAAACTGTTGTCTAAGGTAATTCCTAAATGTATGTTGCATTAAAAAGAATGAAGAACAGAGCAAGAACAGTGTTAAGGGAAATGAAAGCAGACCAAAGTTGAGAAGTCACTGCGGTTTTGGCGTGGAAGAGAGTCAAAGGCAGATTTCTAGTTCGAGGAGGGGTTGAGTGGTGAAAAGTGAGGTTTTAATGGCTAGTAATCTAGTTTTTTATGGATCCTTTGAAAAAGACATTGGGGGCGCCTGGGTGGCTCAGTCGGTTGAGTGTCCGACTCTTACTTTAAGCTCAGGTCGTGATCTCAGGGTCTTGGGATTCAGCGCCATGTTGCACTTGAGCTGAGCATGTTGATACTCTCCTTCTGCCCCTTGCCCTCGCTTGTGTGCGCACGCTCTCTCTCTCTCTCTCTCAAATAATAAAAACAAAGACTGCAAATTGTGTTTAAAATTTTAAGAAAATTTACCCACCTAGTCTCTTAATGTGAACGAATGAAAGTTTGAGTAAAAAAAATAGGATGAGAAAGCAGTTTTCAAATATTGACAGGCCCTTTTATTTTTAAAAATTTTTTAATGTTTATTTTCGAGAGAGTACAGGCAGGGGAGAGGGGCAGAGAGGCACAGAATTTGAACAGGCTTCAGGCTCTGAGCTGTCAGCACAGAGTCCGATGTGGGCTCAAACCCACGAACTGTGAGATCAACCTGACCTGAGCTGAAGTTGGACGCTTAACCCACTGAGCCGCCCAGGTGCACCCTATTTATTTGTTTTTTTAATGTTTATTTAGCAAAGCCCTTTAGGTTGCAAAACTGTGATTAGTAGTGTGGTCACAGAGGATTACTGAGGAATTTGGTTTAACTGAAGAATCAACTTTTCTACATAGTCTTCGTAGTTTTATCTGCAAAGACCATTGTCTTGTTACTATTTGAGTATTTCCCCATTGTTGAACATCAAGGTTTTCAGTTTTCTTTACTATGAATTTATATTGCAGTGAATATTTTCATAACTTCATGCTTAAAACTTTTTTTCAAGTATTTCCTCAGGCTATATTGTAAGGAGTACATTTTGAGGTAAAAAATCTAGACATTGTAATTGCTCTGATACATTGTTTTCCTCCACCTGCACATGTGTCGATTTGTATTGCCAATAATGGTATTGGAATGCTGATTTCCCTGCAAATTGATAGCCCATTCATTGTTTAACACAGTCCTGTTTGTTCAATTGCAGATTTTTTTTTTTTTTTTTTTTTTTTTTTACTACTAAGCCTGTGTTCCATTTGGCACTGTTGGCTGGTCTAGTAGCTTTAGCCTTGCTGATGGTACTAACTAGTTCCTGATTTCCTCTTTAGAATCCTTTACAACTTGGGAATTTTTTTTTCAGTACAATTTCTCATAAAGGTGTAACTGATGGCCACATTCCAGTCCAAACCTATTATAATCTCCTTTTCTATGACTAGATGCCTAGAAATTATTATTTATTCAGTAGCTAATTCATATGGAGAGGCAAATAACTTTGGTTAGAATTCTCTAAATACTAATGAGTCTTTTTCAATTGCTTCTTTCTTGGGCCAAAGTTCATCATAACTGACAACATAGAACTGCACTGCAGATGGCTGGGGAATGGAGTAGAGTATTATGTAGGAATTAATTGGAAATTTCTGTGAAGTTATTTCTAAACAGAATTCTGATAGCATAGTCAACTCTTGGACTGAACGTCTACTTCATAAGTTATCCAGTTGTTTTTCTCTTGATGAAAGCACAGGATGGATACTGGGGAAGATGTTCTCCACCTAAGTCAAACTCTTTAGTACTTGGTACCACACGGTTTTCTGTTTAAAAAGATAAACCGCTAGCCAAAATAGAGACTTCGGTAGCAGTATTCTAAGTTTTTAGGTTGAACCAAGTTTTCTGGGTTTCTGGCACCAGCGTGAAGGAAGGGGCATTCAAGCAGTGTTCTCTATTTCTACATAGTGAGAAAAGTAGTGAGTTCCTAATGATCCAGGTTGGGACACAAAGTAACTGTTTAACTGGCTTTACTTTGTAGCCAGAATATCATATATACTTTGGAATGTTGCTTATGGCTCTGAGACTAACACCCGTTTTATGAGTTCATTATTTTAGACATGTTGTGGACTTAAGAATGATGGGGGTAGAGAATGCGAGGTCGGTTTTTTTGTGTTGCTTACTAAAACTAGCTGCATACGTAGTACCACTGCATTAAATCAGGTCCACGATTTCGTGGTGTGGTTATGTCACTTGCAGGGGTGGTCTCTACTTGCGTTTGGTTTCCTAGTGGTTTCCCCTTGCTGAGTTCCCTCAGTAAATTCGTTAATACTTTGAAGTAGCTGAGAAAAGGGGGAAAACTGCGTGGCTCTTTTCCATTAAGTGAAAACCGGTTTGATATAGATTCTGTTACGATGACTTTAATTGCAAACTCCGTCTCCAAGTACCGAACTGGACGCCGCCGCCGGCTGAATGCACAAGGCAGCGTGTTCGCTGCAGCACCGACCCGAGCTAGGATGCCGGCTCGGAAGCACTGGGCCCAGAGGGGAGCCCCGCCAGCCGCCCGGCCCACGCTCTGCACCAGCTCAGGCCATCGCGGCGCCCAGCGTTCCCTGCCTGCGGCCCAGCCCGCGGCCCCGGCTTTCTCCGCGCGCCAGCTCTCGCCCGCCTCGGAGCGCGGCTCCCCGCGCGGACAGCGGCGCTGCGTGGGGGGCGGAGGGCGGGGCGGCCCCGGACCACGAGGGAGCCCTCGAGGCGGTGAGGGCGTGGGGGGCAGGCGGGCGCCGGGCCCCAGAGTCCGGCGGAGGGGGCGGCGCCCTCGGCGTCTCCGTGACTGCGCCTCCCGCGCCCCCGGCTCGGCGGCTCCCGGGATGCGCGGAGGCGGCGGCGGCGATGGAGATGAGGCCAGTAGCCCTGCCTGGTCCCGGGCGGCGGGCGGAGCCGGGGTCCGGGCTGCGAGATGGAGGAGGAGGGGGGCGGCTCTGCAGCCACCGGGCAGGTGAGAAGCCGCGGGCCCCGGAGGAGGACGACGCGCGGGGGCCGGGAGGGCCGGGGCCTGGGGAAGACGGCGGGTTAGCGAGGCGCGCGGCTGCGCTGGTCCAGGCCCGACCGCCGCGCACCTGCCCTCCTGGCATGGCCTGCGGGGAAGCCATCTCGCCCCTGCCTAACCCGCTCCCCGGCTCCGCCGGGCCGCGGAACCCTTTCCCCACCGCCCATTCCTGGCCGGAGCCCTTCGCACCCCACCAGCCCTCTGCCAATTCTCTTAGAAGCTTGCTGGCCCGAACTAGGCCTTTCTTACCACAACCTTCCTCTCCCAGGGGAGCGCCTGCCCATCGCCAATTCTTAGCTGGGGTCCAACTCCCCTCCCCGCAGCCTCCCAGCGCATCCCCAGACTGACTGGGGGCTCTCCACTGCTTCCCATCTCCCTCATCCACTGACCCTACCCCAGCCCCGTCAGCTGCTCAGGGCTTCAAGAGGTAGTTCAACTGGGGAGAAAGAGCATGGCCTCCGAAATCTGATAAATCTGCCTTGAATCTAGTGACCTTGGTCAAGTCATCTAACTTCCCTGAGGTTTTCCGGATCAATACAAATGCAGTGGGGCTAATAATAGTACAGGACCTTGCTCTCTGTGAGAATTAGGCCGTGAAAATGCTGTCCTCAAAGAATTTAAGGCATTATGAGAAATATATGTGAAATTTATATGAGAAAAAAAAATGAATTGGAAGAATCCAGGCCAGGAGCTAACTTGTAAAAGCTCATACAAAATGTTTTCATATGTACTAAAATATTAAATTAGCACACGAGATTATCAGAGGCTCTTCACACATTTTAGTGAGAAATCATTGCTATGGCACAAAAATTTTCCTTTAACTAGTCCTTGCTTACTACTTTAGGATACCCCCCTCCTTAGTTGTAACAAGATGCACATGGATGTGAATTCATTCTGTCTTATTGTGGCTAATATGCCTGCTTAAGACTGGTGTGTTACTAAAAATTTTTCTAATTTTATGACTTTAATCGCCTACTTATGGTCCCAGAAATAAACAGTAGCTGGTATGCTTGCATTGAAAAGAACATCGGTAATCTTTATTTAATATTTAGGAATAGCAAATAGGTATTCATTTACCCCCCTCCCCAAATCACTGAGTTTTACAGTGCTACCATCGTAACTTCATTCCAAATTGTGATTCCATCCTCCTCTTTCTTAAAAGTCCCTGAAGTGGGCTTACTTTTCCTTCATTTCCTTTATCGCTCCTAAGGATTCTCTGCCAAAACCTTTATTTCTGTTCTGTGTTCTGCTTTTCCTTTTCTTCCCAGCCTCACATTCCTTTCTTTTCTTTCTAATTATGCTAACGAGAACGATTTATACCAGAACTGTAATTATCAACGTTGCCAAAAAGTTACACAGAAAAGTGTGTGTGTGTGTGTGTGTGTGTGTGTTCCTATTTTGGGTTTCAGGAACTTTGAGTCCGGAAGGGATTGTGATACCTACTTCATAGGTCTAGACTGACAGTGAAATAAAGTGTGATCGCTTATGTAAGCTTCTGGTATGTATGCTAATGACCCAAGAAATGATAGCTGCTATGATTATCTTCTGACCTGCCAACCTCCCTGATCTCTTTGTTGTTACGTGGAGTTGAGCATGGTGGTGACGAATGTCAGGTCTAGAGAGTACCTGCTTAGGTTCAAATCCATGCCCTACCACTTTAAGGTGGGAGCCCTGTCTCCAACTCAAGTTTTCTTATCTGTAAAACAGGAATACGTTATACTGTCCCAGGTTTGCTGTGAGGATTCAAGAAATTAGTAACATGGAGCCTTGAAAACAGTTTCTGGCACATCATAAGCACTCAACAAAGTTAACATACTAATAATGACACTGACCTAGAATTCTCTCTTTTTAAAAAAATCTACTGAAAAATGTTAAGTTGAAAAAATTATAGCTGTGCAGAAAGTGGAAATTGGTCCTCAACTCCTCCAAATTTTTTTTTTCCTCCTGACTCTTATCCTTGACTAATATTGGTGCCTCATCATCCCATTTTCCTTTTGACAGTTCCCTTTCCAGAGGTCTCCTAGCCTGGGATCTTTGTAATTTCCATCACCCCTCTTCTTCATTCTTAGCCACTCACTCAGTATTTCTCTCAACATCAGTTCCAAATGATTTCATGCCAAATTCCTGCTTCCTTCTTCGCTCCTGTTTGCTTCACTACTTCCAAAGAGGAAACCTTCTGGGAATCTCTCTGCCTTCTTGCTTCCTCAAATTGCAGTTTTCTACTTCTCTTTCTAGTTTCATCAGCTAACTCCAGTCCTCCAATTAACAATGCAAAAACAAGCAGCAAAAGGTTGTCTTTTTTTTACCTCATAGGTATCAAAAAGGATTCAGAAACAAGCACACAGTCTGTAAGTAAAAACAGTAAAGCCATCCATTATTATGTTTTAATTCTAATCGTCAAGAAACAAGTGGTCGGAATTTATATTTTCCTGTCATGTAACTTTTATAAGGAAAGTGTAGGAAAGCTGATCTCCCTTGCCAGTGGAGAAATTCACCATATTGTCACGGTCTGTACTATTTGACCATTGAGAATAAAAGAGGCCATCTTCTTCCTTCATGAGGACATTTGTTAGGCACATGGACCTCTTTAGGACTGAAATTTGTCTGATACTCACTGGCGCAGCCATACCTGCTACTGAATGCTGAGAGAGTTCTGTTTATTGGGTGGTTCACAGCTGCTGCTTGGAACCTCTAGTAATCCTTCATGGACCTGTGCCCCATCATCCAGGATCCAAAGGGTTAATCCCAGGCATAGCTGGAGGCCTCTGGAACCCAGTTGGAGCCCCATGGTTAAATATTTGGAACATTACCCCAGGACCTCCCCAGTGCCATTGCTTATTCCTAAAATGCTGGATTAAAGCAAATACCTTTGAGTTGTCAAGAGCATTGCACCAGTCTCCAAGGAACAACTTCAGCTGCCCCACTGGAAGCATCTTTCAGAGCAGACTGGGCACCAGGCCATGCAGGGCTTTGCAATTTGGAACAACAGGAGATTTCTGTGAGTGTACTTTAAATCTCATTGCAAAATAAAAACAAAAAAAAGTTGAAGAAAATAAAGAGCAAGAAGAAAAAGAAGTTGTTCTTATAAAGCAGAGGTTTTACTCATCTTTCTACCCACAGCACCTAGCATAAAGCTGGCATACAATCTGTACATGGTAAATGTAAACTGAGTGAATGGAGGCATGAAAGGGTGTGTGCCCCCTGTTTGAGCACGAGAATATTGCTGTTGGAGTAATAACTCACCTTGTAGAGCAGGTTTGAGTTTACAAAAGGGTACTTTGTACCTTGTAAATCTCAAATACAATGGACACCCTTTGATGCTTTCATTTTCTCCTCTCAAATGTAGTCCCACACAAAGTTTTTTCCAATGGAAAGGAGGGAGGTGGCCAAGAAATTACCAGCAGGGAGAAAAAAAACATAAACAATGGAAAATAAAGGGTTGTTCCTAGGGAAAGAAATAGCATTTGTTAGTGATTTGTGGGAGTTTCTATAAGGGGCCGCAGTATACTTCAGCAATACCGTCTGGCTCCTATCTTAAACACATGCTGCCTGTCTGCATGTAATCCCAGCCTGTCTGCTCCTCCATCCCTGCTCTGCCCCGATCCCCAGCTAGGTCCTCACCACCACCCCCTGCAGCTGCTCTCAGCCTCCACCCCAGGTTGGATTAGCTTCCCCTTCTCTGACTTCCACAGCACCCTGCTGTCATCTGATTGACCACATTAGGCTGTAAGTACATCCTTAGGTTCATCTCCTCCAGAGTAGATTGAGTAGATTGTGATCTCTTTGATGGAGAGCTTATGTCCTTGGGTGTCCAGTGTCTGGCACCAGAGTGTTTCTAAAAGTAACATTTGCATATCCTTCAGTCAGAAACTCAAGGGGTGGGGCCCAGGAATCTGCTTTTTTTTTTTTTTTTTTAAGTCTCCAGGTGATACTTAAACTATTTCGAAAACCACTGTGCCATGAAACCTGAAATTACCCCGAGAAATATATTTTGAGGTGTTTCTGTCTTTTCTGTGTTGGACTTTGTGCAGAGAAATGCTTTTTTGTATGCATCAGGTCAAAGCTAAAACACATTCTAATGCTCTTGTAAAAAATCATGCGATCGCTCTACTCTCTCCATTAATTTCTTTCTGTTTCTGGGTGTGCATTTTTGTGTGCAGGCTTTTCTGCTCTGGGCCTCTTTTGCCCCATACCGCTCACCTGTGAGTTGAGGCCCTGACTCCCTTCCCACAGAAGGAAGAGTCCCTTGTCTCTGAAGATGAACTCCACAGACCACCTTCAGGATGCTCCCAACACCACCTTGCTCCACGTGCGTCACTCTCACGGAGGAAACAGCACCGCACTCCAGGGGGGCCTGCAGGACCTCATCCACACCGCCACCTTGGTAACCTGCACTTTTCTACTCGCAGTCATCTTCTGCCTTGGCTCTTACGGCAACTTCATTGTCTTCTTGTCCTTCTTTGACCCAGCCTTCAGGAAATTCAGAACCAACTTTGATTTCATGATCTTGAACCTGTCCTTCTGTGACCTCTTCATCTGCGGAGTGACAGCCCCCATGTTCACCTTCGTGTTGTTCTTCAGCTCAGCCAGTAGCATCCCAGATGCTTTCTGCTTCACCTTCCATCTCACCAGTTCAGGCTTCATCATCATGTCCCTCAAGACAGTGGCGGTGATTGCCCTGCACCGGCTCTGCATGGTATTGGGGAAGCAGCCCAATCGCACGGCCTCCTTTCCCTGCACCCTGCTCCTCACCCTGTTTCTCTGGGCCACCAGCTTCACTCTTGCCACCTTGGGCACCCTGAAAACCAGCAAGTCCCACCTCTGCCTTCCCATGTCCAGTCTGATGGCCGGAGAAGGGAAAGCCATTTTGTCTCTGTATGTGGTCGACTTCGCCTGTTGTGTGGCTGTGGTATCTGTCTCTTACATCATGATCGCTCAGACGCTGCGGAAAAATGCCCAAGTCAGAAAGTGCCCCCCTGTGATCACAGTGGATGCTTCCAGACCACAGCCTTTCATGGGGGCCCCTGGAAAGGGGGGTGGAGATCCCATCCAGTGCACCATGCCGGCTCTCTACAGGAACCAGAATTACAACAAACTGCAACACGTTCAGACCCATGGATACACCAAGAGTCTTAACCAGATGCCAACCTCGGTGGCCAGCCGGCTCCAGCTGGTCTCCGCTGTCAATCTCTCCACGGCTAAGGATTCCAAGGCGGTGGTCACCTGTGTGATTATCGTGCTGTCGGTCCTGGTGTGCTGTCTTCCCCTGGGGATTTCCTTGGTGCAGGTGGTCCTTTCCAGCAATGGGAGCTTCATCCTTTACCAGTTTGAACTCTTTGGATTTACCCTTATATTTTTCAAGTCGGGATTAAACCCTTTTATATATTCTCGAAACAGCTCAGGGCTGAGGAAGAAAGTGTTCTGGTGCCTCCAGTACGTGGGCGTGGGTTTTTTCTGCTGCAAACAGAAGACTCGACTTCGAGCCATGGGAAAAGGAAACCTGGAAATCAACAGAAACAAATCCTCCCATCATGAAACAAACTCTGCCTACATGTTGTCTCCAAAGCCCCAGAAGAAATTCGTGGACCAGGCTTGTGGCCCAAGTCATTCGAAGGAGAGTGTGGTCAGTCCCAAGATCTCTGCTGGACACCAGCACTATGGTCAGAGCAGCTCCACCCCCATCAACACTCGGATTGAACCCTACTACAGCATTTACAACAGCAGCCCCTCCCAGGAAGAGAGCAGCCCTCGAAACTTACAGCCAGTAAACTCCTTTGGATTTGCCAGTTCGTATATTGCCATGCACTATCACACCACTAATGATTTAATGCACGAATATGACAGCACGTCGGCCAAGCAGATTCCAGTGCCCTCTGTTTAGGTTCATGGAGGCTGGAGACTCTTGTGGAAGGAAAGTGTTTTTGTTTCTGATACCAATTGATTTCTTTTTTCCCACTTCTGTGAGACCCGCGGTAGATGAAAACTTCCAGATTCAGCAGAACCGTTGGCAGTTCTGATTTTCTCCTGTCTGAAGCATCAGCATCTATTGATTTGCTTTGTGGTTTCTTGACGTTTTAAGATTTGATGTAAAAATTGATTATTTAGATTTTTACCCTGGCCTGCGCTCTGATCTTTTGTTCTAAACTTTTAAGTAGATGCCAGGAATGATCACGCTAATGTATTGAAGGAGAATGGACTGATTACGATCATTTGAGTCAGCGTTCGGGGTCTTCGAAGTATGCCTGAGCTGGATTTTTTTAAACAATGTGAAGTTATGATCTTCACTGAGGCGAATTTTTTATTAACTGAACTATAAATTTTGATTCTGTAAAGTGTTGAAATGGGGAGCAATACACTTTTTTGGTAGCAGGCTTATTTGAATAAATAATAGATTGTCAAAGCAGAAAATCAGAAATATATTGTCTATAATTACCCTTACCCAAGGCACACAGGCATTAAGTACTTTCCTTTCATAAGACAGTCAACCAAGAATACAGTACTATGATTATTACCATTTCTTATTATGGACATTATTATTTTGTGCGAGTTAACTAGCTATATAGCTTTTAAAGAGAAATATGTTTTTGCTTGCTAAAAATGACTTACTCTCTTTTGGCACTGTCTTACCCGAGAGCCCTTGGTGAAGAGGACGGGACCTTTAGTGGAGGAATGTGATTTCTGGGTGCATGAGTACTAACGATGGTCACCTCAGTCAGGGTGTGGTGATATGGGAAGCAATCTGGACTGCCGTTACGTGTTAGACGATCGTTATCATTGCTTAAGAAGCTGTAAGAATGACATTGGGAGTATTTCGATTGACACATTCCTTCTGTGTGAGGGTGGTTTGTTAACAACCTAACAAAGAGTATCCAAGTAACTGTTTAGAACTCATTTTTTTGTCTTTGTTTATATATCACTATGGTAGAAAAATTCTTAAGACTATCTGTTTTCAAACTGTGTTCTCTCCCATTAATCTTGGACATGGGCAGTAAAGGAAAGCTAGATAAAGTATTTCTATGCCTAAAAGTGATTTTATCA
This sequence comes from Cryptoprocta ferox, assembly GCA_028646485.1. Lineage (NCBI taxonomy): Eukaryota > Metazoa > Chordata > Mammalia > Carnivora > Eupleridae > Cryptoprocta > Cryptoprocta ferox. The sequence continues at coordinate 68,023,254 of CM053576.1, read as the reverse complement.
TGTACCCTGTGGTTCCTAGCATAACAACTGTAAATTCATATATTTATGTAAAAACGTTTTCATTATAGAGTTAGCATTTGAACTCGCTGCAGTTTTGGAACTACAGCTGCCAAACTCCAGACAAGCATCAAGGTCTAAAACCTATCTTTAGAAAATTGTTATACTCAAGAACTGTTATTGCAGATTGGAAGGAACTTTGTTGTTTTGGATGAAAGGTATTCAATTTATAGCTCCCTCTCCAGGCTGTTCCCAAATGCAAGAGTCCTGGGGCGGGAGGATGGGGGGAGACACAGAATAGATGCTCAGCTGGGCCTCTGTGCAGCCTCGTCTGATACCTCTCGCCTTCCAGCACCAACCAGCCATTCTATTTCTGAGATCTGAGTATGAGATATGGGTTTTATTTTGTTTTTAAATTCACCTTTTAGGGCTTTGTCCTTCCCTCCCTTCTCTCCCTTTCTTCCTTTATTTTTGCTCTTAAATTTTATAACAGAAGAGAAAATACCTACTCTGTCACATTTTTTCTTGTTTGTAATTGAATGCTATTTTTGGAAGTCCCTATAACTTATTTCAATTATGCTTTTATATCTTTAATACAACAGTTTTCATTTATTAATACTCCCACGAGATTAAGTAATATACTAACCAGGTAGTGTATTACCCCTTTTTAACAAAGCACCAAGAAATCTAATATCCTTTCCCAAGATCATTTGAAGAATTGTGGAAAATTAGGAATCAGACTTTTGTCTTAATTTAGAACTGGGTATTTATTCCAATAAGCCAAACGACTTTATAATTAATGACATTAATCCAGAAGATACTTCTTGATTAATACTTTTTAAGATATGTATCTCTTTTTTGGCTAGGCATTTCCAGTATGATTCAATAAAAGATTTTTTTAAAAGTAATTTCTACTTGTAAATTTTAAAATGACAGGTTTTCTTGTGCAGCTTTTGAGTTTGAGATGACTTGACCCATCTTTGGGAGGTAAAAGTTATAAAGAAAAATAAGCATGTGCATATGAGGTATTCAGTCTCTCTATACTCATCAAGAAATTATTGATTTAACTTGCATGAAATACATGTTGGGCTAGATTCTTAGTCCTCCTCCACATCTATCTCTACGTCTATATGGAGATACAGAGATAGATACAGCATCTCTTCATAAGTTATATATGTCTATTTATGTTATATATATGTTATATGTTACATATGTGTATATAAATAGACATATATAACTTCTCTATAAGGGCTAAACTGAGAACTAAAAATAATGAGAACTCAGTTGAATATGACTAATTATTAGCAGGGTATATTAATTAGTTCTCTTGATGCTTTACTGTGATGCAAAGTATGTGATGTATTTCAAACATTTTATAACTGTTCTGACGTTAACATTTAGGCCAGATTTGTATTTCTGATGCTTTTAATGTTCTTTTAAAAAATAATGTTTGGAAAATAAAAATACTGAAAATCCTAACATTTCTGAACATGAGATTGAAATACTATGACTTTCCTGTCCAATCATTTGAAAACCATCTCAGAGAAAAGAAAAGTAGTAATGATTATTGCACAATGGATAACAATGTGGTAGCCCTCAGCATTTTCTTCCTCATCATATGAGATGAAATATTTGTGGGTTGTTTTTGTTTTTTGTTTTTTATTTTTTTTTAAGTCAGCTCTATGCCCAATGTGGGGCTGGAACCCCCACGTGATCAAGAGTCAAGATAGAGTCGTGTGATCCACTAACTGAGGTGGCCAGGCACCCTAGAGTCCTCAGGATCTGTTTAATGGTTCCAGATAGTTCTCTGACTTATGATTGGTACCGCATCTGTCAGGCAATGTTGACAATCTCATCAAAAGTGGTATTTCCACTGTGCTTAATGTTTTCTGCCTCTTTCTATCTCTTAGCGGTTCCTCGAGGGCTTTGATAATCAGGGCAGAAGCAGAAGGATACCACTTCAATCTGGGCCTGTCTGGTTTTGTTTGTTTGTTATGGGCAGATCCCAGGCATCCCTCAAGTAGGTGGGTCACCTTAGGTGAGACTTTTACCTGCTCAAAAATTTGTCTCGTCTCACATTAGCAGTAAGGATTTGGGTATTACCCCGAATTGTAATTTTTGCTTACTCATAAATTTAAGGCATGGGGCCTGTGTGTTCTGAGTGGTCAGTTTCACTGTAATCTTCAGACCCTTCCAATCCCTGGTTCCCTTGATGATGTCATCACCAGCCATTTTTGGAAACAGACCCAGGGGTCCTATCTTTGGGGCCAGGGCAGACAGGACACCAACTTCCCCACCAGGTAAATGACTTTGGTCTTGTTAGGGTTGAACGTAGGTGGCATGGTGGAGGTGGCTGGTGTCAGATGAACCCAGATTCAGGATGACCTAAGACAGCTGCACCTTCGCCTCCTTCCAGCTGAAAGCCAGAAGCAAAAATGCATATCTTAGAATTGGTGATATATATGGTGTGTATAAGCTAGAAGAAAACACAAAATTATGGTCCTTTGATAAACAATTTAAGGATCCTCTTTGAAACTAATATTTTGAATAGTTTCTTGGTTAGCAACTCTAAAGCCAGGAGCAGAGCCCTCACAAGATTCCAGGTGACAATTCTTTTCTGAAGTGCGGAGGTGGCAGAAACCGAAGGGCAGTGACAAAGAAAAAGCAGCATGAAGTCCTGCAGGGTTAAGGCCCAGACCCTTCTTAAACAGCTCGGTTTTTGGGGTCCTAAAAATGAGCATCTGTAAAAATGTTCCCAATTTCATTTTCTTTTTATTTATTTATTTAGAGAAAGAGAGGTTGAGTGTGAGGAGAGGAGGGGCAGAGAGAGGGAGAGAGAGAATCCTGAGAGAATCTGTGCTGACAGTGAGCAGCCCCATGCAGGGCTCGAACTCACTAACTGTGAAATCATGACCTGAGCCAAAATCCAGAGTTGGATGCTTAACCAAGTGAGCTACCCAGATGCCCTTCTGTTTTTCATTTTCAAGTTAGTCATATCTCAGTTCAAAGATCATTACTCGAGGTCATAAGTAGCACCTCTTGTGTGCTGGCAGTCTTGGGGTTCCTCTCCAGATCTGACTTGCTATTATAGCTCATTCTTAAATAATAGTCCATAATCTGGCCAAGCCAGGTTACAGAGTCTCCCCTTTCAAGGCCACACTCTTCATTCACAGTTCAGAGGCAGCATATACACAGTGGGATATTTGACTCCCAGGGAGACATGCGTTTTCTCCCGTATCCACTAAAAGCAATTGTTTCTTTTCCATTAATGAAAAAAGCCTACAGTCCATCTGAAGAAACTAGCTCCACTGCCCTCCTACTGGAGTTGAAGGAAGAGTCAGTGAAGATTCCAGGTCTATGGAATGGCAAGAAGAGAGGCAGGCAGGCTACCAGTAAAAGGCTCTCCTCCATCAGAGATCCAGACTTTAGAGAGGCCTGGACTGAGCTTAGAACACAAAGCCACAAGCCCCACCAGGACATGGCATAGAGGGGGCTCGACTGTGGCAGGTGAGTGCAGGATGACCTGCAGTGGGCTCAGTCCAGTCGGAATGGCCCAAATATAATGGGATGCAGGAGAGCCCAAGTCACCTGTAGGGATGAAGATGATGACCACTGAAACCAGATGGGGTAATTTTTGAGAAGATGGAGAAGGGAAAGGAGGAGCAGAAAGATAAGAAAAAGCCCCTATTTCCTCCCCTGCCTCTAAAGATGGATCTGTAAACTGATAGGCCAGTGCTGGCATAATTATGATGATTTTCCATCTTCTGGCTTTCAATATCATTTAAATGCTAATGACAGTCAATTTTATATCTCTAGTCCTAACCTCCCCCTGAACTGCATGCTGGTCTATCCAATTGCCTATTCAACGCCTCCACTTGGATGTCTAATAGGCATCTCAAATTTTAACATGTGCAAAACTGAACTCTTGATTCACGCCCCTTCCTCACCAAACTTGTGTCTCCTGCTGTTTTATTATCTCAGTAAATGGCATGGCATTTCCCCAATCACACAGCTCCATTTGTTGTCCTTGACTCTTTCTCTCACATCACATTCAACTCATCGACAAATTCTGAATTATCTTGAAAATAAACTCTGATTCCAACTACTACTTACTTCTTCAGTCCTATCCCCTCTAGCCCATGTCCCCATCATTTCTCACTTAGGGTATTAAAGTGAGAAATACTTTAATTTTTCTCACTTTAATTATTCTCACTTTAATTTATGAAACCAGCCTTAGGACCATTTCCCAGCTTCGAGGCTCTCTCTTCTACAGTCTCCTTTCTGTGTGACTAGGACACTTCTAAGATAAGCCTTATTTGCCACTCTCCTGATTAAAACCTTCCAGTGGCTTTCCATCCCACTTAGAAGTCCTTGCCGTGACGTACAGGGCCCTGATGATCTGGCCCTTGGTTTTCTCTCTGTCACCATTTCCTTTCACTTATACCCTGCTTAATGTGCTTGGGCTACAACAGGCTTTCTGGCTCTTTTTCACATGCCTCAGCTTTGTTCCCATGTTGGAGCATTAATTCCCCCAGAAACACTCCAGCCTGGAACGGTCTTCCCCAGTGGCCTTTCCTACTTGGCATATTCAATACAGTCCACACCCCATCATGGTCTATCCCTATGCCCTATCTTATTCTTTTCATGGTTCTTATCATTATTTAACATCATGTTACTGTATTAGTCTGCTTGGGCTGCCATAAATACCGCAGCCCAGGTGCCTTAAGTAACAGAAATTTATTTTCTCACAGTTGTGGATAGAGGCTAGAAGCCTATGGGAACTAACAGCGTTAGTTTCTGTGAGGCCTCTTTTCCTGGCTTCTCACTGTGTCCTCACATGACTTCTCTGTGCATACATGGGAAGAGAGTGGGGTGGAGGCGGGGGGGAAGGGAGAGAGTTTCGGGTGAGGGGCTTTCAGGGTGTCTCCTCCTCTTGTTGTGTGGACACCATTTCTATCAGATGAGGGCTCCACCCTTATGACCTCATTTTACCTTAATTACCTCCATAAAAGCCTTATCTCCAAGTAGAGCCACAATGAGAGTTAGAGCTTCAAAGATGATTTCTTTGGGTGGGGGGTGGGTGGCACAGTTCAGTCCATAACAGTTATGTATAATTGTTTACTGGCTGTTTGCCCTCTAGAATAAAGCTCTGATAGGGATAAAGTTTTGTCTGTTTCATTCAGTACCGCATCCCTAGTACCTATCAGTCCTTGGCCCTGATGAGCCTTCATTGCATCACTGCTGAATGAATGAATCAAATAATAAATGATTGAAAGGCTGCAGCCTGGAAGTGATATCAACCCAAATCTCTCTGGCTGGTTTAGTTTCCCCATGTTTGTTGTTGTTTTTTTGTATCCCTCTCTATATTCCCAGGATGATTATCAGCAGGACTATAATGAAAGGACTACAAGGCCTTATTTCCGACTGTTTACTCAGGCAACCAGCTCTAAGGGCATCTTTTCCCAGGGGACCACCCCGGCTGCCCATGACTGCCAGACAACCTGCCTTCATTCTCACGGGAATTCTTGGGCCCATTATGCAGCCTGAGGACACTGAAGATGAAAGGAAACTCTTCAGCAACCACAGAGAAGTTAAAGGAGAAAAGGAGTCACTCATTCTTGGAGGGATAGAAGGAAGAAGAATGCCAGTTGCTTTAAAGTATAGGACATTTTGAAACAGAGTTGCAGATTTAGTGAAATTCTGTTTTCCATGAGAGATAGTTAACAGGCAATGTTTCTCAGTCCAATGCCTTTGAGACTAATTTTACCAAAGTAGAAATATCACTTTGTCGCTTACGGACAAATTAGTGAATCTTCCCTCCTCTATTCCAATAAACAGATAATTCAGCTTCTCTATAAATACACTCAGCTGGTACCAAAATAAGTTCAGTGTGTTTCTCTGAGTGCCATATATGTAAATGTTGGACCTTTTGACACTTTCTGGAACCTCCAGCTGCTGGCAGCATGCTGATGAGTGGGAGATCTTTCGTCTGACTCCCAGTGTGGGAATCCTGATTTTCATGCAAAGCCCGAGGTTTTGCAAAATGCGGCTTGTTCAGATGCCAGGGAGACCTTAAGAAGTGGAGCAACTTACAAAGAGTGCTTTATGCCCGGCTGAGGTGCTGGGATGAGTTTCAGAACCTGGGCAAGTGCTGAAGGGTCAACACATTTCCTGCCTGACATTAGCAAGAGCTTATGCAAGCTTCTTGCTCATTTGTTTGGCTTTAGCAACAAAACAGAAGAAACAGCAGGAACTGATTTCATTAATATTACACTGAGGAAAGATATGGCTGGGAACTGTGTTCTTCACCGAGAATCACATCAGATACTTTCCTTCAGGAATTCAGAGTACCTCAGAACTGGAATATTTTCATTTATGGAGTTGAGGTGGAAAATTCAATTCTTTTCTTCCTTTTTTTAAATTAAAAAACATGTTTTAATGTTTATTTTTGAGAGAGACTGCAAGTGGGTGAAGGGCAGAGAAAGAGGGAGACACAGAATCGGAAGGAGACTCCAGGCTCTGAGCTGTCAGCACAGAGATGGACGCGGGGCTCAAACTCAGCAAATACTGAGTAAATACTGAGTGTCAGTGTTAGGCAAGGTCTGAGGAAAAAGGTCTGAGAAAGAACATAAGATAAATTCTTTATCAATAAATAAAGCTGAAGGAATTATTTTGTCATTTACATAAAAATACAATCTGGTTCTAGATTAATTGCCAGTGCAGTTGTATTGTTTACCAACACCAAATGCCTACCAGAGAAGGGAGGGTTTGAGGGCATTTAACCAAGTCAGAATTCCCAAGGTGACACTTTAATCTTGCTAGTGAATTTTCATTTGCCGCATTGTGGGTTGCATTAGTTTAAGAGAAGTTAGTGGTGTTCCGTTATAAAAATATCCTGAATGGGGGAAAAATGAGTATCATACGTTTCCAAGACAAAACCAATCATTTCACTCAGCATTTTGCTGAGCCCTTTGGTGTGTTCCTTCAGGTGGGAGGTGATGGCACAGAGTAGTTCACAGGGCAAAAGATGGTTCTGTGAATAGAAGCGCTATAGCATATTATTTACAAACAGGGACTCGGGGCACCTGGGTGGCTCAGTCGGTTGAGCGTCCGACTTCGGCTCAGGTCATGATGTCACAGTTCGTGAGTTCAAGTCCCACATCGGGCTCTGTGCTGGCAGCTCAGAGCCTGGAGCCTGTTTCCGATTCTGTGTGTCCCTCTCTCTCTGCCCCTCCCCTCATGATCTGTCTCTATCTCTCAAAAATAAATAAATGTTAAAAAAAAATTAAAAACAAACAAACAGGGACTCTACCATCTGAATTGATTCCAAAGCTGGCTCAGCCCACATGCAGTTTAGTTCCACTCTTTGAGCCTCATTTTCCTTATCTGTGAGTTAAAGATAGTAACCCTAACCTCATGGGGCTGTGATCACAAGGTATCTGAACTGTTTAGCACGGTGCCTGATATTTGATCAATATGCAGTAATGGCAGCTATCATTTTTACTATTATAAAAACAGAGTCTGGGGTAGCCTATCATTTGAGATTCAAGGAATAATGACTCAAGTTTGTACACAACTGGCTTTGTGGGGGTGCAAAACACTTTCTTGGAAGTGGTTGATTAAAAGCTTTTCCAACAAATGATTTCTGTCGCTATGGGTTAAGAACACTAAAAACTATAAATATGGAAAACGAATTCAGAAGAAAGACGACTCCTGATTTCCTTGACCAACGATTAACATTTCTAATCTTTGGATAATAGTTAGAGTTCTGATAGAATTCTTAAATGAGTGAAGTAGATTTTATTGCTGTTAAGGACCACTGGTGACTAATTTGCATAGTATTTTATTAAGGACACAGAAGCTATTAAAAGAAAGTTCACTGTTTTTGGGTATATTTTGAGTGAATTTAGAGAGCAGAGTAGATTTGACTAATTGGGTTTTAACTCGTAAGTTGCTGGACTTTTGAGGAAGTTTGAAAAAAAATTATTTTTTTGGTTGTAGAGTGCTTTTTTTTTTATTGAAATATACCTGACACCGAATGCGACATTGATTTCAGGTGTACAGTATAATGATTTGACAATTCTAAACATTATGCCATGCTCACAAGTCTAGGTATCATCTGTCACCATACAACACTATTTCACCAATGACTATATTCCCTGTGCTGTTCCTTTCATCCTGGTGACTTATTCTATAGCTGGACTCCTGTACGTCTCAGTCCCCTGAGAGCTTGACCTTTAATATTATATATTTACAACATCAAAAATATGTTTGTGCCTCAGGAAAACATTTTTTTCTGTATTTTTTCTTGAATCCAAGGCAAAGTATAATGTAGTCTATTGAAAAGTACTGGAAAGCAATTTAATAGAGTTGAAATATATAATGTATGTGATTAGACATGAGATGTTTAGCTTATTTTACAGTCTCATAAATGTCTTCCATAGTTGAGATGGTTACCATATCCATAAGTTCTGCTAGATGTACTTGCTTTTGGTGAAAACTTTGTTTCAAATGTAAAAAATACTAAAATGCCTAAAAGTTTACAAATAGCTATGGACACAAAACACTGTAAGCCCTATATTTCCTTTGTTAATAATTTTGCCTTTCTTTTTACTTTGAAAGTTTTGAGATTGTCGGGGGGGCTTTTATTTCCTCTAAGTGTTAAAGAGTGGAATTCCAGTAGTCTTCATACTGCAGTTTCTTCTCATTGCCAGTGAGGAAAGCATGCTCATTCTTCCTGGTCACTGCAAAAAAATTTTTTTAAAAACTGTGTTATTTCTAATAGAGAAGCATTGTGAGATACCAGGACCACAGTGATTGGGGTCATGGCAGGTGAAAGTCACCCGTTAACCTCTCACCTTAATTCTGATTAGTTACCAAGCTAATAATGTGTGGTCTTCTTCTTTTTTAAGTAGGCTCCATGCCCAATGTGGGGCTTGAACTCACTCTTCCTTCTCCTTCTTTCTCCTTCTCCTCTTTTTTTTCAATGTGTGGCCTTGATGCTACTATTTAAAGTGACAATTCCATTTTCTGCAAGATGATGGAGGGATTTAGTTAATCTACAAAGTTATATATGGTGAAAGTAAATAATGATGGTATCTCCATCATCTCCTCTATACACCTCCTCTTCCGCTTGTGATGTTTTGTTTTATTAAACAAAATCTCACTTATCAATGACTATGTATACTAATTTAGTCCACCCATAAAATATTAAATAAAAATAAAAGCTTGGGTGCCTGGGTTGCTCAGTTGTTTGAGTGTCCCACTCTTGATTTCAGCTCAGGTCATGGTCTTGTGATTGTGGGATCGAGCCCTATGATGGGCTCTTTGCTGAGTGCTGAGCCTGCTTGAGATTCTCTCTCCCTCTCTCTGCCTTTCTCCCACTTGTGCTTTTTCTGTCTCTCTCAAAATAAACTTAAAAAAAAAGCTCAGTTCCTTTTTACCGATGAAAATTTTATAGAATTTCTAGTATTTCCCCCCATAATGCATTGGACCATCTTGCCTGCTTGCACAACCCACTTTAAGACCATTGGCATATGAAACAAAGCCTGCCTTTGGGTATGTAGTTGACCATGGTTTCTCTACTAACCCTGTCAAGCAACTGAAAAAAAAAATGTAAGCCATGTCACCATGGCAACATATTTTGAAAACTTTTCAACAACTCCTTATAACATATAACATCCATATCCATTATAGTTTATTTCTTTGTTCAAGTGGAAATGCAGGCACCGGTAAATAAAATCACCCAACACTAGAGAAAGGGAATATAAAATCAGATCCTAATGGCACCTGGGTGGCTCGGTTAACTTTTTTTTTTTAAGGTTTATTTATTTATTTTGAGAGAGAAAGAGAGAGAGAGAGCGAGCAAATATGCATGTGGGGGAGAGGCAGAGAGAGAGGGAGAGAACCCCCAAAACAACCTCTGCACTGTCAGTGCAGAGCCCGATGCTGGTCTCAATCCCACGAACCATGAGATCATGACTTGAGCCGAAATCAAGAATCAGATGCTCAACCCACTGAGTCACCTAGGTCCCCATGACCCACTCTTGATTTTGCCTTAGGTCATGATCTCGTGGTTCATGGGATTGAGCCCTGCTTTGGGCTCCATTCACACTCTCAAAATAAATAAAATAGAATAAAGCATTAAAAGTAGAACCTAGGAAAGCTGATATTTTCATTTGCAACTGTGATTGGATATCCTGTTTATTCAAAATTTATGTCTTGATTTTCATTCTCCTGTTTAGCTTAAACCCTTTTAGGCCAATAATTTGGCCTGATTATGTACCACGAAGTTAAAGAATTGTCAGAAATTGTCAGAATTGTGTATCAGACTGAGTGAAAAGCATTGTTCACCAGGAATTGTACACAAAGCTTACTATTCAGGTTAACTGAAATAATTTGTTGCTCTTTGTTGCTAAGTTCCTTTTATCAAGGACATAAGGATATAAACTAGAGCTGGGCTATAGGCCCTATCTAGTGGTGACTCGAAGAAAAGCAGGTAAAGCTAAAAAAAGAAAGGAAAAGTCCTGTTTTCTTGTAAAGATGAGCTACTAGTTATTTCCCTGAAACCCTAATCAGATTAGGAGGGTTAGAATGTGTGAAATTGTTAAAGGCAAAGTTCCTAAGTCGGTGATTTTCACTGGAAAATATATTTACAATCAAGTGGATCACTCAGGAAGCATAGGTAAAGTACAGATAATGCTCTGCCCTAAAGGATCTGATTTAGTAGATAGCACCCACCTTAATAGACTTCTCCAGGTACATTAGACATATTGTAGCTGAGCTCCTCCTCCTATTAGGAACTCAGCTACTTCTGCAGAAGAGTGGCAGAGGTGGCAGCAGACAGTTTAGAGATTAAACGTTTAAGGCACCCAAGATTTAGAAGGAACATGAAGATAGCTGGCCAAGCCCTTCCTTCAAACAAGTTGAAGCTATTAGCCCAGACAGAAGGCCAACTTACTTTTATTTTATTTAATTTATTTAATTTTTTTAAAGTTTTATTTTTGACAGTGAGAGAGAGTGAGCGAGTGTGAGCTGGGGAGGGGCAGAGAGAGAGGGAGACACAGAATCCAAAGCAGGCTCCAGGCTCTGAGCTGTCAGCATAGAGCACCACGCAGGGCTTGAACTCACGAACCATGAGATCACGACCTGGGCCAAAGTCGGACGCTTAACCGACAGAGGCACCCAGGCAACCCATGGCCAACTTACTTTTAAAAAAACATTTTGAAAAAATTACAACTTCTGTTTTTAAGAATCTTCTGCAGTAAACTATCCAATACAGGTTTTTAGATTCCCCCCCTCCCCCAGCCTTTTTAAGAGAAGGGTTTGGCCTAAATAATCGCAAAGTGTCTTTTGGCACTCAACCTTTCACAACCCTCACGTCCTCCCTCCTATACCTATAATCCAAATGTGGGTAAGTCTGTTTGTCTTAACTCAATGACATAAGAAGTACGATTCTATAATGTATTAAAGAAATACATTTTAATGGTGGTGGTCTCTGATATTATTCTATTAATTGGAGGCAAGGGCATTATTAGAAAATAAATGAACTCTTACTGAGAACCTCATGTCCAGTACTGGGACTGAGCTTTTTACATACCGTAAAATGAATGCACTGCTGCAACCCCCTTCTGAAGGACTCAGTCTCTCTACCAAAGAGGAAGTGAGTCTCAAAGAGGTTTACTGATCAGTACAGGATCGCACAGCTGTTAAGCTAGAGAGTACGTGGACTTCTGTTTGAGTGCAAAGTGTGTGCTTTTTCTCTATGTGTGCTGCTTCATGTGAAAATCTACAAACAGCCCTGCAATAATCAATTGCATTAACCATTTCTCAAACTAAAATATCTTTCTCTCAAACTACTAAACAGGAGGAAAAGTATTTTATAGCTACTTTTCTGTCCTTATTTAGATACGTACATCCAAAATACCATAAGATAACATGTCCAACATGGGAATGGAGAAAATAAAGGAACTGAGTAATCTGCCATTGACTACATGACAACACTGCTTGGGAACATTTTATTCACTTTAAAATAAATATTGTGCTGTAAAACTGTCCAGAACTAAAATCGGTCATATACAGTAGGCAAATACAAAGGATGGCCAGCACAGTGTGTTTTGTTGGAGTAAACCATTCTAAGTCAAAAGAGAAGGATCTCTGACTGCCTACCCCAGGTACATACCTTGGGGGAAAAGAAAGAGACAAAAGTTCCAAGAGAAGCAATCTATTGCAAATAAGAGTTTCTTTAAATTAACAGAGGTGAAGAAAACTTAAATGTTGTGAGGCTTACTATGAGCCCAGTTTCTAGCTAACACCTGGTAGAGAGCAGTTGCTAAATAAAAATTTGTGGAAAGGATTTCAGGCACGAGAATTTACATATTTTACATGGTCTCCCATTTAAACAACCTCCTTTCATTTTTCTTCATTATCTTTAGTTCATTAACTAGTTATATATACTATAATTTACATAATAAATCTATTATTTAAAAACTTTCAATAGGTACAACAATTATGACATTTCATTAGGCTGGACGCTAAACTGCTTGGATGAGATTTACTTTGGAATCACATTATCCAAGCAAAAAACACAATCGGTTCATAAGACACGACAAAAATGAAAGAAGTGAGACAATTATCTGCCTTAAGAAGTTTATCCATAACCTCTTATATACACATATATATTCACAAAGTGGTTGAGAGTCCTTTTTTATGATCCTTTAGATGAGGTCCAATGGCTGTGAGCTCTATAATGAGACATATGGCCAGATAGAAATCATCATGACTGTCAATGACCTTTTCTTTCTCCAAACTTTATTATCCTTTAGTTGGGGAGAGAAAGAAGTCCATTTTCATCTGCTGTATCTAAGATTTTACAGATCACTGGAGATTCAACCTAAAGAACAAAAACAACAAAACCATTAAAAAGTTGCTAAACTGAATACTTCATTCAGTAGGCTTCTGTTGTGTGAATCCATGTGTATACGTTTGTTAAATGTATATTCACAAAAATGTAATATTTTCCATAATTGATGAATAATATCAACCCATAAATACACAAAGCTCAATGAACTCTGACCAGGAAAAATACAGAGAAACCCACTTAGGCATCACATAACCAAAGTTAGGACCATAAAACATCTAGAGAGAAATACAGCATAATATTTTCATGACTTTGGGGTGGCAGTGTTTTCTCAGAACAAAACAAAGCATTCACCGTAAAAGGGGAAAATGGATAAAATAAACTTTATTGAATAAACCAACTTCTGCTCATCAAAAGACATTAAAAAATAAATATGCAAGCCACAGATTGAGGAAAAGAATGTGCACTATAAACAAAGCCCTCATATCCCTCATATATGTGAACTCCTAGAAAAAAGACAAACAGTAACCATAAAAATGGGTGAAAGACTGGCAGATGACAGACCCTCCTTGACCAAACTAAAGTTAGGCTCCCCCAGTCCCTCTTTTCGACTAGGCTTCTTTTTGTACTTGTGTCCTGTCTTGGGCCTGCTGAGTCCAGCTGTAGCAAGAATCCTGAGAAGTCAGTGTGGAGAGAAGCCCACACTCTCAACATCTAATCATCCTCCATATCTGATCGAATTCCTCATCACTCACATTTGATGGCTGGGCATCCTGGCCCATCTTTAGCAATAATCCTACCAAGTCAGTTTATGCTCATGTCTCCTCTTAGTAATTTTCCATCCATTGAACCCCCCTACCCCGCCCCTCGCCCCCTTCTGCTTGGCTGTATATCCCCAGCTGTCTTGGCCGTTAAGTGGAGTTAAGCTGGATCTCTCTTCCCTACTATGATAGTCTTGACAATTATTGCCAATAGTTCTAAATAAAGACTGTCTGAATGAGTGTCAGAATTTTTCTTTCAGAAGACTTGGCTAGACATTTCACAAAAGATCACATGAAAAGGTGCTTGCCACCATTTTCTATCTGGGAAATGCACATTAGGATGACTAAAATGGCTAAATACAGAAGAGACTGACAATACCAAATGTGGATAAGGATGTGGAGCAGCTGATTCTCACACACTACTGGTGTGAGTGTAAAACGGTACAGCCACTTGGACAGGTATTAGGTAAAAGTTAAACATGTACCTAACCTATGATTCAGCAATTCCACTCCCAGGTACTTATCCAAAAGAAATGAAAATACATCATCACAAAGCAACTTGTAAAAAAAAAAAATGTTTCTAGCAGCTTATTCACATGACAAAAAATGAGAAACAACCCAAATGTCTTTATAGAAGAATGGATCAGCAAATGCAGTTAACTTACACAACTGAGTACTATTCAGTAACAAAAAGAGAATGAAGTATGGGAGCGACATGGGTGAGTCTGAAAAACATGCCAAGTCAAAGAGGGCAGGCATAAAAAACTATGTACTATATGATCCCATTCATAGGGAATAAAAAACCAGGCAAAACTGCCCTATGGTGTGAGTAATCAGAAAGGGTATCTGAGGGTGAGGGTTGATGAGTATTAACATAAAAGGGGCATAAAAAATTTTTCTGCAGCGAAAACATAACCTTGTTTTGGGTGATAATTACACAGGTATATAAAATAATCAAAATGTATCAAACTCAGCACTTAAGATCTTTGCATTTTATTTTATGTAAATTGTACCTCAATAAAAAAGATTTCAGGTTTTATAGAAATAGTATGGGGCTGTATTAAATTCGGGAGATTACTGACGGTCCTTCCTAGATTTAATGCTAAAAATCAAAACATGTTCCCAAACTGAATTCCTGAGTATTATTTTGTTACTTACCCCAAGGATATACTGACAGGAGTGAGGCTCTAGCATATATACAGTAACGGCATGAGGAGAATCTGATTCTTTACACCTAAAACAGAAAGTACTTTAAAGTACTGCCCAAACCATACAAAAGTATTTTTAATTGTTTTCCTCTTAAGCTATAAAAAACTTATCTCCTGTTATAATTTAATATAATAAGTAACTGATATAGTTTAACAATCACTATAATGTACAAATAATTACATTAAAATAACTAATATTTTATTAAAAAATTTTTTTAAAGTTTATTTATTTTCAGACAGAGGGAGAGAGAGTGTGTGCATGCATGCAAGTGGGCAAAGGGCAGTGAGAGAGGAAGAAAGAGAGTATCCCAAGCAGGCTCCTCATTGTCAGCCACGTGGGGCTTGAACCCATGAACCGTGAGATCATGACCTAAGCCAAAATCAAGAGATGGACACTCAACTGACTCAGCCATCCAGGTGCCCCTGATTTTCTTTCTATATCTTCTAAAGTTTCTTTCTCTCTCTCTTAAGTAATCTCTATACCCAGTGTGGAGCTCGGACTCACAACCCCAAGATCAAGAGTGGCATGTTCTTTTGACTGAGCCAGCCAGGGGCCCCAATTTTAATATTTTAGAATAAAGTAATAATTTTTAAAAAATGTTTTATTTATTTTTGAGTGAGAGAGAGAGAGAGGGAGAGAGTGTGAGCTAGGGAGGGACAGAGAGAGAGGGAGACACAGAATCCGAAACAGGCTCCAGGCTCTGAGCTGTCAGCACAGAGCGCAATGTAGGGCTCGAACTCACACACTAGGAGATCATGACCTGAGCCGAAGTCAGAGTCTTAACCAACTGAGCCAGCCAGGCGCCCCAGAATAAAGCATTGATTTATACTACGTTAATCCATATTGTGTGAATAATTATACACAATTATATTTCCTATTTATATAAACTTTTGCACACTAGATGCAGATTAAAGAGAAAAACATAAAGCACGAGTTGATGGTCCAACTTACTTTAGTTTTACGGTCACCTGTCTTGGTTTGTCAGTTATATCACAAATATCTCCATTCCCATAAAAATGTGATACCATCCTGAATCAGAGAAACACACAAGTCCATTAATTCAGAGTAACTATAATGGGGAGGGTGAGAAGATGGTTACAGGGATCAGTTTTGCACTAGTTATAAAATATTTTTAGGGTCATGTCACAGAGAAAGTGTTTCAGATTCTATAAAGGAGAAAATAAAACAAATATTTCAGAGTGATTTACTTAATAAGAATAATCTTCAATTTGCATATTATTTATTTGTATACAAATAGTTAAGGTTAAATTGCTTTTAAAAAGTCCTTTTGAAGTTAACCATTTCCTCAGCCCTTTGTTTACTTTGCGGAACATTTTCCGTCCTTCCCATCCTTCAGCCAGCTCCACTCATAAAAATATGTAATGCAGGTGTACAAAGATACAGCCTAAGTTAAGCTATAAATTCCAAATGAGCAGGGTCCAAAAAACGAAGTTTAAATTTTGCTAGCCTTACACTCCTGTGCTTCACATTGATTTCTTGCATGTGATACCGTGAACTATTTTCACATGAAACATACACAAACAGAAAAGTCCCTCTGTTTAGTATATTCTAATACTTAAATGCCCATCTCTTAATTTTGCTAACTGATTTTGGTCAGCACAATTCTTTTTTTTTTCTTTTTTAATGTTTATTTTTGAGAGAGAAAGAGAGTGCAAGCAGGTGGAGGGGCAGAGAGAGAGGAAGAGAGAGGATCTGAAGTGGGCTCTGGGCCATCAGTGCACAGCCTGATGTGGGGCTGGAACCCACACACACTGTGAGATTAGGATCGGAGCTGAAGCCAGACACTTAACTGACTGGGCCACCCAGACACCCCAATTTTTTTTTAAGATTTTATTTTTAAGTAATATTTATACCAATGTGCAGCTCAAACGCACAACCCCAAGGTCAAGAGGCTCAGTCTACCAACTGAGCCAGCAAGGTGCCCCGAAGTCAGCACATTCTAAAAAATAGAGTCTCTCAATAACATGTGTGCTAGGAGGGACAAAGTTAATGCCCAGTAAAGAGAAAGAATGAATAATTTAAAATTCACCAGGCAGCAGACAACAAGGAAAACTAAAGCTTAGTTATTCTTGGGAAATAAGAGATTAATTTATTTCTGCTATAACAAGATATACCTATATAATTCAGAGAAGATGTGAGGTAGTCTTTTAAAAAGCCACTATTTATTTTCAACCATAACCTCACAAAGGTAAAGTAACAAAGGAAAATGCTAGCGGATATTTATTTTTTATTTATTTTTATTTTTTTAAAGTGTATTTGTTTATTTTGAGAGAAAGAGAGCACGTGCGAGTGGGGAAGGAGTGGAGAGAGGGAGAGACTCCCAAGCAGGCTCTATTCTGGGTGGGGGTGGGGGATGGGGAGGGGAGGGGGCCCAAAGTGGGGCTGAAACTCATGAACCTGTCAGATCACGACCTGAGCTGAAACCAAGAGTTAGACACTTACCCGACTGAGCCACCCAGGTGCCCCTAGAGTATATTTAAACAGAATTTAACTAACTTAAAAAGGTAAAGACCACACATTAAAAAGGCAAATGCTTTATAACAGTTTCAGACTTAATACGTGAAATTGAGCCACTGTGTCTATCACCAGCACCACCACTCTCATTGCCATACCACCATCACTGTTAAAGGCAGCAGCCAAAATTTACTGCATGCTGTTGCCAGGCACTATGCGTTACCTAAATGACCTTGTTTAAATGTCATAACGATCCTATTAGGCAAAAACCAGCAGACCAGAAAAGTGAGATTTAAGAAGACTATGTAATCTGCCCAAGGTAGTTAAGTGAAGAGCCAGTATCTGAATCCAGGGCTCCCCATTCCAGAAACTGTGTTCTTAACTATTACCTTAGGAAAATATACCTAAGTGTTTCAATTTTATGTTTTTCATTATTCTGAGTTTGAAATATTCTACTAATCAGATCCAAGGACAAATAAAGTTAATCTTTACCTGACTGTCTGGGTACCATCATCTTGAAGGTGATAGGCTCTAGCAGTATTCTTCTTAGCCCATTCAATGTGCTCTTCTTGGTTCCATGTCCCCACAACCACAGAGGTCTTCCCACTATCCTTGTCCTAATATATGAAAAATATGTGATAATGCATTCTTCTATTTATCAATATGAAATTCTTCATATTTATGCTGATGGCCTGCCTATAAGTTACAGTCCTTATCTCCACCTGCACACTAGATGTGTGTATTTAGATGGTAGTCAAACCTGATGAGTAGAAATTTGAGCTCATTATCTTCTTTATTCTTTGTTTCTCTGAATAATGAAACTGCTTTCTGGTCAGATTAGCTCCAAATGCAGTTATTTCTATTTCCTTCCTCTCCTACATTATTTTCCTGAGGACATTCTTGGCTTCAGGATCTTACCCTACATTTCCAATGCTAATAGTTCACCCTCTCAACCAAGAGTTTAATTCCTCATGCCTAGATGATACAAGTGCATACTATTGTGATTCTTTTTTCTTTTCTAAAATTTTTGTGAGCGAGCGCAAGCAGAGGAGGGGTAGAGAGAGGGACAGAAGATCCAAAGTAGGCTCTGCGCTGTTGACAACAGCAAGCCTGATGTGGGACTTGAACTCAAGAACTGTGAGAACCAAAGTCGTATCATCAACCGACTAAGCCACCAGGTGCCCCACTACTGTGATTCTTAAAGAAATTAGTTCTCTGGCCTGTATCTTTTACCCTGCAGCCACACTGAACCTATCTTCATCCTACTTCTACTCTTTCAAATGCCAATCTTCATGTTATATTAGTATTTACACTAGTCATTTGACATCATGCTTATTTCTGTATCAAGACTGTTCAGAAACCCCCTTCCCCATTCGGATTTTATTAATTTTTATTAAATTTGTTGCTTATTTATTTATTTGTTAACTTTATTTACTTATTTTTTTAAATTTTAGATAGCGCGAGACGGGGAGAGAGGCACAGGGAGAAAGACAGCTCGATCCCATGACCATGGGATCATGATGTGAGCCAAAATCAAGAATCTACTGTGCAAATGACTGGGCCACTCAGGTACCCCAATGTTTCTTATTTTTTTTAAACAGTAATATGTACTGTCTTATATGTG
Source organism: Cryptoprocta ferox (assembly GCA_028646485.1). NCBI lineage: Eukaryota > Metazoa > Chordata > Mammalia > Carnivora > Eupleridae > Cryptoprocta > Cryptoprocta ferox. The sequence goes on along the minus strand of CM053576.1, from coordinate 68,004,329 downwards.
GATTGTCATCCTTCTCTCTCCTTTTTCTTTTCTCTCCCCTCCCTTCCTTCCTTTCTTTTCCTTCTTCATTTTTATGCTAGACACCATGCTGAGCACTAGCATACGAGTGATCGGTAGGACTAAAAATCCGTACAATGGCAGATGATCCGGGCATGGCCACTGCTACCAGCAGAGCTTACTGCCTAGTGGAAGAAAGAACCATTTAACATTCTTTTAGCAACTGGACTGTAAATTAGTAGATAGACAGGGATTGGAGCTGCGTAGTGAAATGTTTAAGGAGACTGGATACAGAACAAGACTATCTGAGTTAGAATTCTGGTTTTATCATTTACTACTTATGTGGTTTTAGGCAAGTTACTAAATTATTGCTTCCGTTTCCTCACCTTGGAATAATAATATTCACCTCTTAGGGTTCTTACGAGAATTAAATCAGGTAGTATGCATACTTAGTGCCTGGTATACAATGAATATTCTATTTGATAGCTACTATTATTTTTATATCTTCAAAAGCTCCTAGTAGAGTCCTTCGGAAAGTTCTAGATTATATAACCTTGGACAAAATAAGTTTGATAAAACCTAGTGCTGGCAAGTGTTTGGGGAAAAAAGCCATCGTTAATGGGAATGACTTCCAAAATGTTCAGTATGCGTATATTTTGAATTAGCAAGCACATTGCTAGAAATGTGCCTTATGAACATACTTGCAAAAGTTTACCAACAGAACTATTTATAAATTCTCACTAAGATGCTATTACAGCAAAAACTGGAAACAATTCAAAGGTCTGTAGAGATCTGGCTAAATATATTGTAGACATAGACATAATCCTCTGTATATGCTGAGAAGAAGATCAGCTGTTGCTGGCGTGGAAAGATCTCCGAGACACTAACTGAAAAGAACAAGTGCAGAGCAGTGCGTTTAGCAGATCCCTTCTGTCTAAATACAAGGTTATACCAACATTTACATATACACATTTGTTTTCTTGTGGAGGGTTAACTAAGAAAACGTCAAGAGCAATTATTTTTAGGAAATGGGACAATGGTGGAGGAGAATTTTACTATTCTTTCTAAATTTCTGGTATGTATTCCTTTAATTAAAAAAAAAAAAAAAGCCACTATGGAGCGCCTGGGTGGCTCCGTTGGTTAAGCAACTGATCTTGATTTCGGCTCATAGTTTGTGAGATTGAGCCCCGTTAGGCACTGCACTGATAGTGCAGAGCCTGCTTGGGTTTCTCTCTCCCTCTCTCTCTCTACCTCTCTCTGGCTCATGGTTGCTCTCATTCTCTCTCTCTCAAAACAAATAAATAAACTTAAAACAAAAAATAAATCCCCTCTTCACTACTTCTCATGCAAATTTGAAAAAAATGAATAAATTCTCCTAAAAAAAAGCTGTTGCATATTATCTGGGTTGTCGTTAGGCAATTTTTTTCTATTAAGAAACATTATTAAAAATAAATGAAACATCTATAAAGCAGTAAGAATAAATGGGAAGAAGACTAAAATGACACTTTTCAGGTTTAAGTGAAGACAAAAACCTTTCCTAGTTTACAAAGATGCCTCATAAATTTGGAATGATTTAAATGTGGAAGGTGAGTTGATGATCTTTCCTGGTATGGTGTGTCTTGGAATTTAAGAGTGGCTCAAAACATCGCAAGAGGGAAAATACAGTATTTTCTAATTACTAGTTATTATTTCTTTAGGGAATAAAAAGCCTTTTAAAACAGCCAGGTAAATATTTATTAATTAATGTTTGTCTTCAAACAGTTTAACTTACCAAAGTACAACTATGACAGATAAATTTAATAAGGTCTGAAGTTCAGACTTTAAGCAGGTTGGCTCAAATGTGGGAGAGTATGCTATTTGATTTATGAAATTAGAAATAAAAGGAAAAATCAAAAGCCAACGTGTATAATCTTAAAACTTGCTGTATTTACCCTATTTTCCTAACCTGAACCATAAGGTACTATCTTATTATTCATTTTGTTAATGTTTTTTCTTCTTTGTTAATTTAAAAAATTATAATTACTAATTTCTCGGTCAAAGCTAAAGAGGTTAGTCACAATAGCTTATTACTCCGCCAGAGTCACAGTAATACAAGAATCTGAGCAGCTAAAAACAATCTTACTTTAAGATGGCTGAGTTAGTGGGGCTCCTGGGTGGCTCAGTCGGTTAAGCATCTGATGGTGGCTCAGGTCATAATCTCACAGTTTGTGGGTTCGAGCCCTGTGTTGGGTTCTGTGCTGACGCTCAGAGCCTGGAGCCTGTTTCAGATTCTATTCTCCCTCTCTCTCTGCCCCTCCCCTGTTTGCACTCTGTCCCTCTCTCAAAAATAAACAAACATTAAAAAAAAGAAAAAAAATGATGGTTGATTTGGTTAATACCAAGTTTTCCATTTTCCGGAATTTACAGACACTGAAATATTTTCATATTTAAGTCATTTCATAATTAAAATACCATCTCCTCTCAGATTTTTATAACTTCATCTACTTAGAATGAATAAAGGCTATTCCATACCTCATGATATTGATGTACATGTTTGCCATAGCAGAACTCATATTTCCACCAACCAACACCCTACAGGAAAGCAAACAGATCAAGTTACATACAGAGAATGGGGAATTGGGGTCTGTCTCAATACTGCCACATGACAGTGATGGAAAAAAAAAAGTATATAAACTATATTAGCAATAACATGGTTATTAAAAGTTACTGAGAACATTATATGGTGAAAGATGGTAACTATACTTATGATGAGCATTAAGAACTGTCAAATCATGTTGTTATAGCACCTGAAACTAATATAACATTGTATGTCAACTATACTTTAATAATAAAAAGAGAAATTACTGAGAAATACTAATTTAAAAAAGAAAAATATGGAGAATAGCTACTGTATTACCTTAGTAAAATAAAATAAAATGAAAATTCCACTTAGTGTATTTCCCACTGGAACATTTAATAGTCTGTTAGGGGCAAAATTTAACCTTTGTAGATGTTAACTCAAGTTTTAAATGTGATCGCTACATAACCAAAATGTAGGCCATACAATTATTTTTATGCTATATAATCTTTGATGCCCATTCTACCAATCAACCCAAATCACACATGACTTAGTTAAATATACATATTTTCTGTCAAGTAAAGGTCAAGTTTTAGCTTGTGAGTAAAGAGAACATAATGGCTACAAATTAGATTATAAAGTAAGATGCAGAGAGAAAATGTCTATTAGGAGGCTGCCAGAATCCTGCCATTTCTCTATAGACAAAAACTTTTTTCAGTGCTGCTAATGGCTGCTGACTAATTAACATAAAAGTAAAGGCTATTAAGATAAATATTGAAACCAAAGGCTCACTTCTCACCCCATGAAAGCAGTAAGAACCACTAAGGAACTCTTTTATGAGCTGGTCATCTGTCAATTTGGATATATGGGTTGTTCCAACAGTGAGCATAGGCTGAGAACCAACAGCAATGGGTTTGTGGATTGCTGGAAATCTCTCTTCTTTAGTTGATTGCAACTCTTCCTAAAGTTAAACACATATGTTTAAGGCTTTCTATACAATACTTATTTTTTTTCAGTTATGACAAATTATTTTTAACTGTAGGAATTTGGAAAATAAAAGTTGTCCACTCATTTTTAATGTGCTGTCAAAAAATGAATTTCCAACACTTAATACAATAGAGAAAGTGCCAGACAAATGTTAGTTCCATCTCCCAGTTAGGGGTATGATGGCTTTTTAACATACAGGTATAATTTCCATTTCATATGTTTTGTCTCCTTCTTCTTCTTCTTCTTTTTTCATTATAGCAGCTAGAATTACTCTAGTGCAAGTACCTAAGCTAAGTAGTACTCTACGTTACTAGAAATACCACAAATACATTACATACACACAAATATATACAAATATACATTGTAACTTTCCTTTTTGAGAAAAAAATATTGCTAATGAAATTGTAAAATTCCACAAGTCTTCTCGAGTACAGTTTGAGAGTATATATCAAAACCCTTTATTATGTGCTTACCTATTTGTGCTTAATTAAGTGCTTACCTTTGACCTGTTTCTAGAAATTTATTCTGAGTAAATGATCACCATTGATGGATGCAAAGACTTAGCTCCAATGAGATTCAGTGTGACATTCTTTATGTTAGCAAAAAATTGTGGACAAGAAAAATATCCATACCAGTAAATTACTTAAAGTAAATTTTCGTACTTTAAACAATGCAATAGTTTAATAGATAATTAAAATAACATTATAGAAGATTACTTTATGACATAGTAATATAGAAATAATATACTATTAAGTGAAAACAAGTGGAAATTTTATATATAGATATACACATATATAGTTTGGTCCCATTATTATTATAATTTTAATTTTTTAAATGTTTATTTTTGAGAGAGAGACAGAGCATGAGCAGGAGAGGGGCAGAGAGAGAGGGAGACACAGAATCCAAAGCAGGCTCCAGGCTGAGCTGTCAGCACAGAGACCTGCGTGGGGCTTGAACTCACGAAATGTGAGACCATGACCTGAGCCCAAGTCAGACGTTTAACTGACTGAGCCACCCAGGCACCCCAATTATTATTTTTTAAATTTTTAAATTTTTAACATTTATTCAGTTTTGAGAGAGAGAGAGAGAGAGGGAGACACAGAATCTGAAGCGGGCTCCAAGCTCTGAGCTGTCAGCACAGAGGCCAACGTGGGGCTTGAACTCACAAACTGCAAGATCATGACCTGAATCGAAGTCGGATGCTTAACCAACTGAGCCACGCCAGGTACCCTATTATTATTATTTTTTAAAGCAAGACTGTTTAAAGTTTACTTATTTATTTTGAGAGAGCGAGAGAGCATGTGCATGCATAAGCAGGAGAGGTGCAGAGAGAAGAGGGGGGGAGAGAGAGAGAGAGAGAGAGAGAGAGAGAATATCAAGGAGGATCTGTGCTGTCAGTGTGGAGCCCAACAAGGGGCCTGATTCCACAAATGAGTCCAAGACCCAAGCTGACATCAAGAGTCGGATGCCCAACTAACTGAACCACTCAGGCACCCCCAATTATTTTTTTAATGTGTATCTCTGTGTATCAAAAAAAATCCCCAAAAAGATTGAAAGGAAATTCACTAAAATTTTATTCTAAGTATTTCACTACTTACTAGATTTTGTCTCTACATTTAGTTTTGGAAAATGTGGTTACTATGGGTAAATAAAAGATAACAAGAAGAGTAAAGAGGAGCTGAATGGGAGTAAATATGAATATTAATTATAATTATTAAAATGCAGCAGGACCTGGTTGTAGTCCTGGAGGACTCTGGAATTTGGTAAGAGAAGATGCCCTTTGCTGTTCAGAATAGCAAATTCACAGAGGTAGTGAGGATTCAAACAGATTTTGATAAAGAAATGAAACATGAAGACTTCATAAAGAGAAAACTTTTAATTCTCGAAACATGAATAATCTGTGATTATGTGGATGTATTTTGTGTTTGTGTGTACCTATGTATGTGAACCTTAGGAACACATAAGAGCAAAGATGTGGGGGCCCCTGGATGGCTCAGTTGGTTGGGCATCTGACTCTGGATCTCAGCTCAGGTCATGATCTCACGGTTTGTGAGATGGAGCCCTGTGTCAGACTACATTGATACAGTGAAGCCTGCTTGGGATTCTCTATCTGTGCTTCCTCAGCTCAAGAGTGCATTCTCTCTCTCTCAAAATAAGTAAATACACATTTTAAAGAAAAGCAAAGATGTGGGGTATGGCATAATATTTAAAGCTAAAGAGATAGGCAGGTACTTAATGATAAAGAAAACTATGTAATGCTGTATCATCTTATAGATTTTAGACAAAAATATGGCATGATCAGATTTTTAAGCAATACTATAGCAATGGCAGGGAAGGAATAGTAAGAATAAATCCCGAGGTGGGGAGCCATGTTAGGAGTTGAAGTAACCCAAGCCACAGATGAAGAGAATCTAAAGGAATGACAGAAATGAGGGGGAAAGAATAGTTATAAAAGAGAATGATGAGTTAGAATCCAGAAGTAAACTGTGTTTTGACCATGAGTGGAGAGAAAATGAATCTAGATCAGAATGAAAGGAGTATACCAATTAGAATTGAATAATTTAAAAAATTAAATAGTAAAAGAGTTCCTAATAAATGTATAGTGGACATGATATTTCCTTTTCACCTGCTGTAGTTGCCATTGATCAACCGTGTTTCTTTTCTTTGGCTTTGGCTGGAAGTAGTCATTGGATGGTTACTCTAGAAACCAACGACCTTATCCTTTCTCTCCTCCAGTATTACAGAAGAACAAAGATTGCCAAGATGGCATCTTTTTTTCTCTGAAAAGACCTTGGATTTTATGTACAGACTTTCTTCATTCAGAACATTCGATGCTCCTGGCACTGTTTTAAGTGTTGAGTATTAAAAATGAAGCAGACATAGTCACTGTGCCTAAGGAGCTAAGGTCTAACAGACAAAGTTAATTATTTAGAATACATGAGACCTATAGTAAGGTTAGTGAGGAAACACATTCATAATGCATAGTGAAAACCTCTAGCCCAGGTAGGGGAAGAGGTAAATAGAAGCATGACCATTTATTATTGCTTCTTGTGGACAAAGCATCTACTTGGATTTTTAAGAAAAATTATTCCAATAAAAGCAAGATGGTAGTTTTTGTAGTAGTGTTTAGAAATTCATAAAATGGGACTACTAATGGTCAGTTATCTTCAAATTAATGTAATAACAACACAGCCCGCACGATAACAGCCTCTGCAAATTTACTCCCTTTTATTTTTTAATTAATTTAGTTTAAAAATTTGTTAATGTTTATTTATTTCTGAGAGACAGAGAGAGACAGAGCATGAGCAGGGGAGGCGCAGAGAGAGAGGGAGACACAGAATCTGAAGCAGGCTCCAGGCTCCAAGCTGTCAGCACAGAGCCACACATGGGGCTCAAACCCATGAACCCTGAGATCATGACCTGAGCCGAAGTTGGTCACTTAACCTACTGAGTCACCCAGGCGCCCCAAACTTACCCCCTTTTAAAGGCACGATGGACCCATGCTGTCTTTCATTGGTACAACCATTTAGCAGTAACATTTGTACCATCTTTAGGCACAAAAGATATGATATGGTAGACACATTAATCATTATTCTTAAAAAAATTTTTAATGTTTATTCATTTTTGAGAGACAAAGAGAGACAGAGCATGAGTGGAGTAGAGGCAGACAGAGAGGGAATCACAAAATCCAAAGCAAGCTTCAGGCTCTGAGCAGTTAGCCCAGAGCCCTGCAAGGGCTTGAACCCGAGAGCCATGAGATCATGACCTGAGCCGGTCAGACGCTCAACCGACTGAGCCCCCAGGTGCCCCACACATTATTACATCCAGAGGATTCTCAACAATAGTTACTATAGCCTGACACTCATGAATAGAGAGATTACACTGATGTGAAAAGCTGTATTACAGGGTAGAATGGGCTTGGATGTACTTACCATAGCACAAAGGGTACCTGTGCTATTATTCAAACCAAATGTTGCATGTATATGCCTGGTAATTCAGGCAGTATCACTACTGCATTAAAAGACATGCACAAAGAGATACACGTATTAGACGGTCCTGTGCCCACTTTAACCCAGTGGTTATCAAATTGGTTTAGAGTCTGGGGGACATGGTGGCAAAAATTATTACTCATTCTTGGTTGTGTCAACATAGGTCTCTTTTCTTGCTGTCTGTACTGCTGCTATGGTTTATGCCTTCAACTTGGATACTGTCTGGCCAAAGAGCTACTGCAAAGAACCTTCTTCTGCTGGCTCAGGGAGTATCATGGAAAAGGTGGGTGTATGAGACTGTGAGGGCTGGATTTGTGGGGTAGTGTGTGGGCTAGAGTAATGTCACCTTGGACACATCTGCCATGATGACCCCTCTGTTACCTGAAGCCTCCAGGGGTACAGCAACCCCCACCATTCACTTCTTGTTCACCCACACCCTTAGGTACACCTTCAGGGCAAAACGTCCTTGATCTGCCCTGGGGATATGAGAGTGGTGCACACCTAATTCTTTTTTTTTTTAATCTCATTAGGACTTTATCTTAGAGGGTGATCTAGCCAGTAGTTTCTCTACTCACACCTATTCCTAAACATTCTCCTGGGTGGTCCCTCAGCATGTACTCCTAGCATCTAGGGCTATAAAAGGTCTTGCAGGAGGTGGGGTTGTCAAGCTCTATTTGTCTTGACACAGTCTAAGAGGCTTCTATCTGTAAGTCCTCTTAATAAATGATTTCTTGTCAAACTGAACAAAATGACAACAAAAAAAGCCAGGTATGATATGAAACCAAAATTCTTTTCTGTTTTTTTTTAGTTTTTATTTAAATTCCAGTTAGTTAATATACAGTGTCACATTAGTTTTAGGTTGAAACCAAGATTCTGTTAGCCAGATTTGTATTTTTGTTTAAAAGAAGAAAAAAAATTCATTACAGTAAAGCTTAATCCACATTTAAAAGGCAAACCAGGGGCACCTAGGTAGCTTAGTCAGTTAGGTATCCTACCTCAGCTCAGGTCATGATCTCATCATGGTTCATGAGTCTGAGCGGGCCTCTCTGCTGTAGTGCAGAGCCTGCTTCAGATCCTCTGTCCCCCTTTCTTTCTGCCCCTCCCCAGCTTGTGCAGTGCTCTCTCTGTCTCTCTCTCAAAATAAACTTTATAAAAGAATAAATAAAAGGCAAACCATATGCTAAATATCAACTTTAAAAAAGTTATGTGTAATAAACTAGACTTATAAAAAAAGATTCTGGAAAAAAAGATCAGTTTTAAATAACTGATTCACCTACAGTATTATCTAAGGTTTTCATATACAACACATTATTCTAAAGATCCTAAGTATTTTGACGTTTATTTCCGAGAGACAGAGAGAGACAGAGCATAAGCGGGGGAGGAGCAGAGGAGGGAGACACAGAATCGAAAGCAAGCTCCAGGCTCTGAGCCATCAGCACACAGCCCAATGGAGGGCTCAAACCCATGAACCATGAGATCATGACCTGAGCCGAAGTCAGATGCTGAACTGAGCCACCCACGCACCCCAAGATCCTAAGTATTTTGAAAGCATTATCATCTGTAGTTTTTTATTTTATTTTTTAAAAATAATTATTTAAGTAATCCCTACCCCCAATATGGGGCTTAAACTCATAACCTTGAGATTAAGAGTTGAATGCTCTGCTGACTAAGCCAGCCAGGCATACCCATCTGTAGCTCTTTAAAAATAATTTTTCTCAAATGGAAGATTAAACAAATTAATTAAAGGAAAGTAAGCTGGCATTTCTTCCCTGAAGAATTGGGATTTGTGAAGCATTTTGATTGAGATGACTTTCAAGTATCTGTCAGTATTTAAATCACTATTAGGGAGGAGACCAGAAAAGAAATCCATCTGTAGTCTTTTTACTGAGCACTTCAAATCAAACGCTAATTAATGTTAAAATAATTTTTCTTGGGGCGCCTGGGTAGCTCAGTTGGTTGAGCGTCTGGCTTTGGCTCAGGTCATGATCTGGCAGTTCGTGGGTTCGAGCCCCGCATCAGGCTCTGTGCTAACAACTAGCTCAGAGCCTGCAGCCTGTCTTCAGATTCTGTGTCTCCCTCTCTCTCTGACCCTTCCCTGCTCACACTGTCTCTCTCTCTCTCTCAAAAATAAATAAAACATTAAAAAAAATAATTTTTCTTTCCTATCAGATGACAGTATTCACAACAACCAGAGTCTGGCAATACTTTTACAGTAAGTACTCAAGAGAAAGGGGAGAAAGAGGTTTTGCAGCTGAATGTCACTTATTAGTTTCCAAGGAAACCCACAGAATACCAGGTATCATGCAAGGAGCTAGAAACCCCAAAGTAATAAAGCATACCTTGTTCTCCCTTGATCTTAATGTAAAAATCATAGGAAAAACAATCAATTTTAGCCATATAAGTGCTACAATGGAGGACTGAATAAAATACAAGACCAAAGAAGAGGAAATAGTTATCTGTTCCTGAGGTGATCCACTAGAAGTCCTGGCTCATTTCAAAGGAAGTGATACTGCTGTGAAATGATGGGGAAGATAGGAAAAGGGTCATTGTGAGAGACAAAAATCTGAGAGTAATGAAAATGTATTTGGCTATGTCCAATGAAGAGATGAAAAGCAAAGACAGCATATCAAAAGGGAGAAGCAGCATAGAGCAGTGGTCAAGAGGAGAGGCTCTAAAACCAGATTGTTTTGATTTTCATCTCTAATCCATCATCTGTCCCTTCCTTCTCTGAACCCCTCAATTTCTTAATCTGTTAAGAAAGATAATAATAGTAATCTTGGGGGTTGCTGTGAGGATTACACAATAGCTGTTAAGATTCAACACATTTAATTACTGTAACCGGTTTAAGTTCAGGGGAAACGTCAATGTTGAAGACGGACATTTGGAACTGAGGAGCATATTAATGGAAGTTGACAGAGTGTGCCTGGATGAGGCTACAAACACCAAGAAGAGAAGGCAACTACGGATAGAACTGGGAAGAACTTCAACATTTTAAGGGGGCAGGAAGCAGACAAAGATTAGTCCACAGGAGAAAAGAACCAGAACAAATCAGAGAGAATGACTTCAAGTAAAGGCAGGAGAGAAAGTTTAAGCTGCAAATGTTCAGTGTTTTATGTGCTAAGATCAAGTTAGGCATATATCAGTGAATTCAGAACCAAAAGACTGACACAGACCTTAATAAGAACAGTTTTAGAAGGATGATGGTTTGATGATATATAGTAAGGAGTTAAAGAATGAATAAAGAATGAGAAGATGGACTGTAGTCTATTTCTTCAAGGGGCTCAGCTGGTAAGGCTAGTCAACTAGCTAAAAATTAAACTTAACTATAATTAATAGGATGTCAAACTTTAAAATATGAAATCATGAGACTAGAAGAATGATAAAATAGTTCCTGAGAAGTACTGAAATCAGGAAAATAATTAAAATTGGTTAAAAAATTGGAATTTAAAATTTTGAGTAAGAAAAATAAATTACTACTACTATGCTATTGGAATCATTAAAATATTGATATATGCTCTGAAATTTGGAAAAGGAAGCACCAAGAAAAAACTGTTAGATAATTCTCTTACCTCTTTATTTCTCCTAAAAGGCACTCTGAGTATTTCTTCCTGCTGTTCCAATTGTCTCAGGGTGAGGGGTTTAAATGGTGATCCTGGCAGTGATTGGCAAAATATGTCATTCACAGGAGATGCTCTGAATCTATTCAGTAAGAACAAAGCATTAAAGCTAAGCCTATGACACCTTAAAGCATGTGTGCATTTCATGTTTAAAATATTAAATCCACGTCCTACCTATATTTAGGATGATTGCACAGGAGTGGTGTCAAAATGACGACTTCATATTCACAAGTTGTAACTTCAGCGACTGAAAGAATTTCATGCTTAGATTCAGGATGACATATGTACATCACAGTACTCGATCTGGGCCGGTTCTGTTTCAAACTACAAGGTGTACCATTTCCCATTCCTACAGGATAGTAGGGTGTCATCTGACCTTCGATATTTTTAGTGGGAATCTTAAAAAAAAAAAAATGAGTACAAGACAGACTTTTCATTACAAATGCAGGTGGGGGTGAGGATGGGAGAAACACTTATTCTTAAAGGAAGAAACTACATTTTATTTATAAACCAACATTTATAAAGGTAACATTTCATTATTTTCTGTATATTCTTCCTCTAACATTTTTTTGATTCCTAAATTCTTATTTGAGCAAATACATATTTTCAGAGCTAGTTTAACACAGTAAAAAAGGAAAATTTTTATTCGGTGCTAATATTAAGATGTTAAGTAAATGTACATTTATATAAAAGGATAAAATACCTTGATTGATATGAATTGTTTTCAATAGCTCTAAAGGAAGAGACTAAGATAAAATACAGTAACTTACAATATTGGACTACTCAGAGCTTTCCATACTAAACTCTCAGTGAATGGCTGTGTTACACTTTAGATTCTAGAGATTTGAAGTCTGATTTGTCAAAAAGTGGGACTACAGAGTAAAACACTATCTTCTAAAACAGGAATCTCAATACTGTCCTCATTCATCAATCTGCTTACTCCTTTTCCCTGTCATTAATATTAAGAAACATAGTTTTCAATGTAATCTTCCTATCTAAATCTCTTCAAAGCCAGCAAAGGACAAATGAAGAAATTTTCATTGAACAGAGGAATAAAATAGGTCACCTCAGAAGACAAGGATTATTACGGAGCTAGCGCCTATATTTTATCTATATACCAAATAAAAGTCCAATAGAATGGGTGTAAAAAAATACTGTTCATAATATCTTCCAAGCAAGCTCTTTGGAGGCAGGGGGCTCATCTTTTATCACTTTGGTGCCCGGTCAGTGCCATCTCCAAAACAGGCAATAAACAAACGTTTTTAGGGAAAAACATTTTGATAGTTCTTGTATGCTATTTTCATGCTAGTATCTAGAATTAGAAAATACTGGGTTCAGAGTCAAGCTTTGAATTTACCAGCTTTCTGACTTTGACTAAAGTCCAGTTTTTGTCATTTGTAAAAGGAGAATAATAATATATACTCAAAGGCTGGGGGGCAAATTAAGCATTACCTTTTGTTACATGCCTGGCACGGTATCTGGCTTATAAACTGGGGCTCAGTAAATGTTAGTTTTCTTCCCTTACCCTTTTCTTCCTCTTCCTTTATCATTTCACACTTTGAATTCCATCTTGCTATCCTCCAGAGTCATAGTAAATAAATATTTTATCTCAAAGGTGGTTTGCAAAATTAAAATCTTTTAAAATAGCAATGTTTTGTGTCTATGCTTAGCTTATTGATTCCCCTGAAAGCCACCCTTTTCAAGTTACAGGCATCCCTTTTAAGGCCTTTGCCATTTCACTTTCCGTCTAATATTTGACACTCTGTTTTGCACTGCGGGGTAAAGAGATAAAAAACAGTCCCTGCTTTGAAGATGCTTGCAGTCTGGTAGCTTGTGTAGTTTATCTGTTTTACCCATGGGAGATAGGGACCAAACAAGGGAAAAAAAGCAAAAGCTCTTATTTGTAATTATTTCCCATGTTAAAGAGAGGGAACTACTGCTAAGCCTGGAAGTGATATACTGCTATTACAAAAACTTTCCCAGACATATCTTTGGTATATTCCTTTATTTTTCTATGATCTTAAAAGTAAATAAAAGTATCACAGTATAACTTTTCTCAGAAAAACCTAACATAATGCAAATTTTCTTTGACCCAATCCTTTGGGGTATTTGATAGGCAAAGAACACAAGACTAAATTCTGTCATTTAAGCTGTATAAATTCATACCTCACTAATAATAGATGTTAAGAGTGAAAAAAATCAACACTTATCACTTGCCTCTTTTGATTTTTCCTTTTCATCTGCTTCTTGATCTGTGAAATAATGTAAGAGTAAGGTAGGTGTAAAGAAAGTGACATATATAAAATACAAATGACTATTATCAACCAACCTTTTAATTTTAAATTTCTTTCTAAAGAAGATCCAAAACGTATATGTAATTTTTATCTTACAACTTTTATTTTATTTCACAATTGTAGGGACACATCTACATTTCTATTTCCATACATAATAACAAAGTTAAACCAAGGAAAAGACTAACATTAACACTATATGAATATAACATCAACGTGTGTTATCTTAACAGATTTAAAAGAATTAATAGGTAGCAAAAAGGATACTGTTTGTTGAGGTAGAAAAGAATGAAAAGATCTCTTTGAAAATGTTTTCTAAGAGATTGTTCAGAAATTTATTTTAGTGCTTTAAAATTGATCCAGTCTCAGATAAGATCTTTTAAATTCCAATTTGAGCATATACTTCCAACCAAATTCCAGCATTACTATCAAATCACTCTGTAGAAACAAACCTTTTTCAGATAGAAGGTTCTTAGCCAGCATATTCCCAAGGTAGTACTCATGAATATTTACTTTCTATATTTGGAAATAAAAATACAGTAAGTATTTTGCAAATACCAAGAATATAACTTGAGAGTCATCAATCTCATTATTAACATTCTCATTTTATAACGTTCCATACTTGATGTTCTGGAAAAAAATAAAATGTACCTGACCACTTTCTTTCTCTTCATGGTACTGTCGAATGTGTTTTCCGTGACATACTTCATAAGTCCAGTAAGACTCAATCTAAGAAAAATGGATGTACTTACATATACAAAAACCACATATGTCAACTGAATTACTTTCTGATATTTTATGTAGCTGAGTAGATTTCTGTCAAGATTTAGAGTAAGCTGTCATTAAATGAAACATTATCATGCCGCAGAAAAATCTGAAGTTTCTGAAACCTATTCATTGTTTTCGCTAATTAGCTGTATGTGAAAACTCTGTGACGAAAACAAGTCTAGAATACACCGGAGATCTGTGATAATATTAGCCTTAGAGGCTATTTTTGACATAGTTGACAAAATAACAATTAGCGTTATTTAATTAAAATTGAATATAAAGAAATGTTCCTTTGAACTGAAAAACGTTCAAAGCATTTTGATAAGTGATATTATTTGAAATCGGTTTTAATGGGTGTTTGCTGCATCTACTATCCAGGAATTTAAATGAACAAAATACTATTAAGCAATAACTCTGATTTACAACTAACTTAAAATCTGATACAACATAATAAAGTAAAAAGAAATATAGAATTATTTTTAAGGGTCTATTGGCTATTGGAAATTTATTTTCTGCTTTTATTAAGTGAACATAAAATACGTACTCTGTAGGAACAACTGCTTTGTTTAAATAGTGGCTCCAATAGTTCTCTTGGATTAGGGCCTTTATAATCCTTTTCTTCTTCCTATGAAAGAACTAGGGTTTAATACTTACAATTATTCTAGAACTTCACCCAATTCTGCTGTCTGGGTATGAATTCATTGTTCAAATCACAAATGCTTGGAAATAAAAAAGGAAAAAAAAGTCAAAACTTTTAATAAGATCCTATGGTTTGCCACTTCTTTCAAAAGCATCGATGTATAAAATATGGAGCCATAGAATAATCTTCCATTCTTTCTTCTCTTAAAAAAAGGTTTGTGAGTATCAGTTTCCTGAATAATTCTTATAAACCTATGTCATAAGTTTTAAATACTTGCATCTGAACAGATTCTACCTATGAACGCCTCAGAATAACTGAATCTTGGAAAATTTTGTAGAATGTATGGGAAAGTTTTAAAGTACATCCCAGTTTCCTATATATTTTTACATTTCAGACTTGAATGCCTTAGGCATATGTGTACGATTGCGCACATGTGTATATATGTTTCATGAAGGTTTAAAACCAAAATGAAACTGAGCTGTCTTTCACAGTTTTCAAATCTGAACAAAACCTAAGAAAGCACTCACTGAGTTTGTAATGTTTCCATTTTACAGACTGTGAAAATATTATGTAATTAGCTCAATAAATTTACTGAGTGGAAGAAGTGAGTTTTAAATTTGTTCAAGGTTCCACAGCTAACCATAGCCTATACCTCAGCCTCCTGGCTCCTAGGCTGGTGTCCTTTTCATTTTACCATGCTGACTCTCCTGTTTCATCTTGAAAGAAGTCATTGCCTTGAAGGATGGATAAGAGGTAGTTAGGGCATTTCAGGAGGAAGAAACGGGCATGAGCTAAGATAGGGAAAAATCATGGGTACCTATAGATTTATTTATTAGAAATTCTTTATAAAAAATGTCACATATACATTTAAAAATTATGCTGTTTCAAAACCCTCATTTCTATAAAAGAAAGCAAGCCTGGAATTAGATTTTCATTCAAAATATTAATAACCGGTTGCTAATTTTTACAAGTTGAACTGTAAAATCAAAGAATTCAAGAATAATAAAAGTGATTACTAGTTGTATGGTAAACAGGATTATTGAGAAACCTGTCATTCAGTTTTATTTTAAAGTATGTGTTTGCAGTGTTTTAAATAATATCTTTGGTGACAGGCATTATCCATATATTTATAAAAAGTTACCTCATCCCCACTTGTCACAAGGGGCAGAATGCATTTATATTTTTCTTTATGTGTAGTTGTCATGATGACATAATTATCTTCTTTATACAAAACTCCGGTTGTAGGCTAGAAATAGAACAAAAAATACACTTTATTTTCTCTGGTTAAATTGTATTACATTGAATAATTTACAGTCTTAGTTTTTTTATTTATTTTGAGAGTGAGAGAGGGCTAAAGAGAGGGAATACGCACGGGGGAGGGGCAGAGAGAGAATCCCAAGCAGGCCCCGTGCTGGCAGTGCAAGAGCTTGATGTGGGTCTCGATCCAACGAACTGCCAGATCATGACCTGAGCCAAAATCAAGAGCTGGATGCTTAACTGATTGAGCCACCCAGATGCCCCGGTAATTTACAATCTTGGGTCAAAGTAATTTATCATGTCAATGTAAGATTTTTAAATGTATTCCTAAAGGAAGGGAAAATATCCTACATATTATTTAAGGACAAAATGAGGATGACAGACTTTATCCAAGTGTTACAATATAACAAAAAAATGAACACAAATGAAATTTGGAGTATAAATGATAAACTGGTAATGCAACAGACTGAAGTTAAAATATGGATTAAAAAGCAATAAGAAGCAATGAATATTCATAGATACACCACTGCTAAATACTTATTATTTCTATTAACAATTATCATCTATATGTGAGACTCTATAGCACTTTACAAATGTACTCTCAATTCCGTTGGATGGGACACTTGAACATAATATAGTGCACTATTTTTCATATTTGGTTAAGAACAGCCTCACGCAGGGCTCGAACTCACAAAGTGTGAGATCATGACCCGAGCCCACGTCATATGGTTAACTGACTAAGCCACCCAGAAGCTCCAGGATAAAATACTTCTAAAGGAAAAAATCACTAGAATCCTCTGTGCTTAATTTTTTTTTAGTATGCATCTTGGGTCAGCAAACACTTTCTGTAAAGGGCCAAGTAGCAAACATTGGGGGCTTTTTTTTTTTTTTTTTTGGTTCATTTATTTATCGAGAGAGAGAGAGAGAGAGAGAGAGAGAAAGAGAGAGAGAGAGAGAGAGAGAGAGCGAGCGAGGGAGCAGGGGAGGGGCAGAGAGAGGATCCCAAGCTGGCTTGGTGCAGTGAGCGCAGAGCCTAACGCAGGGTGCAAACTCACGAAACGGTGAGATCACGCCCTGAGTCGAAACCAAGAGTCAGATGGTTAACCAACCAACTGAGACACCCACGTGCCCCTTAACTTATTTGAATGAGCTCTTGTTAACCTTTTTTTTAGATTACTAAATAGGCTCCTGTATTATGACCAAGGATCCTTGTTTAAAAGACCATTGTAATTGAAGAAGGGAAACAGATTTGAAAGTGAGAGTTGCAAAGTCAAATTTATGATAAAGTGATGCTTAGAAACATTTATTCAGTTGCACCAACAAATTGCTAGAACATTTATAATGCCTTTTGATGTTTTTCAGATATATGCAGAATGTGTGACAATGACTTGTTCAAAGCATGATTCACATTTGCTTAGCAATGGCTGGCCTGAAGTCTTGCCAATTCATTCCCTTTACTGTAGTGAGGCAACCAGTATAATAGGGAAAGATAGGATAAAATAGGCAGAGAGGGAAAGGATAGGACTTGAGGTTCCTGGGTGCGGAAAAAGATGTATTTTGGAACAATACTGGGAGTGTCTGACCACAGCAAACCCCCCTGGGCATAAGGTTCCTCTTAAGAATGCAACAGACACCACCTACTCCCCCTCAGGCATTCCTCAGGAATTTGACAAAAGACCTAAGTAGAAATAAGTATGAGACCATAAACGTATAACTCACAATGATATGGCCATAGACCACTCCTCATTCAGTGGAAATGAGCCAATCAGGAATGGACAACCCAGCACCTAGAGCTATCAAGGCAATGAGGGTAGCACCTGAAAAGGAACGAGGGGTAAGGGTAGGGAGTGATGACCAGAACCTTATCAAACAATGTGAAACTACTATTGTCGGTGGGTATTCACCTTCGAATGCCCCCTCTCTGTAAAGAGAGCTTTTCTACTATTTTTACTTTCTAATCTAGAGTCTATAATAAACTTGCCTGCTGCTTATTCTGTGTCCACCTCTTCATTCTTTGAAGCAGTGAGACAACAAATCCCAGGTATTGAGGTAAAAAAAATCCTGCAACACCAGTAGCATATGACTTAACTGTATTTACCTCTATTTGTGAAGTACCTGCAACTCTGATGTTCAGCGTTGAATTTGACAGCAATATTGACTTGTTTACTAAGATGTTCACCACAATACTAACAATGGAAAAAAACAACTGCTTGTTTGGAATCACAGCAAAGGAAGACAATCCTTTCTGTGTAATAAAAACCACTCTTGGAGTTTTACGTTTATATGATAAAGGAATTGATTCCTCTTGAAAGGATTTCAGCTACCTCCATTTTTGACCTCAAACTTTCTAGTTGGGTTCCTTCCAGCTTGACGCTTGGCAAAGCATCTCCAGGAACCAAAACGACCTCAAATAGTAAGGACTGCCCTGGGCCAGCAAGACCCTGCCCATGACTCCAAAACAATGATTGATTTGACTTCCAATGCCTACTTGCACATACCCACCCACCTTTGCCCCATATTTCCCATATATAAACCTGAAAGTATTTTTGGCGCTTTGGAGAGTCTCTGGGACACTAGTCTGCTGTCTTCCAGGTGTTGGCCTCACTGAAATGAATTCCTATCTTGTTTCACCACCACTCATTTCTCTGCCTTTGGATTTTGTTAGTGGTGAGTGGCTGAATCTGGTCTGTTTGGAACCCGCAGAGCCAGGTGCTTTTGTAACCTTGCACCCCAGCTATCTTCTGGTCTATTGTTTTTAAGATCTACGTAAGGGGTAACAAGAAATAAAAGCCATCACTTGCTTGAAGATGAAGATTTCTCTTTCATTAGTTTTGAAAGAGCTGCTTTCCTCTTCAATAAAACAGACCAAGTAGCAATTCTTCTATCAGAAAACTGCTGAAATAGTGAGTTACTTACTGGGATCCCAAGTAAAAATTTTTTAACAAACTTTACCCTACTTTTTCAAAACAGAAATTACAGGGAAAAAGTTAACCTTTTCTGATTTTCTAACTTAAAAAGCCTTTTTGAACTACCAAAAATGTTTCTTTTTGATTTAGTAAAACAGTTCTTTAAGAAAATGAAGTATAATACTTCTGAATGTATGCAGATATTGTAAAAAAGCTGTTATATATAACTTAATACCTTAAAGTGTAAGAGGTCCTATTAGTGATCTAATAAAAATCAGATTTTAATATAATGAAATTAATCCAAAGGGGTTTGGTACTTTAAGGTTAAGGAACTTTAAAAATATGTTGGCAGGGGAGAAATGCTGAATGTTTAACAAGGGTCTGGAGGAATTAAGATAGAGAATAAGAGACCAAAGTATCTTGATAGAAGCTGTAAAATAGACTCAGTGGCACAACTTGCCAACATATATAACATGCTAGAATGGAGTTGGTCACCATTCTTCCAAAGCATAGTGTCTGCAGAAAGTTTTTGAGTGGGAATACATTTCTATGTTAACAGAAGAAGAGAAAATTAGACTTATTTTGTGGTTTTACTTTGGTGAAGTCTATGAACTCTGTGAAGTAATAAATAGTTGAGCACTTTAATAGACACAAAGATGGGAGGTATTTCATAAGAAAAACATATATACACAAAAATACCTGAATGCTAAAAACCAGTAAACAAAGAATATCAGAGCCATTAATTAATGAACATAAACATTAAAAAGTGTATACCTTTTTGGTGCTTAATAATTATTTAAAATAAATATAAAAGTGAGATTGTAAAGGTTATATAGTTTTGATATATCTGAGTGGGGAGATGATTTAAAGTACAGAAGTATTTTAAAGATAAAAAAAAAATTCACATCTTCTAATCCAGTCTCTTCCAATTTCGGACTGTAGAGAGATAAAGGCCCTTATCCTCTAACTAAACGTACAGCTGTTTAGTTACATATGTCCAACCAACTGGCCCATAAAAGAAAATGACAGTGCCAGGTGAGGAGGGCTGTAGTTTCAGTTGCATAAAGTAGGAAGAGAAGCCTTAGGACTATAAAAGTACTAGAACAAAACCCAAGGGCCAATGATAGTGACTCCCAGAGTTTATTTTTTGCATGAAACCCACAGACCTTCTGCCTAGTCACAGAAAAATGTCTCTAGATTTTTCTCAAAATAACTTAAAAAAATTCTTCAGATATACCCATCTTAGATTATGTTGCACTGTCAAAAAGAATTAAAAATTAAATTTCAAAATAAAATTGATAGATATGTGAAAGGTTGGTACGGGATATATTTAAGACAGATCTTCCATAACCTCTTTTTAGCCAGCACACACCACTGCAAGAAAATGAAATGACAATTTCATAGTAACCTCAAAAAGGACTGGTTTTAGTCATCCACTTACACGTCAGTAAGTTTTGAAGGCTGCATATCAGTGTGCGTTTTTTAATAAAAAAAAAAAAAAACCAACAGGTTCAAGAGTAAAATATTTTAATGACCACATTCTTTAACACTTGTCATGTTCATTTTGTGTGCTCTTTTGAAACAATAACAGAGGATGGACTAAATAAATCATGCTCACCTCAAGACTGTTAAAGTTATGTCTCACTTATAATACAGCTTTATATAAGTATTTTAATATAACAATATTTCATGACATTAATGCAAATATAGACCTGGCTTCCCAGAGAAATATTTACTTAGATAAATTTCAGAATCTCTGAACTACCAAAACAGGAAAACTGAAAACAGAGGAATGGAGAAACAAAGTGTGAAGTATTTGCAAAAACTAACATCTGCAAGAAGAAATCTGTTGTGGTAACCATGACATCTGTTATCCTGGTAAATCTTGCTTTAACATTATGTTATCACTTATTCTTGTTTCAGTGAAGTAGTAATAGAACAATACAGTAATAGAACAAAACAGTCACCCCAAATGTAATGACTGCAGGCAACTGGGGTATGAATTAAAAAAAAAAAAGTTTTTGTATTTTCCAAGACTTCAATTTTAAATAAATAATTACTACAGGGTAAGTATCTTTAGTGCGCAATTTTTATTGGCCACTACCACTACCACAGTGGTAGGAGGACTTTTCAGCAGAGTACTCCCCAAAGACAGAAGGACTGCAAAGTTTCCTTAACTGTTAAGTTATAAATATGTTCATCAGTCCAGGAAAACTGATCACAACATCTCATGTTCTGGGGTTTTAAATTAACAGTCATAATACATCCACATGGTAAAGGATATTCTGAATAGAACGTCGTTGACATCCCACAGGTCAAATAAATAGCCCTCTCAAAAACAACTTTGAAGGAGAAAGAGCTGTGCCTATACACATATGCACGTGTGTGTATACAAGATAGATATACCGAATATGAGGGGGAACTCATATCTGCAGTACAACCGGTTGTGTCGATCCGGTGATGTGTAATACTGAAGAGAAGGCGGCTGATGGAAGAACTGCAGCAGACTTTCTAAAGAGAAGACACAACGTAAGCGCCTGACTTTCTAAGAAAGCTGCTTCCACGGGGTGGGAATGTTGGTAAGCATAGTCTAATGAGACAAACTTAAAAAGGGGAGAGCAGGTAACCTCTGGATCGCCAAAGCGTAGCATGGAGGGCACAACCACATAATGTGTTCTCTAAACACTTGCTGTATGAATGAATGAATGAGAGATAAATAAACCTTTGGATTAGGGAAGGAGGCAGGCGCCTGCAGAGGTGGTTCTGGGGGAGGGCAACGCGCAGGTAACGAGGGAAGGGGCTAAACTCTAGTGCTAGGAGGGAGAGAGAGCGAGCTACAGGATTCGCGGGGGCACTGACCAGAGAGAACTCGGTGCCGGGCCAGTTGACTCGAAAAGGGATGTCATCGCTGAGCTGGGGGAGCGCTCGGCCGCCGCCGGACGCCTCTAAGAGGCCGCAGAGGACCAATAACACCGGCCCGCCTTGGACCAGACTACGCGCGCCGCCTCCTCCTTCCTCC
This sequence comes from Cryptoprocta ferox, assembly GCA_028646485.1. Taxonomy (NCBI): domain Eukaryota; kingdom Metazoa; phylum Chordata; class Mammalia; order Carnivora; family Eupleridae; genus Cryptoprocta; species Cryptoprocta ferox. The sequence goes on along the minus strand of CM053576.1, from coordinate 67,982,301 downwards.
ATCCTCCGCTGCCGATTTCTCCAGCCGTCGCCACAACCTCCTCTGCACACAGAGGAGAGGAGGGGGAGGAGGAGGAGGAGGCGGCGGGACTACTAAGCACCCAGGCAGCCGGGAGCCCAACCGCCGCCACGTCTCCTTCCGGAGAGCAGGGCAACGCCACCTCCACCCACTTCGGCCTTCCGCCACCGTTTCCGGGGCAGGCGGCATATCAACATCCGGGGCCTCCAAGCCATTCGCCTACGGAAGCCCGGACGCCGTTTGGCGTTCTCGCGGTTAGGGGGAGAGGAGAAATCGAACATAGTGGCCTCTGGGGAGAGGACTTCGGAAGACCCCGCCTCGGATAAGGCCTTTCCGCGCGTCAGCGGCGGCACCGAGAGCCGGTGAGTCCGGGAGGCTACAGCCCCTCCCTCCTGCCACCAGCGCGGTTCTCTAGCGGGTGGGCTGCGGCTTGGCTCGCACTGGAGCGGGAAGAGAGTGAGCACGGCGGGTGTCGACTTTAGATGCCAAAATTTGAGGTGGCGATGAGAAGTGAGAAGTGGCGGTGTTTCTGACTGATCTATCCTCTAGCTGTTTTCCTTTCTCCTTTTCTCCGCACGTAGCATCTGTGCGTTTCATCTTTCCCGCTTGAACCTTCTCTCCTCTTCTGCTCTGGGCTGTGGTCATCTCAGTGCCTTGCAGCTACTGACTAACGCAGGGCGGTTCGCTCAGTGTCTCTGCAGCCCTAGGTTAGAGGATACCGGAGTTGAGGAATCCTGTCTTCCCCCAGTATAAGAATGCCATGATTCTCCGAGGGTGGTATGGACGCAGACTCCTCCTGGAGAGGGCAGCTAGACATTACAGCCCCTGCATTTTCACCCGTGGGGCTTCTTCTTCATCCCAGTATTGACGTGTTGGGTTGTTGTTTCATCACGGAAACAGATGTTTCCTTTTTTTTTTTTTTTAAGTTAAATCTTATTTATTTTTTAAGCGTTTATTTTTGAAAGAGGGAAAGACAGAGCGGGAGTGGGGAAGGGGCAGAAAGAGAGGGAGACACAATCTGTAAAGGCTCCAGGCTCTGAGCTGTCCGCACAGACCCGCACGTCGGGCTTGAACTCCGGAGACGCTAGATCTTGACCTGAGCCGAAGTCCACGGCTTAACCGACTGAGCCACCCAGGCGCTGCGCTTATGAGTTTCCTTATGTGAAGTTCGGGGCCAAGAAAATGTGAGGTTATGAACTCACGTGAGGTTAAGATACGTCAGAATAAGATAAAAAATTTTATATTCCCCTCCCCATGCCATTGTTTTCATTTCCAATATACTAGGTTATACAGTGGTAGCTGTAGAGCACCTAGAATTGTCTTTCTGGAGGTGGGTAACACTAGGCTCTCCCCTAAATCCTCAAATTTGAACCAAATAAAACAGGACTGGCAGTCTATTTTTCATCTGAAAAATTTTCTTTTTCTTTTAAAACATAAGGAATGCACAGTACCAAAAAAATTACTTTGATCCAGAATTGAGGTCTTGTTTATTAAGTTGTTTATTATTTATTAGTGTTTAATATGTGCCAGACCAGTGGGTTTGGTAAAATAATAGCAAATAAATGGGTCTCTGTCTTCTGTGCCCCATGGTCTAAGACGCAAGGGAGATTACACAAATAATTGCAACCTGTTGTGGTAATAAAATAGTAGTTAACATTTACTTAGCATTTATTCTGTGGTAGGCACTAGTGTAAGTACTTTACATATATTATGAAGCAGGAACTGTATATTATACAGTAGGGAGATGTAAAAGTAGATATGAAGAAGCAAGTGAGGAACTCCGGTTGGACAGGACTTTCCAGGAGAGGTGACTGTAGAACTGGGGCTTTAAGGATGTGTAGGAGTTCAGCAGGCAGATGGAGAAGTGCATTTCAAGCACAATTCTTGATGATCTATTAGGACTTTTTGGTGTAGTCCGAGGCCAGGACAAGATGGAATCATGAGTAGGAGATTGGCACTGCTGAGGAACAGAGGCAGTCAGTTCCCATTGATGAGGGAACATGAGGCCGGCTGAGGGCCAAGTACAAGCTAGCACCCCCCCCCCCCCCCCAGGTTGGGTAGGTATGATATTCCCTGGAACTTCCAGCTACTCAAAAACAGGATAGCAGGAGAGCTCAGAAAACAAAGGTTAAACTGATGAGTCCCTCCAGTTTACAGGAAAAAGGCAATCCCATCCATAGCCTAAAGAGAACTCCCTACTGTCTTAATGTTAATGCTTTGCTAAAGAGAAAAACCACCTTAGTTTGACAGTAGCTAGGCCTCCAGTAATCTGTGAGTCTTTAGCATATGAAAGTTTCTTTGGAAACTTCTCTTTTGACTATACCTCCCCCAAGTCAATGGTGTATAACCAGTCATTCTCCACAGCCCCAGTGCAGCTCTTTCTGTGTCCTGTCCCTGTGCTTTAATAAAATCACCTTTTGCACCAAAGACATCTTCCAAGAATTCTTTCTTGGCTGTCAGCTTTGAGCCCCCATCACCCCAAAACCTCATCAACATGTTCTGCAGAAGTGTTTGAGTTTTTTTCCAATTTCCAAGTCAGAATTTTTGGAGAGTTTTCTCATTGAAGTCATCCAGTGTGATTCCTTTTTCTCAAGTATATATTGATTCCAAGTGGATTAAAGATGTAAATGAATCACACACAAAAAAGAGAAAACAATATAAGAAACTTTAGGGGAATAATTAGATAATCCTTGTGAGTAAAATAGGAAGTCTTTGTCATGAAAGAAAAAGACAGGCAGGGGTACCTGGATTGAGCCACTGACTTCAGCTCAGGTCATGATCTCACAGTTCATGAGTTTGAGCCCCACGTCAGGCTCTGTGCTGACAGCTCAGATCATGAGCCTGCTTCAGATTCTGTGTCCCCCTCTCTCCGCCCCTCCCCTGCTCTCATTCTGTCTCTCTTTCAAAAAATAAATAAACATAAAACAGGGGCACCTGGCTGGCTCCGTTGGTAGAGCTTGTGACTCTTGATCTCAGTGTTGTGAGTTCAACCCCCCACTTCGGCTATAGAGACTACTTAAAATAAAGTCTTAGAGGAAAAAAAAAAGAAAAAGACACATTTAACTAAATAAAGGTGAAAAACACTTGTAAAGCTCTGGTTTAGTCTCTGGGGCTATAATAATGGAATTTGGCTCAATAGAGCTTATGTTCAAGTAAGGGGGGTATCTAAATAAATAACACATAAGTAAACTCTTTGGTGCTGGAGTTTTGAGGTGATGGTGGGGGGGTTCAGAGCCAACAGCCAAGAAGGAATTCTTGAAGATGTCTGTGGTACAAAAGTGATTTTATTAAAGCATGGGGACAAGACCCATGGGCAGAAAGAGCTGCACTGGGGTTGTGACAGGTAACTGATTTAAAAAAAATTTTTTTTAAGCTTATTTATTTTTGAGAGAGAGAGAAAGCATGAGTAGGGGAGGGACAGAGAGAGAGGGAGACACAGAATCCAAAGCAGATTCCAAGCTTCAGCACATAGCCTGCCGCAGGGCTGGAACCCACAAGCTGCGAGTCCATGACCTGAGCTGAACTCACCCAACCAACCCAACCCCCAGCCCCCCAGGCGCCCCTGGTAACTGATGACCCTGGAGTGGGTTTGAGATAGAGTAAGTGTCTAAGGTGTTTTGGAAGAAGCAAGGTTTCCAGGACTTTGAGGGGCTAGCTCCTGTTAGGAAAATGCCATTTATTATGGTGTAGTAAAGCCTCAATCTTGAGACCCTTCAGATGTGTATCAGGGGCCCATAAGTCGGAATATGATTGCCACCATGTATCTTGGGGGAGCTGAGATAAAGGAAGTTTCCAATGGAATTTTATATGTTAAAGTAGACTTATGGGATCCTGGGGGGCAGGATAATGTTAAGCTAAGATTCCCTTTTGCCCCTAGCAAAGTGTCATCATCCAGGCAGCTGAGCTCCTAGAGGGCGATCACGCTGCCTGTTTTAAGGACTTGTCAATGGGCTGTAGGCAGTAAAGGAATTTACTTTTTCCTTTGCCTTAGTTTCCTTCATCTTGCCCCACTCATCTGGTACTGGTAAATGTTCTTAGAAACTAGGGTTGTGTGAAAGAGAATGTGTGTTGGGTGTGCTGCTTAGGTAGATGGTCAGAGTAAACTGTCAGGAAGTAACATTTGTGTAACTTGAAATGGTGAGGAAGAAGCCACACAAAAATTTCCAGGCAGAGGCCCTGAGGCAGGGACGAGTATGGTGTGTTGGAGGGAGAGAAGGAAGGCCAATGTGGCTGAGTGTAAGAGGGATGTGGTAGGAGATGATGTTTGAGAGTCGGGAAGAGGCCAGCTGGACACAGACTTGTAAGCAGGAGAGTAACAGGGCCTGATGCACATTTGCGAAGATCATTATGGCCACTGTGTGGAAAATTGATTATAGGGGATGTTAGGGGCTGAATTGTGTTCCCCAAAAAGATACGCTGAAGTTCTAACTTCTGGAACCTTGTGAATGTGGATTTATTTGGAAATAGGGGCTTTGCAGATATAATCAAGTTAAGATGAGGTCAGATTGAATTAGGGTGGGTCCTAATCTGCTGACTAGTGTCTTTATAAGAAGAGGGAAATTTGGACACAGACAGGACATACAGAGAGAATACTCTGTGAAGATGGAGGGAGAGAGCGGAGTATGCATCTGCAAACTAAGGAACACCAACATTTGCCTGCAACCACCAGAAGTTAGGAAGAGGTGAGGAAGGAGCCTCCCCAAGGACTTTCAGAGAGAGCATTGTCCTGTTGACACCTTGATTTCAGACTTAATCCCCATAACTATGAAACAGTACATTTCTGTTGTTTAAGCTACGTGGTTTGTATTAAGTTGTTTCGGCAGCCGTAGGAAACTAATATAGTAGGGGGCAAGTGTGGCAACAGGGAGACCAGTGAGGAAGCTGGTAGCAGCGGAGAATGAATAGGGAAAAGTGGCCTAATGTGAAATACATTTTTCAGTAGGGAATCTTTAACTTGCTGGTAGGTTAGATGTGGTATGTTCTTAGAAAGGTGAAATAATTATTATGATATTTTCTATGAGGAACTGGTGGTGCAGTTTATGGAAAGAGGGAAGAACAGAATGTGGACTGATGGAAACCATGTGTTTTTGTTTGTTTTATTTTTTTTTAAAGTAACTTGAAATTTACATGAAAGTCGCAAGAATCAAACCCAAATTTCCCAGTTGTTAACATTTTACTGGATATGTATTTTATGACAATAGCAATAATTTGTGGATCCAGAATTCTGTTTTGTACATGTTAAGTTACAGATATTGACATCCAAGTGGAGCTAACAGGTTGGTTAAATAAGTCTGAAGCTTAGTGGGGAGGTCAGGGCTGGAGTTAGAAATTTCATTGTTATTAGCATGTAGAGGTTATGTTAACAGTTAACAAGGAGTTTAAAGCCATGGTTCTGGCTGAGATCATCTCTGGAAAAAAATGAGAATAACAAAGGGAAGAAAAAGGTCATTGCAACAATTAAATACTGAACAGCATTGAAGAGTTAACAAAATGCACTGGTAAGGCGTGCCCATTGAAGCAGAAAGAAAATTAGGAAACTGAGATATTAAGAAAGTCAAGAGAAGTGTTTTAAGGAGGGAGTTACCAAATAGCTGAGTTAAGTTGAGGATAAGTTAGTAAGCACAGACTTTGGCAGCATGGAGGACAAGTAGAGGGAAAAAAGGCTTGATTGGATCGGACTGAAGTGGAGGGCTTGCTAAGTTATACATTAAATAAAAAACAATGTGTTTTTGCATTTTAGGAGAGTATAGACCAGAGTTTCTCAGCCTTGGCATTACTGACATTTAGGGCCAATGATCCCACGTTGTGAGAGGCTGTGCTGTGGATTGTATGATGTTTAGTGGTATCCCTGGTGATGGGGTTTTGGGGTTGGGTGATGGTGGAGTGGTCCTGAGTCTATGGCAAGAAAGATTTGTTCAAGATGCCTTTGGTACAAAAAGGTGATTTTATTAAAGCATGAGGACAGGACCCGTGGGTAGAAAGAGCTGTACTGGGGTTGTCACAGGTAACTGATTATATACTCTCAGGTTGGGAGGGGGTTTGAGATAGAGTAAGTCTCTAAGGTATTTTGGAAGCAAGGTTTCCAGGACCTTGAGGGGCTAGCTCCTGTTAGGAAAATGCCATTTATTATGGTGTAGTAAAGCCTCAAGACCCTTCAGATGTGTATCAGGGGGCCATAAGTTGGAATATGATTGCCAGCATGTATCTTGGGGGAGTTGAGATCAAGGAAGTTTCCAAAGGAATTTTCATATGTTAAAGTAGACTTATGGGATCCTGGGGGGCAGGATAATGTTAAGCCAAGATTCCCTTTCACTCTGCCTGTTTTAAGCACTTGTCAAAGGGCTGTAGGCAGTAAGGGAATTTAATTTTTAGTTTGCCTTAGTTTCCCACATTATCATGGCAAGCACTTAAACCCTTTTCCTTTGTTCTTGAGTAGCCAGGAGTGTCCAAGAAATATCACACATATTCCACTTGGCGGGGAGGAGGGAGTGCTGTTAGCCTGTACTATACTCTCAGCTTGCCTTATCCTCCCTCATCACCTGGTTTGTGTCCATTACATGCTACTAACAGTCCCTCCCCATCGATGTGTGACAACCAAAAATGTCTGCAGATACTGCCAAATGTCCCTTGGCAGGAAAAATGGCCCATGATTGAGAACTGCTGGTTTAGATTCTTAAATGAAAACCTTGAATATTCGTGATAAATTTTTAGGCAATAGCATTTTGTCACTGATTGAGAAGATGTTTATGGGCAAGCAGGGGACCTTCCTAGCAGTTCAAAAACTTGTCAGAGGATTGAGTACCTACTTTGCTTATACTTCAGATGGTACTGTGCTAAAACAGTGGCACTGTTGGCATTGTGTCTTTGCTGATTCATTAAGTCACTTAATCTTACCTTGCACTAACGTCATTATTATACACACTGATCATCATCATAGAGGACTACAATATAGATAGGTAGAAGATTGTTCTGAATCTGGGTTAACCCTATCATAGCCTAGAAATTGTTATTTTGAAAAAAATAGTCAACACTGTTTCATTTAATAGTCTTGACTTTTTCTCATATAACTATAGTATAAAATATGTAATTTTAAATTTCAGTTATTTTAACTTCTGATTCATGGATTACGGAAAAATCCTTCTTTGTTTGGCAAAACTACCTTTTTCTGCATATAAGAGAGTTAATGCAGCAGTTTTCAACTAGTTGCAGAACTGCAGATCTGGGAGGGAACAAGAAAGTTGTGTAGTTATTCATCTAACAAATACGATTTTGGAGCACTGTCCTCAGTACTAAGGGTGCTATAAAATGATGTAGATACAGATCAAGCCCATCAAAATGTTACCACCTAGAAAAGGAGATAGGACTTGTATGTAACTAATTATACTAAGTGGGAAGTGTGGGAGAAGCACTGTACAGATAAAGTATTGCAGACATTCAAAGGAGGGAGTGATTACCTCTAGCAAGGGTTGAGAGGAAGGAAGGGTAGAAACTAATAAAGTAGACCTGGCATTTGTATTGAGCCTTAACAGATGGTAGGATTTGGATTTAAATAGCTGAGAAAGGCCTATTCTAAGTGGATAAAAGAACATGAGCCTGACTTATTGAGATCAAAAGTAATTTGGTTTGAGTACAGGAAGGAAGCTTGGGAATGACATAAGGAGTTTAATACGTGGTAAGGGTGGCATTTCACCCTGGTGGGAAAAGGATTTCTAAAAAAAATTTGTTTAATTTGAGAGAGAGTGAGCATGCATGGGGAGGGGTTGAGAGAGAGAGAGAGAGAGGAAAAGAGTCCCAAGCAGGCTCTGCACTGTCAGCACAATGACCTGAGGCAAGATCAAGAGTTGGATGCTTAACCAATTGAGCCACCCAGGTGCCCCAAAAAGATGTTTTAACTAATAAATAGTGCAAGTATAATTTGCTATCCACATATAAGAAAACCAACTAGATCCCCTCTTCATAAAATACACAGAAAGTAAATTGTAAAGGGGTTTAAGATATGTATCTATATGAAGAAATTAGGAGAATATTTATGTAACTGGAGTAGAGATGACATTTTTTAGTAAGAGAGGAAATCCAGATGCTATAAAAGGAAAGATAGACCTGCTATAATAAATGTTTTAAAATTAGTAGTTTCTGTTAAAATTCTACAAACCCTGGCTTAGTGATTTTACTTTTTGGATTTTCTCCTTTAAAAACAAAAGCCCTGGGGTGCCTGGGTGGCTCAGTTGGTTGAGCATCCAACTTCAGCTCAAGTCATGATCTTGCAGTCAGTCTGTGAGTTCAAGCCCTGCATCAGGCTCTGTGTTGACAGCTCAGAGCCTGGAGCCTGCTTCAAATTCTGTGTCTCCCTCTCTCTCTGCCCCTCCCCTGCTCTGTCTCTGTCTCTCTTAAAAATAAATAAAGATTAAAAAAAAAAAAGCCCCAGGGCGCCTGGGTGGCTCAGTTGGTTAAGTGTCCGACTCCTGATTTTGGCTCAGGTCATGATTTCATGGTTCATGATATCGAGCCCCATGTTGGGCTCTGCGCTGACAGCGTGGAGCCTGCTTGGGATTCTCTCTCTTCTTCTGTCTCTGCCCTATCCCCCCTCCTCCCCTGTGTTCTTTCATTCTCACAAAAATAAGCTTAAAAAAAAGATAACTTAAAAAAAAAAAAAGCCATGATACATAAGGATGTATGTACAAAGGTATTCATTGTGGCATTATCTATAGTGGCAAAAAAAACCTCTCGATATCTGAATTCCCATCATTGAGTTTATGGCTGAATAAATAATTACATACAAACTCTGTGAAACTGAATAGTGAGGGGCACCTGGATGGCTCAGTTGCTTAAGTGTCCAACTTGGGCTCAGATCATCATGATCTTGTGGTTCGTGGGTTCGAGCCCCTCGTCAGGCTCTGTGCTGACAGCTCTGAGCCTGGAGCCAGCTACAGATTCTGTGTCTCCCTCTCTCTCTGCCTCTCCCCTGCTTGCACTTAGTCTCTCTCTCAAAAATAAATAAATGTTTAAAAAAAAAGATTTTTTTAAAAAAATAGATGTTAGGAGTTAGGCTTGGTTAGATTCTGATGACAGCTCTGCTACCTAACCATATGTCTGACCTTGGGAGTGTTACTTAACCTCTTCAGAACTCTTATCCTTCAAATGGAGAAAATAAGTAGTAAGATGTAAGAACTAATGATGACTCACTTTTATTATATATTCTGTTCATGTAACAGATGTTGTGTCCAGGCTCTATTTTAAGCACTTTATATTAACTTATTTGATTTATTCCTCATAATAACCCAAAATGTAGGCTTTATTGTTTTCCCCATTTTACTGATGAGGAAACTGTGACACATCTAATACTGTCTTCTAATATAATTCACACACATAAAATTATATATTTATGCCATGCTGTAAAATATGCCATAATAAAACTGTAAAATTTTTTTCAGTTGAAATTTTTATGAATCACAAATGAGAACCAAACAGTTTGGCTTTGAGTTAAAAGTTACCCCAAATCTCTTTATTGTTTCTTATTTAGACATAAAAAGGGCAAAACCAGTAAAAACAATGACATTTACTCAACTGAACAGCTGGTGTGCAGTCTGAGATTGTGTAGTACTAATTACTCCAGAGGCTGCCGAAGAATGTAATTGCCCTTTTCTCTTCATTTTCAATACTGATTTTTCCCCCTCCAATTCCTTCTTTGAATATAATTTATTCCACAGTAATAAGAAAGAAGACATAGGAGAACTGGGATTCACATTTTGGGAAAGATGAAGGAAAAGAAAAGCTTTTGGCCTTTAGACGCTTTTGGTTAAAATATAACACACACAGATGACAGAATGCCAGCAAATACACAGGTGCAAATGTGAGTATTGTATTTGTTTCTTAGGCATAGGAGGAAAAAAGGAGAGTGGAAATTTGATTTCAAGCCAAGCTAGCATGATTCTCTTTTTAATCCCATGCTTTATATTTTTAAGTTTTTACTAAGAAATTTCTGCAAGAATAAATTAAAAATATTTTTTAAATTTATTTATTTTAATGGGTGGGGGGAGGCAGAGATAGAGGGAGAGAGAGAATCCCAAGCTGGTTCCACACTATCAGTGCAGAACCTGATGCAGGGATTGATCTCATAAAGTGTGAGATCATGACCTGAGCTAAAATTAAGAGTCGAATGCTTAACCAACCCAGCCACCCAGGCATCCTGTACAAGAATGAATTTTTAAAACTCCCAAATATGCAACAACACCTGTGTACAACAGTACCTATGTTGTATTCTTGCCAAGCCTAAGAAAATAATCAAATCCAAAATGTGGCACCTTGAATAAGACCAATGGCCTGGACGTTGAAAAAAGTCAATGACTAAGAATGAGGGGAGACTTCTATATAACCTAAGATGTATACTTCTATCACATCTTAGGAAAATAATAATGATTTCAATCTTTACTGTTTATTTACCTTTATTCCCTTTCCAGTCAAAGTTCATGACTTGTATTTGATTATTTTCTTAAAGTCTACTATAACATTCCCCCTTTGCCGTATATTTTAAGGCTCACTATTTTTTTTTTGTTTTACTATGAAAGAAAGTAACTGCTGCCAGTTAAACTTATGTCATGCTATCTAGTTTCAGGTGTATTATACTTGCTCATTTTTTAAAAAAAGTTTATTTTTGAGACAGAGTGAGTGCCTGAGCAGGGGAGGGGCACAGAGAGGGGGACAGAGGACTAAATTAAAGTCGTTAATTTCATTTTGTTCCTTTTTAGTGTTTAGCATAGTGCCTGGCATGTTGTAAGTATTTAATAAATCATAGTATTATTATGTTTGTTTAATTTAAACTCTTTTTGTCTCATTTTCATTATCGAAGAAAATGGGGATTAATATATGTAAAGTGCCTAGAATAGATTTTGGCATATGTAGTATTTGCTACATAAAGTTCATTATTATTCTTTGATCCATGAACAACTATTTTTTTCTATGAGGCTTTCTCTGATCTTAATTAGTTTTAATTAATAATTTGCCATTCTTTATTCTGCTTGTATTTAAAAAAATTTTTTTAATGTTTATTTTTAAGAGAGAGAGACAGAATGTGAGCAGGGGAAGGGCAGAGAGAGAGAGGGAGACACAGAATCTGAAGCAGGCTCTAGGCTCTGAGCTGTCAGCACAGACCCCGACACAGGGGTCAAACACATGAACCGTGAGATCATGACCTGAGCTAAAGTCGGACGCTTAACCAACAGACCCACCCAGGTGCCCCTGTATTCTGCTTGCATTTTATGTCATGGCCTTTATGTTGAATAAAATTGACTTGCTTTTTTAAAAATGTATTTATTTAATACATAAATAAATGTATTTTTACATTTATTTACAGGGGAAGGGCAGAGAAAGAGAGAATACCAAGCAGTCTCCTCAATGTCCCCACTGGCTCCTCACAGAGCCTGATGTGGGGCTCGAACTGAAAAACTGAGATCAGTATTTGAGCTGAAATCTGGAATCGGCCTCTTTACCAACTGAGCTACCTAGGCACCCCTTGGTATGCTTGGTTGTATATGTCTCTCCACCAAATGTGGTTCTTTTTTTTTTTTTTAATGTTTATTTGGGGGGGGGTGCGGCAAGAGAGAGAGAGAGAGAGAAAGAGAAAGATCACAAGCAGGGGAAGGGCAGAGAGAATCTGAAGCAGGCTCCAGGCTTCAAGCTGTCAGTGCAGGACTCGAACCCACAAACCGTGAGATCAGTACCTGAGCTGAAGTCAGATGCTTAACCTAGTGAGCTACCCAGGTGTGCCAAATGTGGTTCTTGAAAGCTGGTACCTATGTTTTTTATTTTGGTCTTGTTGTGTAGTCACGGCTTGTCACATATCACTAGTCCCTCATTTTTGCTGGGTCTTAATTGATGAGGAGGTGTGACTGGAGCATGGGGTGGGGTGCATTATTGGGAAGTGAAATGTGACAAATATGCTGATACCAGATTATAAATAATTGAATAACAGATTAAAGAATTTGAAGTTTGTTGGAGCACCTGGTGGCTCAGTCAGTTGAGCGTCTGACCTCAGCTCGGGTGGTGATCTCACAGTTTGAGGGTTTGAACCCCTCTTCAGGTTCTGTGCTGACAGCTTGGAGCCTGGAGCTGCTTCAGATTCTGTGTCTCCCTTGCTCTCTGCCTCTCCCTACTCACACTCTGTCTCTCTGAAAAATAAATAAACATTAAAAAAAAGTCTTAAAAAAAAAGAATTCGAAGTTTGTTCAGTATGCTGTGGAAGGCATTCCTGATTATTGATCAGATTAGTTCCCTATTTTATAAAGATAATTGAGTGCACAGTAGAGAATGTATTGGAAGGAAGAAAAGAGTTTAGACGTTAAGTAGAAGGTGGCTCCAGATATATTAGAAGGCGCCCCTACAATGAAACGTTCTGCTCTTTTGGCCTTAGTGATATCAGATGCTTGCTTACTAGTGTCTGGTGCATCAGGGTTGTAAAGAATGAAACAGATCTTTGGGTTAAATCAGGGAGGGATCACTGGGAACTTGAGACTACACTGATTATGTGAGTATAGCAAGAGTAAAAGTAGATTGGAGGGGCATTAAGAGGAGTTAATAAGGAAGTAGAACATTATAGTTAAAAATAAAATTCTGTGTTACACACACACATACACACACACAGGAATATTACTCAGCCATAAAAAAGAATGAAATCTTGCCATTTGCAGGAATATGGGAGCTACAGTATTATGCTAAGCAAGATAAGTTAGAGAAAGACAAATACTGTATGATTTCACTCATGTGGAATTTAAGAAATAAAACTAGATGAACATAGGTGGAAAAAAGAGAGGAAAACCATAAAACAGACTTTTAACTCTACAGAACAAACTGAGGGTTTGGGGAGGATTGGTGGCTGGGGGAATGGGTTAAACGCATGTTTAAGGAGGTGCTGGATGAGGATTAAGGAATGTACTTGTGATGAGCACTGTGTGTAGTATGGAAGTGATGAATCACTAAATTGTACACCTGAAACTACTGTTACACTATATGTTAACTAATGGATTTAAATTAAAACTTGAAAAAAAATTTTGTGAAGGATAGGAAAGTTGAAAGAATAAAAGAAATTGTAGGGTCAAGTGTTGGTTTTTCCAGTTATAGAATGTGTGTATGTACGTTGTCAAAGTCTTTATAAAGACAAGAAAGTTCACTACAGTTAAATCAAACCACCAAGAGATTAGTGTTAAACTATATAATATTTTATTTTTTTAAATTATTTTTGAGAGAGAGACAGAGCGCAAGTGGGAGAGGGGCAGAGAGTGGGAGACACAGAATCTGAAGCCGTCTTCAGGCTCTGAGCGGTCAGCAAAGAGCCCAATGTGGGGCTCGAACTCATGAACTGTGAAATCATGACCTGGGCTGAAGTCAGATGCTCAACTGACTGAGCCACCCCAGGTGCCCCAACTATATAATATTTTAGGAAGGGAAAATGAAATTTACAAAGAATGAAAAAACCCTGAAATTAAATACAGCTTATTTTCATCATATAAACTTGACATACAGAAGAGTAATTTTAGTAGTTGTCTCTGGAGGAGTTAAAATTAAAAAATTACAAACTCATCCCACTAATTTTTGAGTTTTTAATATATGCTTAGGGTGAATTTATTTTAAGGCTTTAGAAATGCTTAAAAAGAGATTGTTAAGAGCTGAATAAATACACAGAAAATATAGTCACATATTTTTGGTGAGAAAAGATACATATAATTGGGATATTTCATAGGTAGATGTTTTTAAGTTTATTTTGAGACTGCGTGTGAGCGAGCGCTCATTCATGTGGGGGAGGGGCAGAGACAGAATCTTTAGAAAATCTACCCCATCAGAGATTTATATGAAAAGTTTCTTTTCTTAATGTAGGGTTTACACTCCTACTTTTCTTGAATTACTAAAACTTGAAACCTAACCAATATTTGTACTCTGAGGAATGAGAGTCTAGTTTTGTGTGTGATTAGGAAAGAATGAGAAAAAAAATGTCTTGAAAGTGAGACCCAAGGACTGTAAAGATAGACAGTTTTGCTAACAAAAGTTAAGTTAGGCTTTAGGTAACTTGATACCTTTCTTTTCATTCCTGCTGACTCCGAGGCTTTAAACCCTAGCTTCTCTCTAATTCAGTACTATTTATTTAACCTATTTTGGTCATGTTTCTCCCTATCGCAGTGAAAATGAACATCCATTGTTTTTGACCTCTTTGGAATATGGCCTCCCTATAGATGTTGATGGTGTATCATATTTATAATTAAATATTTTCTAGTCTAACTTGTGACTGAAAGCCTAGAAAGAGAAAAAATGGGCATCCCAAAGTTCCTCATTGCTCTTTATATTCTGTAACAGTTATATATTAAATGGTAGAAGAATCACTCTGGGGAGGTCACAGACTCTTGGACTTAGGTTTATTTGTAAAACACAAGGCTGTATCACTGAAATCACCTATGTGAGTCTTGCATAGGCTCATTATATTTGTGGGAATCTATATAACATACCGCTATAAAAATTTAATGGGACGCCTGGGTGGTTCAGTCAGTTGAGCGTCTGACCCTTGATTTCGGCTCAGGTCAAGATCCCAGGGTCATGGGATCTAGCCCTCTGTCGGGCCCCTCGCTGAGTGTGGAGCCTGCTTAAGATTCATTCTCTCTCTCTCTCCCCCTCTCCACACCCCCCTCCCTTTGCACTTCTCCCCCACTTGCCTGTGCTCTCAAATTAAAAAAAAAAAAAAAGATTCAAACTTTAACATCTTTATGTAACAAATTATGTACTATTTCATTTTATAAAAACAGTTAATCTTTTTTATCTCTTGAAAAAAATACGCTGGATAGTAGAGATGGTGAAGTTCACGTGGGTTTTTAAATATATTGTAGAAAGATCTTGTGATTTAGAGTGAGACAGACCAGGATTTCTGCTTCTTAACAGATATGTAACTGTGCAAGATACTGTGGAAACAAACTCAGAGGAGTTACCCAGAAAATGCTTCCATATTTAAAGTGCCTAGCATATCCTTATGAGATGCTCATTAATGAATATTAAGTACCTTTTCTTGTTTTACAGGACAAGTGAAATGCCTTCTGGAAAACTAATAATGAAAATGTTGGGAAAAATTTAAAAATTATATAGCTGAGTAAATTACCAAGTTAGGTGTTACTAAATAGAAAAACATGGAAATGGCTACTTTCCCTGCTGTGGTAGGACAACTTTATTTAATGTGAAAATTTCCTGTCCCTGCCCTGATTGTTCTTTCTCAAAAATAAACATTAAAAAGAGAAAAAGAAAAAGAAAAGAAAGAATCTTGATTAGGGGCACCTGGGTGGCTCAGTCAAGAGTCTGCGATTCTAGAGCTTGGTGTTATAAATCCAAGCCCATGTTGGGTGTAGAGATTACTTAAAAATAAAATCTTAAAAAAAAAGGAAAAATAATCTTGATTAGAATCAAGATCAATTCTACATGAGTTAATCTTGTACATTTTAAAAACTACAATTCTTTTTTCTTTCATGTTTGTTTTGAGAGAGAGCGCACAAGCAAGCAGAAGAGGGGCGGAGAGAGGGAGAGGGAGAATCCCAAGGAGGCTCTTTGCTGTCAGCACAGAGCCCAACACAGGGCTTCATCTCACAAACCATGAGATCATGACCTGAGCTGAGATCAACAGTTAGATGCTTAACCTACTGAGCTACCCAGGTGCCCCTAAAAAACTATAATTTTAAAAGGCATTTCAAACACTAAACTTTCATTATATATATGGTTCTGTTAATTTGTAATATCAGAATGGCCATTTATCTTTTTTTAAACTTCAGTGTAAGATTAATACAAAGTGAAGGAATGACAGACTACATTTAGTAGATGTGATTTGTATAATGTAAGTTGTGCTTTTTTAGTGGAATGTTTTTTTCCATGTAGTAAAATGCATTTATTCAAAAAAGGAGAAGTACAGTACATTATAATTCCAAGGAATTTTTTATATTAAAAATACCAGTCTTTTTGACTTAAATTGGAAAGGGTCTTATATAATACCTGAACAAGGAAATTCACAATCAAGGTTGAAATCTTGTCTATATTACCATATATTTCTAATTACACATTATTTTAAGCTTGTATATTTTAAACCATGGTTATAGGATTACTGTACAGAAATATATTAAAGGTATTACCTTTTGGTTTAATTCTTTACAACTTCAAAATAGAATTGTGATATGAAATGACAGAATTATTTTTACTCTGATAAAAACAAGCTCTGAACTGAGTATTTCATTGTATTTTTCTAAAGAACTCACTTCTTGTGAGCAAGTGTTCAATATTATATATTTAGGAAGCCTTTATTATTATTAAAACCTGAATTTTTTCTTTAACTCTATCCCAATATTTTAAATATTTATGTTTTTAGGATACATGCAATTAAAATACACATTTGATCATATCTTGAATAATATAACATTAAAAATAAATAACATCTTCAAGTAAACAAATGTTTCCAAATCATATTGCCATTGTGCATGAACCTATTCTCTGAAGCCTAAAAGCTCTGCTTGTTTAAAAAAGTCAATGATTATGTCTTTACAAGCAGTTGAGGTTCTGTTTTCCTTCTAAACGTTCCTTTACTAATTTTTCCAAAGAGAAAAGATGCTCATCTGCATCTTCTGGCACAAGGTTCCTAACAGAATTTGCAAGTTCAAAAAGATACTCTGTATTTTTTCCACTTGGACCAGCTGCATTAAATATTTGATCAGCAATGTCTTCCAGAGGGGCAGGACCAAGATAATTAGGATTATCACATGTTCCGATATATAGTAACACAGTGAATGGTTTTGTTGTAGAATCTTTTGGATAAAAAATGACTGTTGAGGTCCTGTAGCCTCCTTTCTCTCTGACGTCAAGGTATGCTTTTACTTCTTCTTCCTTTCCTACTGGCAGTCTGTAAGCAACACCCCATACACGACCCTGTTAAAAAATGAAAAGAATGTATTATTTAGAATTTAGAGGGCTAAAATAGGTGAAGATATGTTATGTTCTAAGAAAATAGATTATATATTCTTAGAAGTCAGTGTAGTTTTGCTTCACTAAAAGTACACCGGCTCAGGTCATGATCTCACGGTTTGTGAGTTCAAGCCCTGCGTGGTGCTTGACAGCCTGGAGCCTGCTTTCGTTTCTGTGTCTCCCTTTCTATCTGCCCCTCCACTGCTCACACTGTCTCTGTCTCTGTCTCAAAAATAAACATTAAAAAAAAGTGCACTCAGAGGTACAAACTAAACAATAAAGAAAATCAGCATTTTAAATTCATCCGTCTTAAAAAGTCATTTCTTGCACACTAGGATATTTATCATTGTTAAAGTTTTAAAAATCCTATCTTTTAACTAGTGGGACTGAAAGAAAATCAGGTGTTCATTTGGTCATTAAACAAATGTAGCTCTAAATTTTTAAATCGGTAAACATTTCACGATGGTATAGGACAGTAGTTTCCAAACTGTTTCATGGAGTGTTGTAGCCACTTTGGAGCCTACCTTAGGGGATGTAAGTGCTGGGTGCTCGCTGGGAGGGCTTTGATACCCCAACTTATTTTAGCTAGAGCTGAGCATCGCTTATCTTTTTATGTACCAGCTATTCCCTTATTTACAGAAAGGGTTCTTTGTTTTAAAAGGTCTGTAAGAAAGCAGTCAACTACTTAAGGCCATAGCAAGTTCATTTTATTTGTTGATTTTCTCACTGCCGCTTTCAAATATCCTTTGTAAATTATTCCATGCCGAATACTAAATGGCAGTCTCTTTTTGTTGAGAGCCCATGAACAAAGTGTCAGTAAAAAACTGGATGCAAAAGTTTTTTGGTTTGTTTTTTAGTGTTAATAAAATAACTGATATAAGCAGGATTTACAGTTTGGAGTTATAGATTATCTAGTTTCTTAACAACCCTTAATTACTAACTTTAATTATTAAAATTCTAGGTTGCTATGTATGTTCTTGAATTTTTTTTTTAATGTTTATTTTTTGAGAGAGCACAAGCTGGGGAGGGGCAGAAGGAGACGGGGACAGAGGATCCGAAATGGGCTCTGTGCTGACAGGCTGACAGCTAGCTGGATGTGGGGCTCAAACTCACATACTGAGAGGTCATGACCTGAGCCAAAGTTGGATGCTCACAGGACTGAGCCACCTGGTGCCCTGTTCTTGAGTGAGATTAACATTGTGTAAAAACAAAGTGCTGTTTATTGACTTTAAGTAAGAGTTACAGTTACCAGTTTGAAGCCATTTTTATAGATGCTTTTCCTAATGTAAATTATGAAAGCATTTCATTATTTCACCATTATTCATTTGCTGTTGATAGCTGCTTGACTTTTATATATCAAACTCCTTTCCAAAGTTAAATCTTTACCTTCACAATATAAAAGTTTGAATCTGTGCCTCAATAAAATGATTGAAAATATTTAAGAAACAGAGGACTGTCTTTTTTCTAGTGCCCCAAACCTGTTTAAAAACCTGTTGTGCTACTAAAAAATTAGGCAAGAAAGGAAGTGATAATTCCTGACAGGGATTTTTGCTGAGAATAGTAGACTCCTAGCAAATATGAGGAGAGTTTTAAGGGTTCCATTTGCTTCTTAGTGGCAGTCTGAGGGCTCGCTCCATTAATGCGAAATTCTTAGTCAATAAACTCAGTAAGGAAAAAAAAAAGACTACATGCCATTTGGTTTTATTTTGTTGTCTACCCTGCCTTCTGCAGTCCAGCTTTTCCCAACAGTTAATAAGAAACACAATAAACACAGAGAGGAATTCTAGACCTAGGGTTCAAACTGTCCATGATGGACTGTTAATAAAATTTCATTGATTATTAAAACTGAGAAACATCTCAACATTTTATATGACTAAAGACTATACAAAAAAGAATAATACCATACCCCAGGATCTTCAACAAGAGTCACAACTCTTCCAGGCTGTTTAAAAAAAGTAAAAAAAAAAAAAATTTTTTTCTGAATCAGTTTATCAGCTAACCGAGCATTACCAATTTATTGTTGACATGGAATATTTTAATTGTTCATGACATGGAATATTTTAATTGTTCATAGTAAACACCTCCCGAAAGCACTTATCTTTATGATAAATTTTCAAGTGAATTAAATAGAATATACATTATCCAAACTATCTTGACTTTTCTAAAAGATTCCCTTCAATTTGTGTATGTTAGCTATATTATGTTTACTTAAAATGGATATATTTTAAAAAGCACCTGTGACTAAGGCTCATGTAAAATGAAAGATAAAGGAAGAAGCAATTATAATGGAAGTTCTGATCAGATTGCTATAGTTTTATTAGGGAACAAAACATGCTCTTCCAGAGTGCTTTACTATAAAAGGGAAGTGGTTCTCAAACTTTAAGGTAGATCACAATTACATGGAAGGTTGATAAACACATTGCTTGGCTACAGTCCCAGAGTTTCTGATGCTGTAGATTTGGAGCTGTCTCAGAATTTGCCTTTTTTTTTTTTTTTAAAATAAGTGCACTTCCTAAGTACATGCCAAAGGCTATGTATCTGCTGACATGTTAGCATCATTAGTGAGAATGCTGAATTCTAAGCCACATTTTAACATATTTATTTGTCCATTGCCTGGCATACAGGGAGCATAAATAATTCAGGTATTTGTGTCATCTTCATTGCTATTTCCTTTTAGTCTTTGTCCATTTGTGAATTTGTAATCATGGAAAACATGGGATTTGGGATTATGTTTCTTATTTAATTATTTTCCTGTTAATGTTATACATTTTAAGTTGCCATAATATTGTATCATCAATGAACTATAATTTAAACATTCCTGTATTGTTGAGCATTTAGATTTGACTTGTTTTCTATTCAAGATAATGCTATAATGAGGATACATATGTTGATGTAGGTCATGTAGGCATTGCCATATTACTTTTAATTTCAAGGTGAATTAGGAGCTATTTATTGAATACCTAGTGTGGGTTGTAGAGATGATAAAACCTTAATTCTTCCTTTTAAGAGCTTATAATTCTGGAACACAAACTTAACATGTGAAATAGAGAATACTTCAAGGCTAAGATGTATGGTACGAGTGCAGTTAAGAATTCTGAGTCTTGGGTGGTCAGAAAGGAAGACAAAATTCTGGCAAAAGGCCATGATTCACAAGTGCAGGCCTAGAGGCAAGACTATACCAGGCTAAATGTATGACTTCAGCAGAGGACCTCACCTGGAAAGAAGATGATTCAGAAAGATAATTGGAGAGATAGGATAGTCAGATTAGAAGAGCCATAGAATGGAGGTGAAATTAGGGGACAGTGGAAAATTAGAAGCCACTGAAATTTGGGAGAAATCAGAAATTAGGAGCTACTGTAGCACTAGAGTAGCAGCTGACGGGCATGATAAAAGGTGTTTGGGGAAGGTGAGTGGTAAAGTGTATAGTGTGATTAGAGAGGGAAAGAGGTAGACCCTGAGTAAGAAATGTTAGTGGTCCAGGTATCAAGTTCTGTACTCCGTCTTTCCTTGTCTCCCCTTATATCCTGCAGTCACCAATTATTGGTAGCTCTGTTGATTTTTTTTTTTTTTTTGTATGCCGTTCCTCTGTATCCTTCAGTTGCTTCCTTAGGGACCTCACTGCCTGCCTCTAGTTTTGTTTACCTCTAGTCTGTTCTCTACTTGGCACTGGAATGACTTTCTAGTGCAAAAATTGGGTCACTCACTCCAGTGCTTTGAATTTTTTCAGAGTTTTAATATCCTACAGGATAAAATTAAAAGTCCTCAGCATGATTTAACTACAAACCTTATTTCTTACCAGTTTTCCCCTCAATCTGTACTGATTTATTTATAAC
Source organism: Cryptoprocta ferox (assembly GCA_028646485.1). Taxonomy (NCBI): domain Eukaryota; kingdom Metazoa; phylum Chordata; class Mammalia; order Carnivora; family Eupleridae; genus Cryptoprocta; species Cryptoprocta ferox. The sequence goes on along the minus strand of CM053576.1, from coordinate 67,961,482 downwards.
TTTTACAAACATATCTTTGGATATACTCAGCATGGAGTGCCCTTGCTTTTTTATCTGGGGGATACCCTCCTATACTATATCCATAAAGGCTTGGCTGACTCCCCAGGTGACTTTGCAGCAGATCCTTCTCCTAAACTCCGATTTTTCCGTTTATTCACTTGTCTCCTACTTACCTATATAAGTGCTCAGCAGTAATTGTTGAAAGGGGGAGGAGTGGTAGAAAAGTCCTGGACTTAGGTGGTGGCAGTTGAAACAACACAAGAGTACGTAGGAAATCATTTTAAGGGGAAATAAATGGACCCCCTGTGACTGCTTATGGATGAACAGACATGAACTTTTGGCACTACTGAAAATTTACATGGAAATATTTTCTAAAACTTATGTTCTTTGTCTCTAAAATACATCTATGTTATTGAGAAACAATGTATATTTTTAAGTCACATGAAAGCTTTCTTGGGGGACAAACTAAAGCAGAGGTCTTTTCAAGCTGAATGGAATGGAGGATATTGTGAAATGAGTCATTATGAGTGCTTTCATTGAGTAATGAGTAATTTTTCTGATCTAGATCTAGAAAAGTTAGAGATTTAGTAAATGTTCATCACCTTTATGTTAAAATGTTTCTTCTTTTTGAAATTGAAATATATTCTCTCTGCTGTGAACAATTTTTCACATTTAAATAAATCCTTAATTTGGGTGAGACCTTGCCATTTTTTAATATATAAATGAGATGCTTAATAAAACTTAGGAAGAAATTAAAGTTTAATGAAGCTAAAAAGAAAGCAAAATTGAAGTAGGTTTGGTATTTTTCCCACAAATGTCACATTCCAGTATGTGGAAATGAGCCTAACATTTGTTAAATAATACCACATTTCATATGTAATGACTAACTTACTAGGAGCGTATGTTGCTGTTAAAAAACATAGTCCTATAAAACAACCATGTCATTCTTCTAATTTGTTGGATATCTTTGTAGCCTTTTGTATTCTTGTTTGACACTTAATATTTACATAAGGCTGGTGATCCACTGTAATAAAAAATATTAAGTAAAATAGTATTCTTTTCAGTTTTTTTTGGTAACAAAACAGTATACTTAAAAAAATACTTAGTTTCCTTTAATTTGCTATGATGTATTCTTCAAATAAAAGTAGGTATAAAACTATTAGCCATTGCAGTCCCCCATCCCCCAACTTACCTGCCCCATATTTTAGTAAAGATAAGTAAAAAGATACTAGCTTTTACAGCTCCTTTCTTCTTTTAAAGGATCATGAGCTGTTACATTGACTTGACAACTTCTTATTGTTGTTTCGACAGTATACATGTCTCAATATGCTATATAATAAACACATCATAACTTTTGATTTTAGCTAGAATAGTAAAATATGCTATCAGAATCATATTTGTCAGCATTTAATACTTCATTAAAATTGGAGCTGGGTTAAGGCTTTCTCTTGAGCATAGAAGTTTTAAGCGTTCATATCTGACAACTCAAGGCATTTTAACTTCACTTAGAAGTTTAACTCTTTAAAGTCTTAAACATTGTTTTATAATATTTTTTTAAAGATTTTATTTTTAAGTAATCTCTACATCCACTGTGGGGCTCAAACCTAAAACCCTGAGCTCCAATTGCATGCTCTACTGACTGAGCCAGCCAGGCACCCCTCTTTTATAACAGTCTTGAAGAAATTTTGGACATGAAGTTTCTGTTGGCTTACAAATGTGCATTTGCCCTAAGTTTTTCCAGTCATCCGCCTACCATATTGTGTTTTGGGGCCAATATTAGTTTCTCTTTAAAAAACAGCAATCATATAGCTCTCAGAGTACTTTAGAGAACATATAAATAATAAAAAATTTTGTACACTTCCAAAAGTTAGAAGGTTAACTAAACCACACAGTATTTAAGTTATCCAAATTGTTACGAAACCTTGTTTTCCTTACAGACTGCTGGTTTTCAAGCCAATACAAGGCTGAGCTGCTACTAGTTCTCTAGTACACATATATTGGGATGAAGGTCTTAATTACTGAAAAATGGATCAAAGAACTTACACTTAATATTTATAATTTAGAGGAGAAATATAGAGAAAGAATGATTAAAATAATGCTGGACACAGTAATGCGTACTGTGGTACTCAAGTAACCGAGAACTCAAATATTTAACTTCGCCTATATCTTACAACCAAAGGAAGTGATCACAGTAAGCTCAACAACCAGAGATAATTTTGGAAACTAGTTCTTATTTGACCTTAGATACTATAAAATAAAAAAACTTTGGAAAGATACTCCAGAAATAAATATGCTTCTTTAAACTTAAACCAATGAAAGTCTGCTAGAATGCAGAAATGCCAACATTTAATTGCTAAAAAGCTGAATATGCAAGTTGATTATAGTATTTCAACTACGTGGTGACCTGGAGATTGATTTTCCCGCCTGTTCTTTTTTTTTTTTGGCAGAGATCGCTCAGCCTTGGGCGAGCTTGTGTGCCTTTGCCCATGTTTCTTGCTTTCCCAAGAAACTAACCACCAGCATCTCAAGCGGCTTCGGAAGTAGTGCCCTTGGTATGGGAGAGAAGTAGAGGGTAGGTGGCGAGGACGATGCACAGTTGTAACAGCATTATTCCCAACCCTCTTGCTCGGCCATCGTAAATGTTGGGGTGTAGGTCCAGCAAAGTTGGACCGCGAGGTTGGGTGGGGAGCGGCGCTCCGAAGGCAGTTAAGGGTGGGGGGCTGGCTAGCGCCTCACCTTGCCCGGGACCCCGCGGTGGTCAGTGCTCCCCTGCCAGAAGCGCCTGTTGTAGCCTGTGATGTATCCAACCAACTTGTCCTGATAGGGGAAGTCCACTTTCCAGATAAGGGACCCGTAACCAAAAACCCACATTCTTCCTTTGCTCCTCCGCTGTGGCGTGGGTCGACCCTCAGCTCCCGTCTCTGCGGTGCCTGCACCCGCGGGAACTGCAGACTCAAACGCGGGTAACCCGCTGTGAGGGCGCAGGCGCAATGGCCGCGCTGCGCAAAGCACACTGGGACGTGCAGTTCTAGGGAAGTATTCCGACTCGTCAGTCAACGTTATTCTGTTTTCTTGCTTAGGATATCGAGAACGATTGACCTTCGGTTCGCTAAGCAGTGGGTTCTTTTTCAGCCTTTGTAAGTCTCCCTAGCCGCCTTCTGTTGCGCCTGTGCAGTGAACTACATTACCCACAATCCCTTTATGGGATTTGTGGCTCACAGGTTGGAACTGTCTGCTGTTTTCGAAAGCATTCAAGGAGAAGCGGAAGGGCAGAGTCTCGGCTGGTGTGGTGTAGATAACGGAGAAGAGAACTACAGGCACCGCGGTTGTCACATAGGAAGACATTTTGTTCTGCTTTGAAATTGGGTTTTTGTCCATTTAACAGCAGCCAGAGGAGCGCAAGTTGTGAATGTCGTATTTGACTTTACACTTAAGAAACTCACCTTTCACATAAAAGCAGAAAGTTTACCAGAGAAGTTTACCTGCGAAAGAGCTACTGTTGTTTCAGCTCATATAAATTTTAAGCGCAAAAAGACCTTATTTATCTTTAGTATTCTCAGCAGCTCAGAAAAGAGTACAGGCTGTAGAAGCAGTATGTGGAACCTGAAAATGTATACAGAATTTGGGTTTTGTGCATTCTTATGGGGAGAAGCTTAATAGCTTTCAAGAGTTTCTCCCAACAGGTGAAGATCCTTAAAAAAAAAAAAATTGCTGGTTAGAGCTACTGCTCCAAAATATTGTTTAGGAAGCTAACTTAGACCATCATACTGTGTTTCTGTATGTGAAAATAGAAGCCGTAGCAAATCCTTGTTTCTTGAGATTTCTTTTTTTTAATGTTTTATTTATTTTTTGAGAGGGATGAGGGTGAGAGAAAGGGAGACCCAAGAATCCAGGCAGGCTCCATGCTGTCAGCACAGAGCTGGAAGTGGGGCTAGAACACACAAACTGCGAGATCATGACCTTATCTGAAGTCAGATGGTTAACTTAACCGAGTGAACCACCCAGTCACCCCTTTCTTGAGTATTTCTATTTCATCATCTTTAGCTATATGAAAGAATACTAAAACATCCAGGTTCAAAGAGTATTATTTGAACTCTTAAGAAACCAGCAAGAAACTTTTACAAAGAAAAACAGTTTAAGAATAACCAGGCCTTAGGGCACCTGGGCGGCCCAATAGGTTAAGCTTTTGACTTCAGCTCTGGTCATGATCTGGAACTTCCTGAGTTCCAGCCCCGCCTTGGGCTCTGTGCTGACAGTTCAGAGCCTGGGGCCTGCTTTGGATTCTTTGTCTCCCTTTCTCCCTGCCCCTCCTTCTGCTTCTCACACTGTCTCTCTCTCTCTCAAAAATAAATATTAAAAAATTTTTTATGTAAAAAACATTAAAGAATAACCAGGTCTTTTCATATATTCTCCAAGGTGAAGTTTCACATTGCCTGGGGTGGTTGGTTTCCACCCATCCTGAACTTTTTTGAAAAATTTCAAACATACAGAAAAAATTGAAAAAAAAAATGACCATTCATATACTTGCCATGTGGATCCAATAATTGACATTTTGCCACAATTCTTTTTTCTCTATATATACTTTTTAATCTAAAACATTTGAAGTAAGTTGCATTGTTACTTTTCACTGCTAAGTACTTAAAGAATAAGGACTTTGTTCTAATAACCACGATGCCATTATTACATCTGAGGAAATTAGCAAAATTACATCATCAAATATCTATTACGTATTCAGATTTCCTTGGTTGTCTCACAGTTGCTTTTTGTAGCTGATATTTAAAAAAAATATTTTTTTATTCTTTAGTGAGAACATGAGCTTAGCTTAGGGAGAGGGGCGGGCCGGTGGAGGGAGGGAGGGAGAGAGAGAGAGAGAAAGGAAGAAAGAAAGAATGAAAGAAAGGAAGAAAGAAAGAAAAAGAAGGAGGGAAGAAAAGAAAAGAGAAAAAGAAAAAAAAGAAAGGAAAGGAAAGGAAAAGAATCTCAAGCAGGCTCCACACTCAGCACAGGGCCCCGACGAGGGACTCAGTCCTACGACCCTGGGATCTTGACCTGAGCCAAAATCAAGAGTCGGACTCTCAACCAAGTGAGTCACCCAGGCGCCCCTGTAGCTGATATTTTGATATTTTTTTTACCATCCAGGATCCAGTTGAGGTTTATGAGGTTTATGCATCACTTTAGGTTGTTTGGCTTTGTACTTTCATTTAGTCAAGAACATAGGAAAGTTTCTATAAAAGGAAATTACACATACACTTTATGCATGTTAACTAGTTGGTATTAAGGGTTGAGGGGAATGGTGATTGTACATTTCTTTTGGCTTCTCCTTCCCTTAAGAAGCTCAAAGATACTACCCAGTTCTGATATTTTTTCAGGCTATTTCCTGTTAATCTAGATCTTTTAACATCATTTGTAACTATGAGGAAGGCCAGTAAAATTTGGAAAGGGATTCATGCTTGTTTTTACTGGAATGCAGTTTTTTAATGTCTTTGGAGGAGTATTCTTATGTGTGTGTGTGTTTTTCCTACAAAGAAAGAATCTGTATTTCTATCAGATGAATATGCTTATAAATTGCCATAAATTGTGTGTTCTGTTCTTTTTTGTGAAACTTGGGTATAATGGCCTTAGCTGGAAGTTAGCATTGATGAGGGAGCATAAGGCAAGCTGAGCGCCAAGCACAAGTGAGCACAACCCCCCCCCCCCCCCCCCCGTGTGATATCCCTCAGGCACTCTTAGCTGCCTAAGAACAAAGGAAAGAAAACAAATGGTTAACTGTCTTAATGTTAATGCTTTGCTAGAGGGAAAAGCAACCTTAGTTTGATAATAGCTAGGCCTACATGGATTTTGTGAGTCTTTAGCATATGAAAATTACATTGGAAACTTCCCCTTGACTTTACTTCTCCCAACTCCCAGATATGTAACCAGTCACCCTTCACAACCGCAGTGCAGCTCTTTTCTGCCCACGGGTCCTGTCTCCGTGCTTTAATAAAATCACCTTTTTGCACTGAAGTTGTCTTCAAGAATTCTTTCTTGGCTCTCAGCTCTGAACCCCCATCATTACCTCTAAACCTCATCAATATGGTTCAACAAAGTGTAGCCTGGCATTCAACGTTCCCCATAGTTTGGCCTTCAGTTATGTCTGTGGGAAAAGTAAGTGAGATGATTCATTTTCAGAAATACCAAATAAAAGTTGTCCTGTCTAGTTAACAATAGGTTTACAACTTACTGGAAATATGTATGAACCCCCCCTGCCCAATGGAGTCCCAAACCCTTAGACAATCACTTCCTGGTTCTTCACTTCTCCATTTTGGGGGCTTATTTTTGCAGGCTTTGCAATGAACCCAAGCCAAAGAATTGACGTCTCTGTGCCTTACCTACAGGAATGTACATTTGTTCCAATCAGATTATTTTTTGCCTTACTTGGGCATAGGCAACATATATCTGCGTAAGGCTGTAACCTCTGTGGTACTCAGCCAATGAGGAATGAGGGGAGGGAAGTCACTTTAGGAGATAAATTGCCTGCTGTAACTGCCCAAAGTGTGTCTGTCCATCTTGTTCTTGCAAGAACATTGATTAAAGCCTTGCTTCATAGTGCCTCCAGGTCCCTCCTTTGATTGGGTCAACGGGCATATTTCTCAGATTTGGGGTCTTGTCCCAGGATTCACCTCTTCTCACAGAGTCCAGGTCCTCCTGTGAGAGGGGAGACATCTCCCACCCCAGTTTGCGTGGCCTTTCCAAGGAAGGGCCCCTGGCCCCTGTAGGATCCGTGGAGATAAAGATTTTTTGCCTTTGGAGACAGAAGAAGTGACCCTGGGGAAAGGGTAAAAGGCACCACAGCAACCTGGTAACTTCGTGCACAGACCAAGGTAGGAAAATTGGACTATAAGTATTGCCTGGGGGACGGGAAATCCTCAGAGGCTGAGTGTGTGACTGACACCTATTCTAGATACAACGGGAACGTGGAGTCTAGATCTGCGATTCAGTTCTCCCACAGAGAGAATGGGTGGAGACAAACTTGGTTCTGGAGAGTACAGGAAACCTCCATTAATGGAGGTTTAGTGCCCCAGGGAAACTCAGGAGCAGGAACTAGCCTGGTTTAGGATGGGGGACAAATTCTAGGCCTAGGGGTAAGGGAAGAGAAACCGAGAAAGAGGCAGCATCTCTTTATAGTCTCCCAGATAGTCCCGCTGTAGTACTGGGAGGACACAGGGAATAAGGACAAACATAAAATGATCAAATTCTGCTGTTTTGTTTGGACTAAAGACCCAATTAATGGGTCATCTGTTTTTTGGCTCAGAGGAAGACTGGGTCGATCAGGTCCTAGTCCTTTATGCGAATGACAAAAGTTCTAGTACACCGGAGGAAAGGCATTATGCTGAGAATGAGGAAACATGTTATCTTCTTCAGTCCCCAAGGACCCTCCCTTGGAATGCCTTTTAACCATTGGAATGAATTCATATTGCAAGATTAAAAAAAAAACTCATCTTTTGTAATTTGGTTAAAGTGGGGGGTAGAAGCAGAACTATACTCCTTAGGAGATAAAAATACTCAATACTCCTTAGGAGATAAAAAAAAAAAACTGGCCTATTAATGAGACACTAATGATTGTCTAAACAGGCCCCCTCCAAATAAACCCAGGTTGCTGGTGGAGGTGTATGCAGGGGCTTCTCCCCCATTCATTTTCTGGGTTAATGACTGTGATAATTGGAGCCAATTGTCTGTGGTTATGGTTAGTCGGCCTCAGGAGGGAGACTTCAAGGAATAATCCCAAGAGCTGCTGAAACGACTTCCTTTTGTTTTGGGGAATTTCCCCAATTGGGGACGGGAAATCCTCAGAGGCTGAGTGTGTGACTGACACCTATTCTAGATACAACGGGAACGTGGAGTCTAGATCTGCGATTCAGTTCTCCCACAGAGAGAACGGGTGGAGACAAACTTGGTTCTGGAGAATACAGGAAACCTCCATTAATGGAGGTTTAGTGCCCCAGGGAAACTCAGGAGCAGGAACTAGCCTGGTCTAGGATGGGGGACGAATTCTAGGCCTAGGGGTAAATTCTAGCCTCCCCAATATGGAGGCTGACGTAGACTCCATATTTCCACTTTGGTGGGAAAAACAACCCAAACCCAGCGCCTGCTCCTCTGTCCAAGCTGACAATGTTTAGAACTAGGAATCATTCTTTACCTTCTGCTAGCACCTGTCCTCTTCTGCCCTCCCCTCCCTCTGATTCTGCCCCACCTAACAGTGAAGCCTGCATAACTGATATCACACACTCCTTGGTGTCTTGGGATCATTGGTTCCTCCTCACACCCTCAATGTCAAGGACTGAAGAACACCCACTTGAACCACCCACTTCAGATTCCCCCTCTGGTGTCCTAGGTAAAAACTGAAAATGGGGAACAAGTGATTGACTTTTAAGTGGATGCAGGTGAAACTATTCAATGTTCGTTGGTTTAATTGAGATAGACATGTATATAGAGTTATCAGCGTTAAAAATGAAACTTATTCTCCTGGCCAGGGTGTTCAGCCAGCTGAATAAAAGTTTTTTGTGGAAGAATTCACCTGAGGCAGAACAAAGGAGGTGGAAGTTTATTGAATATACAGCAAGGGAGAGGAGAGGCTGTCTGCATGGAGGCAGTGGGAGAGGGTGCCTTTTTAGGAGGGAAAGTGTGAGGAAGTTTGACATATGGAATTTTACCCTTTTTGGTAACTGCCTATCCCAACCTAGACCCTGATTAACATAATACTGATCCTGGGGATAGGGTTAAAATGCAAGTTTTAAGAAAGCTAATCAAAGGAATCAGGGAATTAGCTCCAAGATATCAGAATGTCAGCAAGGCTTTTGAGATACAGCAGGAAACCCCACCTGCTTTCTTACAGAGGCTTAGAGATCAAATGAAGAAATATTCAGGCCTAGATACAGAGGACCCAATGGGGCAGGGTCTCCTGAAGGTTAATTTTGTCACTAGAAGTTGGCCTGATATTGCCAAAAAGTTACAGAAGATGGATGGATGGAATGAGAAGCAGAACTGCTCAGGGAGGCAAAAAAGATATTTGTAAAGAGGGATGAGAAGAGACAAAAACAGAAAGTAAAGATTATGGTAACTACTGTGGAGATGATTGAAATGAAAGGAGGAGATGATTAGGAAATCAAAGCCAAGAGAAATGTAACTTAAATAAATCTTATAGCTTGTAGTCCACTGAGGGACACAAAGATGCAGACCGTGACCTTCCTCAAGGAAGGCTGCCTTAATGTTTTAGTTTTATCACCTAGGTTTACTGAAGGTCAAGTAAGTTCTGAGTTATCTCTGTTGCGATTTGTTAGCGAAAAGAGAACTTAAAATGGTGGCTAATTCTATCTCAAGTTTTCCTGGGTGGGTCATTGTTAAGATAGCTTTCAGTCTTTGATAGCCTGAAACTTTAAAGTTTTGCTTGCAAAATAAATGGGATTAAATTCATTGGATATTTAATGAGAAAATGTTAAAAGCATTGATTACTAAACATAGGTTTGTGCTTTTAACTTCTTGTAGAGAAACTAAGGCTATTTGGTTCTGTTGGTAAACATTCTTTGTGCTTAATAGATTCATAAAATTGCCATGTAAAGAATTCTGATATAATAGTTCACAATTGATTACTACTTAGTTTTCACTGGAGACTAAGGTTTCTAAGATTTAAAATTCTGCTAAATATATTTAAGACTGATGGAAATAAGGAAAACAACTTTGTATGTAAAAGTAGATATATAAAAAATATGAAAAAATGGAAACACATTTTTGTTGGAGGTAAAAGAAATTAATTTTGTCCTAATACTGGTTGGAGAGGCATAACTTGGGACAAAATCTAAATACAAAGGAAAGTTGTAGAAGGTTTGTGAAGGGAAGTTTTTGGAAAGGAATATTGTGTGACCACGATGGACTAAGGTTAAAATAAATGGATTTTAAAAGTACACTGGTAGAAGATTAAAATTCTGCGTTACTCTCTGTTAAAAAGATGTTTTCTTAGATTGTTGGTTTGTTTTTGATTAAGAGAAAAAAAATTTCTCCTTTGCTCAAAAAGATGTAAAGAACCATGATTTTACCAAAAGAGCAGGACAGCGTGCCCTTTTGAGTTGTTTTGCTCAAGCCTTGGTTAAAATGGTTAAAATTGCCCCTTCTTTGCTCCAAAGGCTGGGGAGATGGCTGGCGCAGGCTTCCAAATGCTCCACATTTAGAGGAATGGATGCCTGTAGAGGCATGTGAGGGATGCATGACTATAATATATGAAAGCCTTTTACTGGGATACATGGGAGCCAATTTCCTACACTTAGCCTAGTATATGCTGACTTGTATTTGTTGCCCACCTTATTCCTCTTATACATTATCCCCATAATTGTAACAGGCGTGTTTCCCCTATAAGAAGCTAGAGTGCTGGAAAGAAACACAGGGAGGCACCACCATGATAAGATTACAAGTACTTTTTTCATTTCAAGATTTGAGACAGGTAAAGGAATAGGTAAATTTTCTGATGATCCAGATAAGCATACAGAGGGTTTTCAGAATGTTAGGTATGTTTTTGAGTTGACCTGGAAAGATATAATGCTTTTGCTGAATCAGACTCTTAATGAGACAGAGAAGTGTGGTGTTCTGGCCGCAGCTGAGAGATATGAGGATGAGCAATTTCTTAATAATTATAATGGGACTGGAGGTCCTGTTGGGAACTCCCAGTTTCCTACTTGTGTTCAGGCAGTTCTGCCCCAAGATCCTAATTGGGACTATGATAATCCCATTGGGGAATGGTATCACTGCCACCTCCACGCTTGTGTTTTGGAGAAATTAAGGAGGTCTAGAGTTAAACCCTTAAATTATGCTAAATTAGCCCCTCTTTTATAGACACAGAGCTAGAGCCTGGTGGTCTTCCTGGAAAGGTTAGGGTTAAATATATACCTACCTCCCCCGACACCCCCCAGAAGCTGAGACAGTTCTAAAAGACAGCTTTGTCACTCTATGAACAGCAGATACTCGAAGTAAGCTTCAAAAATTGGCTATTTGCCTGGAAGGAACCCTGGAGGAGCTCTACATCCAAGATTAAGAGGAGAATAAGGAGCAGGAAAGGAGCCTTAAAAAAAAAAATCCAAGGCTTTACTATGTCAGACCAGACTTCCCAAGGTCCTGGCACCAAGTGCTGTTTATGTGGCTGTTCAGGGCACTGGAAACGAGAATGTCCTCAGAGGGAACAAACATAAGTTGAAACCCCGTAAGCCATGCCCTTTGTGTGGAGACAGTCACAGGAAAATCGGAATGCCCTCGTGGACCTCAGTGTGTGAGGGCTCAGATAACTAATGTCCCCAAAAGGAACGGATGGGGCCTGGGGCTCTTCATCATGGCTCCCCTGAACCATCTGTCTATTGGAAACTCAGAGCGTTGGGTAATTCTAGAAATAGAAAGAAATCTGGTTGATTTCCTTCTTGACACTGGAGCCTTTCCACTCCTGGCCAACCATCCAAACGCAGCATAACAATTCAAGAAAACTTAACGACTTAATTTTTCTCTCAGCCACTGGGGTGTATATCGGGAGACATTTTTTCCACATGTTTTGATAATGCCAGAGAGCCTCACTTGCTTGCTAGAAAGAGACATTATGACTGAATTAGGGACTATAGTGCTACTAGCTCCAGGACAGATAAAGAGTTGCCTAATCATGTAGTAATTGATATCAAAGATCGATCTTTCTTTGAGGTAAAATTAAATATGCCTCATGGAGTTGTTCCTATTGAAACTGGATGGCCAAAGGAAGATTTGAGGATTGAAAACCAAAAAGTAGTTCAAATGTTTAGTTATTTTAAGCAACAATATCACAAGATCCAAATAACTGGATGAGGGAGGAAAAACTATAGTTAAAAAAAATAAATAAATAAAAGAACAGACAGATTAGGTAGTTTGGATGGCTACAATTGTGTCTTTACTTTCCGTGGTGTGACCTCCTTCCTAGGAGACATTGCATTTGGAATATTGATGCTTGTTGATCTAATATTCTCTTTGTATGTCATTTGTAGAAGCTTTGCATATGCCAGAAAAATCAGAAAATTTTGCTAGCCCAGATGTTGCAAATACCCTCCCATTATTTTGGACCTCAGGATTGAGCTCTGAACCTACCCTGACTGCTGTACTCCTGTCATTGCCCCCTTTCAGCAGGAAGCAGTTGTCGTCCCAATTTTTAATGGCAGTTAGGAGTCAGGTGTTCAAAGAGGGGAATATGATAGGAAAAGATGGGATTCCATAGTCAGAGAAGGAAAGGTTAGGACCTGCGGTCCCTGGGTGGAAAACAAAAACAAAACATTTTAGAACACAGCTGGGAGCGGCTGACCACAGCAGATCTCCTCAGGTGTAGGATTGCTCTTAAAAGACAAATGTCCCTGCCTTGTGACCAAATTAGCCTTTTTTAAAAAAATTTTTTAACGTCTATTTATTTTTGAGAGAGACACAGTGTGAGCAAGGGAAGGTCAGAGATAGAGGGAGACACAGAATCAGAAGCAGGCTCCAGGCTCTGAGCTGTCAGCACAGAGCCTGATGTGGGGGTCGAACCCACGAACTGTGAGATCGTGACCTGAGCTGAAGTTGGCCACTTAACCAACTGAGCCACCCAGGCGCCCCCCAAATTAACTTTAAATGAAATTGGAATCAATTTAGAAAAGAAGAGGAGGGATTGTGAGAAGTAAGCAAGATGATTCATTTTCAGAAATACCAAATAAAAGCTGTGCTGTCTAGTTAACAGTAGGTTAACAACCTATTGGTTCTTCTTCCCCTCTCCATTTTGCAGGCTTATTTTGGTGGGCTTTGCAATGAGCACTCCGCCAAAGAAATAGTCTCTGCGCCTCACCTAAAGGAATATACATTTGTTTCAGTCAGACTACTTTTTGCCTTACATGGGCATTGGCAACATCTGGGTAAGGCTGTAACCTCTGTAGTACTCAGCCAGTAAGGAATTGGGGGAGATAAATTGCCTGCTGTAACAGCCCCAAGTGTGCCTGCCCATCAAACTCCCCCTCTTGCAAGAACGTTGATTAAAGCCTTGCCTCACTTTCCCCTAGTCTCTGCGTCCCTTCTTTGATTGGGTCAGTGGGCATATTTCTCACACTCTGTAAGCTCATTTTTTTGCTTTATTCACTCTTACTCACCTTTTTTGTTTATTTACATAATCATGTCTTTTGTTCTCTTTAGGAATGCTTTTCTGCCCTTTGTCTCCCTGTCAGCTCCTTCCTGTACTTTGGGGCCCAGCTCACATCCCTGGAAAGTTGAAGTAGTTTCTCCCTTCTTTGACTACCCATGGCTCTCTTTATCTGTACTTAGAGCACTTTCTTCCTTCTGTTTTGAACCACATGTATTTATCGTTCTCTGGAACTGTACATAAATTTGTGTTAACTTTATATCCTCCACATTATTGTTGAGCTATTTGGTGCTCAGTAAGTAACCAACTTTGAAATTAAATGTTCTGTAGTAAAGTATCTTCCACTTTCCTAGTAACGGATCAGTTGATCTAATCAGATTAATCCATAGCTAATGCTAGCTGTTTGGCTCACCATAGAATCAACTTTCTGTAGTTACAGCTTCATATTTAAATGTGACCATGGATAAATTTAAATTTCCTACAGGAAATGCTCTGTGCTTTCTTTTTTACTTCTCCTTTTAAACTGTTATTTTCTGGATAATTTATTTAGAGTGTAATTCTAGAAAGTTTTTCACCTGCATTGAACTAGGCATGTTGGCATGTCCTGAATCATCTTCTAAGATCCTTAAAGAAACTAAGGAAGGCTGGGATAGAAGTTGTACTGAGAGGGACTGCCCCTTGGGAGAGAACTCTTCCCTTAGAATCCTGAACCTTAGCCTCATAGTGGGATTAACAAGAAACCGTCTTTGTGGGAGTCATATACTGAGAGCTATACTGCATGTTGAGTCCAGGGGGATGTTGAATGAACTTTGGAGGGAGATGATGAGGAAAAGGTCACTAATGCTGTGAAGAACTTTATGGGCTGGTGTAGGAAAGCTTGACTCATTGTTCATTCCAATATATTCAGTATATTCTGTAAGTGGGACTATTTCATCAAAGAAAGAGAACATGAATGTTTAGCCCCTTTTGGAAAGGACCAGCAGAAGAAGAACTACAATTATTACTTATCTTTATTCTTTTTAATAAATCTCCTTCATTCCTTTTTGGGTTTAGCTTTTTCCTGGAGAGGGCTACAAATTAATTCTTGAGGCTAAGCATTATTGTTAGTTAAATGACCATCTCTACATAATAGAGTACATATTTGGGATTAACTGGAGGTGTTTAGCTCCCTCATCTACAGAGTTGTGGTGAATGCATTTTGGTGGGGTATGAACAGGAGCAGAATCCTGCAGGAAGTTGCTGCTCAGACATTTCCAGAGAAGGAATGATAGAACACTTAAAACTCCCTTGATTTCTTTAATAAGAACATTCCAGGGAATCCTGAATCCCCAGAGACCTTCCTGGTCTAGACTCTAGCAGAGAATGTGGCATGACAGGTCACTTTCTCCACCTCAGGCTTTGCCTCTGGCATCCTGTGAGAGTTGAGGGACAAGCCTGCTTCGATCTGCTAATCTCTAGGAGTGCAGTGTTGTTTTATTGTCTATAGTGTTTTCTTTCTGCCTTGTTTTGTAGACTGGTCAAAGGAATGGATTTTACAGAGGCTTACTCTGACACATGCTCCACGGTTGGACTTGCTGCCAGGGAAGGCAATGTTAAAGTCTTAAGAAAACTGCTCAGAAAGGGACATAGCGTTGATGTTGCTGATAACAGGGGATGGATGCCAATTCATGAAGCAGCTTATCACAACTCTGTAGAATGTTTACGGATGTTAATTCATGCAGGTAAAGTACATTCGAGGTATGGGAGCTGGGCCTATAAGCTGGATTAATAAAACATAAAAAAAGGTAATATATGACTTAATAACCATAGTATTTGTTTTCCTCTTCTATGGCCATAAAAGAACTGCCTGTGCATTATTAAGAATGGTGAGATTGCCACCATTCGTTGCCTGTATGGTGTTCCAGCTGGACATCTATAAATGTTGTCCTTTCTGTGTAACTTGCTGTGCCTGGCCCATTTTTATTGTTTGACCTAGATGATATGGCAAAACTAGTCTGCTCTTTAAGGATTTGGTAGTTACTAGTCATGTTTATTCTTTCCTTTTCCAAACAGAAGGAGCAATTTACTGAAATTGAGGGTGTGAGTGCTTTGGTTGAGCTAGTCTTTTTTTTTCTTTTTAATATTTTTCAGTTTCCTTAACTTGGGGAATCTTTACAATCACTTTAACTTTTTTTATCTTTGCTGAGTTCACACTAGAGAACAGGACAGACAAGGTCCCTGCCTTTATGATCCTTATAGTCCTGTTAGGGGAGACAGACTATACTTAAATAATTAAACAAGATAATTTCAAAACATAAAAATGTTGTAGAGAGAATAAAACAGGGCAGTGGGACAGAGAGTAACTATGTGCTACTGCACATCTCTTTCCAACTCTGTATTCAATTGACTTCATGCTTGTAAGCTGAAATCAGCCAAGTGGGAATATTTACATGGCAGAAATCAACCAGTGCTATAAGCCAAAGCTGTAAACTTGGTTTTTTTTCCCCCTGAGAGCCAGTGACACATTTTCTAGCTCACTACTGAGAGGACTCAGTAAGAGACTAAATGAGAGATTATGATAGGAGATGGTGGGTGGGAGTGGGAGGATAATGGTGATGGAGCGCTGCTTTGTAATAGTCATTATGCTAGATGCTCAATTTACTTTTTTTTTTTAAGTCTATTTATTTTTGAGAGAAACTATGCAAGTTGGGGAGGGGCAGAAAGAGGGGGAGAGAGAAAAAATCCTAAGCAGGCTCTGCCCTGGCAGTGTAGAGCCCTATGCAGAGCTTGAACCCACAAGACTGAGAGATCACCACCTGAGCTGAAACCAAGAGTCAGATGCTTAACCAACTGAGCCACCCAGGTGCCCCTACATTATTTACTACATATAGAACTGCCTTTTTTTAAGTTTATTTATTTGTTTTGAGAGAGAGAGAGACAGAGAGAGAGGGAATGTGAGTGGGGGAGGGGCAGAGAGAGGGAGAGAGAATCCCAACCATGCTCCATGGTGTCAGTGCAGAGTCTGTCGTGGGGCTCAGTCGCCCGAAATGTGGGATCGTGACCTGAGCCAAGACTCCGGTGCTTAACTGACTGAGCCACCCAGGCAGCCCCCTTCTCTCCTTATTCCCCTTCCCATATGCTCATCTGTTTTGTTTCTTAAAATCCATATATGAGTGAAATCATATAGTATTTGTCTTGCTTTGACGGACTTATTTTACTTAGCATAATATACTCTAGCTACATCTACTTCCTTGCAAACGGCAAGATTTCATTCTTTTTGATGGCTGAGTAATTTTCCAGTGTGTGTGTGTATATACATGTACATATATACCTTCATTTTTAATGTCTGTTTTTAGGCTTGATGTTTTTGGAGGGTGATAGCCACACATAGCTATGGGACTAGTTGATATAACTGGTCAAATAAAATTATCTCACTGTGTTTTTATTAGAGTTCACGATTATGAAACAAACTTTGGATAAATCTAGTTTATCAGAATTAGGAAGTAGCTATATGGCTTATTTTAGGAGGTTGTAACATTTTTGGTTGCTGTCTCCCATGAATTTGATTATTCTCTATAGTTGGAACTAATGTCCAAAATTCTATCAGATTTGGTTATTTGATTCACTAACTAAAAAAACTAAAATGGGACAGAAAGGCTATAGGTCACTTTAAATAAAAAATATTTTATAAGGGGCACTTGGGTGGATGGCTCAGTGTGTTTAACATTTGACTGGCTCCATTCATGATCTCCCCATCACTGAGTTCCAGCCCTGTGTTAGGCTCTGTGCTGACAGCCGGGAGCCGGGAGCCGGGAGCCGGGAGCCGGGAGCCGGGAGCCGGGAGCCGGGAGCCAACTCCCTCTGCCCCTCCCCTGCTCACGCTCTGTCTCTCTATCTGCTGTGTCTCAATATTTTATATGTTCTTATGGCCCATCCCTCCTTTTGTAAATTAACAAAAGTCCATACTTTATTCAGATCCCCTGCCTTTTAAAAAGATTACAGTGTAAACTTATCTGGATGATTCAAGTTCAGGGACATGGACCAGTGAGCAGTGGTAGGTGACTACTTTGTAAAAGGTCTAGATAGTATACAGCTAAGTGTGATGATGAGGAACAAATGTTTTTAGTCTTGAGAAGTGAAGTGAGGTCTCTTCTGCTTATTAGTGACAGAGACATCTTTATATCTGTATCAGTTATCTCAGTATTATGGGTTAATCTTAAATGTTTCCAAAATGAGTTTGACATTTTTGTTTTTCTTTATACTTGGCTATACCTGTGTTTTATTTAAATCATAATTCT
>CM053576.1:67862371-67937654 GCA_028646485.1 Cryptoprocta ferox | reverse complement strand
TGCTTAATTCCCTCCCCCCCCCCCCCCGCTATTGTGCTTATAGTATGTTCTTTGGCAAACGTCATACTGCCACCTCTTTGATTCTGAAACCAAAAAGGTATCTTTAAAGGCTTCTTTATTGTTTTTCCATCCTTGGGTGATAGAATCTTGGAATATCTCTTAAGTACTTATTTAAAGTTGTAAAATTTGTTCTGTATTGCAGTAGCCATCATTCTTCTCAAGATTGTTATGAAGACTAGGGATAGCTTAAATTGTAGCAATAGTTATAAGATTACCTGTGAACATTTTGTTTGCTTTTGCTTTTTCTTTGTGTTAAGAAATTGAGAAGATTTTATGGAAGAAATCACCAGCTAATTCTTTAATGCCAGTTAATTTGTTGCCTGAAGTCTATTCAGACTTCTTCAATTATGGACTATTTTTAATTTTGTAAGGACAAAGTTCAAATTCTAATGGGCACACTTCTACTACCTGTCTTTTCTTCCTCCCTCCCTCCCTTTGATCCTGTTTTTTTCGCATTCTATCTTATTTGTTGTTAGGGACATTGTGGCCCATAAAGTTCAGTGGAAAATGAGAAAATTAAGAGAATAAGACATTTGTGTAGAATCAGTGTATCTGGACTAGCGTTTTGCATCTACCATATGTAATTTGTATGTTCATTTATTTACTGTATGCTTTTGTTTCCCTGCTTATAAAATGAGAGTAAAGTACCTACGTAGTTTTTATTTGACTGAGAATAAAATGAGTTGCTTATGAAAGTAACTCATTCCTTTTAAGCATAATATATACTTAAAATTTATATATAGTAAAATTCTTTTTAGTATAGTACTATGAGTTTTGATGTATGCATAAAATTGTGTAATGACAGTAATAGTCAAGAAACCGGACAGGCCCATCACCCTCACACCAAATTCCATCATGCTGCCTTTTTTTTTTTTTTTTTTTTGGTGCTGCCTATTTTTAATTTTTTTAAATGTTGATTTATTTTTGGGAGACACACACACACACGAGTCCGAGTGGGGGAGGGGCAGAGAGAAGGGGACACAGAATCCAAAGCAGACCCCAGGCTCTGAGCTGTCCTCACAGAGCCCGATGTGGCTTTCCAAATTTTTTCTTCCAGTTTACTTCAAGTTTCATAGTGTTGAAAAGATGCATGGTTTGATCTCTGTCCTTTTGTACTTGTTGAGGGCTGATTTGTGGCCCAGTGTGTGATCTATTTTGGAGCATGTTCCCTGTGCACTTGAGAAAAATATACTCTGCTGCTTCTGGATGAAATGTTTGAAAAACTTAAGTCCATCTGGTCCAGTGTGTCATTCAAAGGTATTGTTTCCTTGTTGATTTTTCTACTTAGATGATCTGTCCATTGCTGTACGTATGGTGTTAAAATCCCCTACTATTTATTATTATTGATGAGTTTCTTTATGTTTGTCATTAATTGATTTATATATTTGGGTGCTTTCAAGGTGGGGGCATAAATATTTATTTTTTTAATGCTTATTTTTGAGAGAGAGAGAGAGAGAGAGAGAGAGACCGTATGAGCAGCAGAGAGGCAGAGAGAGATGGAGACACAGTCTGAAGCAGCCTCCAGGCTCTGAGCTGTCAGCACAAAGCCCAACACGGGGTTCAAACTCTCAATCAGCTGGATCATGACCTGAGCCAAAGACAGCTACTTAACTATCTGAGCCACCCAGGTGCCCCAGGGTCATAAATATTTAAAATCGTTAGCTCTTCTTGATGAATAGACCCCTTAATTATTATCTAATGTCCTTCATTGGTTGTTACAGCCTTCGGTTTAAAATCTAGTTTGTCTGATATAAGTATGGCTACTCTTGCTTTCTTGTGGCATCCATTAGTATTACAGGTGGTTCTCCATCCCCTTACTTTCAATCTGCAGGTATCTTTAAGTCTAAAATGAGTCTCTTGTAGGCAGCATATAGGTAGATCTTATTTTTTTTATCCATTCTGATACCCTATGTCTTTTGATTGGAGTATTTAGTACATTTACATTCAGAGTGATTATTGAAAGATAGGAATCTAGTGCCATTGTGTTTCCTGGGGAGTTGGTGTTTCTGATCATGACTTTGGTCCTTTCTAGTCTTGTTGCTTTTGGTCTTTTTTTCTCCATTCAAAGAGTTCCCCTTAAAATTTCTTGCAGGGCTGGTTTAGTGGTCATGAACTATCTCTCCTTGTAGTCTGAATGACAGTCTTGCTGGATAAAGAATTCTTTCTTGGGTGCATATTTTTCCCATTCAGTACATTGAATATATCCTGCCACTCCTTTCTGGCCTGCCAACTTTCTGGGGACACATCTGCTGTGAACCTGATGTGTCTTCCTTTGTATGTTAAGGACTTATTCTCCCTTGTTTGCTTTCAGGATTCTTTTCAGGATGCTTTTTTTGTGTGTGTATTTTGTGAACTTAACTATGATATGCCTTGGTGATGGTCAGCTTTCATTGAATTTAATGGCAGTTCTCTGTACTTCTTGGATTTTGATGTCTGTGTCCTTCCTCAGATTAGGGAAGTTTTGAGCTATAATTTGTTTGAATAAACCTGCCTCCTTTTCTCTGTCTTCATCTACTGGAACTCCCTATGATACAAATGTTACTCCGTTTTAATACATTGCTGAGTTCCTTAAGTCTACCTCAGTAGATTTTTCTTTTCTTTCGTTTCTATTCCTTTCTTTTCTTTTTTCCCTCTTTTCAGCTTCATTATTTTCCATAATTTTATCTTTTCTATCACTGATTTGCTCCTCTGCTTTGTCCATCCTCGTTTTTATGGACTCTCTTAGGGTTTGTATCTTGGTTATAGCATTTTTAACTTTAGCCTGCTGAGATTTTAGTTGTATCTCGAGAAAGGGATTCTCTAGTGTCTTCTATGGTTTTTTTCAAGCCTAGCTAGTATCCTTATAATTGTTTTAAATTGTAGTTCAGACATTTTATATGTGTACTGATTAAATAGTTGGCCTGGAGATGTACTTCGTGTTCATTCTTTTGGGTTGAATTTCTCCATCTCGTGTTTTTGTACAGAAAAGAAGAAAAAAGAAAGAAACAAAAAACAAAAACCCCAAAATGAGATCCGGGGTGTGTTTTGGTCTGCTTTTTAAAAGAATCTAGATCCAGGGGTACCAGGGTGGCTCGGTTGGTTAAGTATCTGACTCTTGGTTTGGACTCAGGTTGTGATCTCACAGTTTGTGAGTTCAATCCCCATGTCGGGCTCTGTATTGAAACGTGGAGCCTTGCTTGGGATTCTCTGTGTCCTTCCCTCTCTGCTTTTCTTCTACTCACATGTTCTGTCTCTCTCTCAAAAATAAATGAACATTAAAAAAAAACTTAAAAAATTTGAAAAAGGAATCTAGTTCGAAATAAATGAAATGAAAATAAAAAACATAGTATATAAAAATAAAGATAAAAAATAATAAAAAATTAAAAAAGGAATTTAAAAAAGAAATGGAAAAAGATAAACATTTAAAGAATAAAAGTAAAAATGAAGCTGGATCCTATTTCCCCTAGAGCTGAGGCTTTGCAGCACTTGTAGACTTGGTAGGAGCTAGTTGTTTGTGCTGGTCTTTTGGGGGAGGGGCCTGTTGCAGTGAATCTCAGCTAACTTGCCCTAGAAGAGATGTATCTGCCTGGCCCAGGGGGTTCGGGCTTGGTGTAAATGGCTCTGGCCTCCACTAGGTGGCGCAGTTTTGCTCCCAGAAGGCTTTCAGTGCTGATAGGTTGGATGAAAATGGTAGCTCCTCGCTCTACAGCCCTGGAGCTGAAAGTTCCTACCCGCCACTTTTCACAGAACCCTCACAGAAGAGCAGTCAGTCACCCCTCTTGTGTCCCCAGTTTCTGTCAGAACCCTGCGTTCACCTTGCATATGTCCGAGGTTTTGTTTTGTTTTTTAATCTCTGGCGCATGACTGAATTTCAAAATTCCAAATTTTAGGGACTCCATGAGCATGAAACCTTGCTAGTCCTCTTGGGGAAGGTTTTGCAGTGCTTTTGCCTGTTT
Organism: Cryptoprocta ferox; assembly: GCA_028646485.1. Lineage (NCBI taxonomy): Eukaryota > Metazoa > Chordata > Mammalia > Carnivora > Eupleridae > Cryptoprocta > Cryptoprocta ferox. The sequence goes on along the minus strand of CM053576.1, from coordinate 67,933,659 downwards.
GCCTGCTATGCAAAGAAAGTGGTCATGTGACTGTGTGGTTGGGAGTTTATGGAAAACAGCAGAAAGTCAGCATCCCAGCTGTCCTCACCTGGCGTCCCTGCTCCAGTGCCTGGTAACAGTGCAGCATGTTGGTGCCCCTCTTCTTGTGACCCAGGGGATCCTCAGTCCATGCTGTCACTCCTGGGACTCCACCCCATTTCGCCAGCCTAGCACCATTACGCCAGGCACTCCCCCATGGTAGCGGACTTCTAAAAATTCAGATTTTGCACTCTGTTGCTTATAATACTTTGCAGTAGCCTCTGTAAGCAGGCTCCCTCCCGGTGGCCATATCCTCTATTATATCTCCCCCAAGTCAACTCTCTGCATCTCCTACCTTCTACAAAGTGGTCACTTTTCTACTTGTGGACTTCCAGGTTTTGTTCTCTCAGACCTCCTTCCTATTCTTGGGTGTCCTGAATGATTTGTAACTATCTAGGTCCTCCAATCTCCTACCTCCTACCTCTGCCCTCTTAACTCCTCCCCTCAAGATCACTTATTAAATTTAGTTATTATGTCTCTTTAGCTTCATGTAATTAGGAACAGATTTTTCACTCTTTAACTTTTACAATTTTAAATTTTTTTTAAAATATAGCTTATTATCAAGTTGGTTTCCATGTAACACCCAGTGCTCATCCCAACAAGTGCCCTCCTCCATGCCCATTGCTAACTTTTTTTTAAAAAACATTTTTGAAGAGTTTAGGTCATTTTGTACATTGTTTTTCAGTTTGGGTTTGTCTGATGTTTTTTTCTTGATAGTGTTCTGGTTATGCATTTCTGGCAGGAATATCAAACAAATGAAAGGGTATCTTAGTGTACCTTATTATGAATAATATGACCCATTACTGGTGCTGTTAATTTATAATAAAGTATTTTGAACATGTGAAATGTATCATTATGAAGATGTTTCACGGAAACCTTGCTGTAATATCATTTGATTTCCTAGAGGAGAGATTGCCTTTTATGTAAGATTTTTGTCCACATGCACATTTAACACACTCTGAATATTGTGTATATAACTATATAGTAAGCTTTCATTGTGGCTTAGCCATGTGCAGTCTCTATTTGAGTGAGTTGCTGTCTGTAAGAAATCTACCATACAGGGTCGCCTGGGTGGCTCACTTGGTTAAGTGTCTGACTTTGGCTCAGGTCATGATGATCTCACCCTTCCCGAGTTCGAACCCCATCTCAAGCTCTGTGCTGACAGCCCAGAGCCTGGTGCCTGCTTCAGATTCTGTGTCTCCCTCTCCCTCTGCCCCTCCCCCACTCACATTCTGTCTCTCTCTCCAAAATAAATAAACATTAAAAAAAATAAAAAAATAAAAGAAACTGCCATACAGAGGAGCGAACCAAATTCTGTCCTGTGAAAGAAATAGAAGTAAAGTGTTCAAGATATTAAAAGAAAGCAGTACAGGTCACCTTGGGATAAAAGGGGAAGATGTGTATGGCAACTGGATTAATAGTAACTACATTTATTGAGCAGAATGTTGTATACCCTGTATCAGGTGTTTTACATGAATTAGCTAATTAAATTTTACCATGATTTTCTAAGATATGTACTATTATTATGTCTGCTTTTACGCAGATGAAGAAGACAAAAACACTATTTAGGATCAGAAGAGCTCTATTCGAGTCTTGATCCTGCTATTGTCTGCATATGGATTAGGAGAATTGATTTGATGAGCTATTAATAGACGTTCATTGACAAAAGTGTTCCTGATCAACCTGTGCTTGGGAAATACCATGTACTATCTCCCCCCCCCCCCATGTAGGAAAATTAAAAAAACAGAGTACATTAGTTCTGTCGTTTAAGTGTGTGTATCCAGAGAGACGTATCTTCTGCTGCACTCTGACATCCCATCTTAGTGTCTTCATAGCTCTTCTCACTGACTGCATTTACTGTATTTATTTGCCTTTTTGTTAATTGGCTGTCCTCTCCACTAGAAAGAATGCTCCATGAGAGCAGGCATGTTTTTATCCTGTTCATTGTGGTAAGTTCCAAACTCAGATCAGGCCTGCTGTATGGTGGAAGTTAGTAAATTGTTGGGTGAATGAAAATCTCTTTCTGGCCTGTTATAAAGCAACACTTGTTTTAATGTTAACCCATAATTTTGAAATGTTTTTGGCCATAATATTCCTTTTCTTTGTGGAACACTTAGAAAAATTTCAAAGAACATTAACGCTCCATGGAACTATTTGAGAAATGCTAGTTTGGTCATGTAGTTTATACTTTCAAAATATAATAGTCCTGGTTCATGAAATTCAGTATTGTGCCTACTTATATAAGTATTTGGAGAAAATTAGAGATGCAGAGTTTTTAGTGACTTCTATTTTAGGATATAGTTAACTTGCAGTTTTTTATGTTAATGAAAGAACAGTTGCTAAGATAATTCAAAACAGTGAATAACTTCAAATCTCTTATTTTTAGTAACAGGTTTTATTTAATTTCTTTGGCAGCAAACTGACTATCCTAATTGTTTTGTATTGCCTAATGCAAAAAATAATTGTACTTAAGCAGGAGATTAACCCGAGGAGATATAGTATGTAGTACTTTTATGTATTCAAGTACAGTGTCAGTTGTATTAGGTCCTTGTTTGGAATTCAAGTACAGCGTCAGTTGTATTAGGTCCTTGTTTGGAATTCAAGTACAGCGTCAGTTGTATTAGGTCCTTGTTTGGAAGTAAGAGTATTTCTTTAGAAAGGAAAGGTAGAGCTTTAACTTTTGCAGAAGCACGAGTCAAAGAATGGACATAGGACTCTTTAGTTAGGTGATCTGTGTTCCTGTGTCTTCTTGCCCCATATGATAAACTTGAGCAACCTGCTTTGCTTACCTGTATTCTACCTCTTTCAAATAACCATAGTGATCCATGTTTTGATCTATAACGGAAGAGATTCTTTTATTAAGACAAAATGTAGGCCACTTCAAGGTTTGCAACAAACTATAGATGATAATGTTCTGATGAGGAAGAGTGGCTGGACCAGCTGCCAGTGAGGAAGGGGGACTGGCCATCTGGTGTAGCTTCCTTCACCATCTGTAGATTTATCTTCTAAAACTGTTCTTTGCTGGAACTTTGAAGTATGTTGTCCTCTAGCCTCAAGGGAAGCTATATTGTTATGCATGTTGTAGTACCTATTCTGATGGCCCATTTACCACCTAGACTGTTGCTGGAAGCTGTAAATATAAATCTGGAGGATCAAGGGATAGGAAATGAATATAGAACTACAGAAACTTGGGAGGTGACTAGAAAAGTCATTGACATCAGTGATGTTCGAGTATGACTGAACCGAACGCTAAGTGTAGAGCACAAATTTACTCACTCCACCGTTTATAATGAGAACATTTTCTCTACATACAACTCCCCATGATTTTTGTAAAAATGAGTTCGCAAGGGAACTTTTCAGTTTGATGGCAGTAAGAATCAAAATGAGAAAATCTCGCAAGAAAGGAGAAATTCAGGAAGCTTCTTGTTATCTTTCCCTGTGAAAATTGTCATTGAACATTTTTTGCTAACATGCAGTTAATGTTTATATTTCATTAAGAGTCTTCTCCCTTAACATCTTTTCTTTACCCTTGTCTTCTCTCCCCACTCCATTTTCTATTGCCTCATAAATGCATACATAGTAAATATTCTAAGGATAGATTTGTCAAACTGCTTTGGAAATAAGAATATCCTTATTTATAAATATAGTAGATTCTAATTGAAAACCCAGCTAATTATAGAGCACATAGGTTTTCTTTTTATTTTGCTATATATAAAGCAACACTGATGAATTGGAGGCTCAAATCCAATTCAAAGTGACTTCACAGAACAAGTTTTATGGGAACTGCACAGCATGCAGTTTTGGCTTTTGATTGATTGTTTTCCATTTTTTGTTCTTCTATGTCTCTGCTTATTCTGTGTAACCTTCAATGTTAAACATAGCAGGAATGCTTAATAAGAAGAAAGTGTTTTATAAAGGCTGTTATGTGAGGCTGCGTATTTCAATATTTAACTGTGAGATGTGTCACACTTTAAGCTCATGTGGCATATCCTTTAACCCTGACTCTCCTGATATATTCCCGAATTAAACACAACATATTTCACTTTTCACTAGTATTATCATGAATCAATAATCATATTGATAGGGCTAATTTTTTAGGTGCTAGCAATTTTGAGGTTTAGAATTTGTATATATAATATATATTAAACATTATCTTTGGAGTTCTTAGATTTTTCAACTGAAAGATTATTCAGGGATTGTAATGTATCCATTTTTATTTGAAGACATGTTCTTGGAAATGTGAGTTTTCCCAGATCAACAGTATGGTGTTCACCAAAAAGGCATATGCTAATTTCATGTTCTGTTAACTTTCATACTCTTCTGTGTTTTAAGACAATATCTTTTTGTTTAAGTAAGCAATTATGAAACTAGAATATTATCTTTCTTATGTTTACCTTCATTCAATTAAATCTATTTATATAATCTCATTTTATTAGTAATTTTGATAGATTTAAGCTTCTAACTTTCAAAGACAAGGAAATTGTTATCCTTATATTCTCCCCATATAACTTTTTTCCCTCTCTTCGATTCCCATCTTTGTTGGTTATATCATATTTGCATGTTAGTGAAAGTAACACTTTACATCTTGTTCTGTTATGGTATATTAATTGTTTCTTTTAATTTTATTCTTAGTTCTGTGGTTAGATAACTTAGAAATTTATCACCAATTACTTTGCCATGGCTTTCCTAGCCTTACTTGGCTAACTAAATTCTTCCTTTAATAGGGTCCCATGGAAATAATGTTCCTTGAGCTTTGCATGTTCATAATTGAATAATGGTTTTGCATTTGGACAGCAGTTTGTTTAGATGTATAATCCTTAGGTTATACTTTAAGAAGTTTTTAAATAGTAATCTATTATGTTCGAGAGTTGAAGTTGGAGGCCAACCTAATTTTCTTTTCCTCTTTTTTTTGGGTGACAGTAGTTTTGCATGTCTGTTCTGTATCATTTTTTTCCCCTGAGACATGGTGGGCCCTTCCAATAGATTTATTTATGTTTATTTAGTAATTTCTACACCCGATGTTGGGTTTGAACCCACGACTCAGAGAGTCACACACTCTTCTGACTGAACCAGCCAGGGACCCCTTCAAATATAGATTTAGATATTCTTTATTTTTGGTAATTCTTATTGGAATTATATCTTTCAATATTTGTTCTATTAGTATGATGGTTTTCTTGGGCTTCAATTATTCTAATGTTGGATATACCATCTGTTTTTATAACTATTCCCTCTCTAATCCTCATTTAAAATTTTTAGCTTTACTTTTCCTTATTTTTAATCCTCTGTGTTCATTTTCACAAATGTTTGTTCTCTATAGTGTTTCTTCCAGTTTCAACTGCATTTCTATGATTTATTTTTTCCAACTTTATATTATGTAATTTTTTATCATCTAGCCATCTTTTACTTGAACTCCTATATCTTAGTGATATGCCTTTTTACCTTAAGTTAACTTTTTTTTTAAGTTTACAGCAAAATTTTACCTATAATTTTCATTATAGGCATTATAGGCAATATTTTTATAATAAGAGGGGTTTTGGGGGGTCTACTAATAGTTTTTCCTGTAATTTTCTCTCCCTTTTTTGTAAGTTCATATTGATTTTTGTTTGTTCCTTTGTGATCACTCATCTGGAAATGTTAGTTTTTGTGTGATCAGTTACTTTCAGGAGATTTTAATAGAAAGGAGCTAGAGCCACATTTCAGACTAGATAGTTTTCCTTTTGACTCAGGGTTTTTGGTTCTTGAATTCATTTAGCAATTATTTTTTATCTGTCAGTGGACACAGGCATCCGTGGGATTTTGCAGTGCGGCTTCCTTTCTTTGGAAGCAGATACAGATTACTGTTGCAAATAATAGTTTCTTTGTATTATTCCTTGTTAGGCCAGGATCTTCTGACTCAGATTTCAACTGGGCTGTTCTGCTGTTAGTCCATGAATCCTGTCCCTCTGCTAGGAATTTATGTTTTGCAACTCAGAGGGAGCCTCTTACCTTTTAGGAGTTTACTTTGCTAGCTCTTTATGAGATGTGCAGCTGAGACATCTTCTCTCCCTTTCCTCCCTTAAGTACACAGGATTAACCTCCTTTCTTTCAGAAGCTTTTATACTATTTTGGTCTGCAGTTTTAGCTGGATCCCAGTTTTGCTATCTTTGCTGATTTTTGGACTAATTGCTTTTGGATGCTTTCTAAGAAGAGTAAGGGAATGCTTTCAAAGAAGAATAAGGGAAATTTATGGTCCAGTATTAAAATTGAAAGTCATTAATTTTTAAAGTAGAACAAAAATTCTTAATTTCAATATGTTGCCATATTCTAGTATATGGTAGAAACAGATCTAGAAGGACTACCCTGCAACCCCCACCCCACCCATACTCTGTTCTCTTTCGATACCATTGACTAATGCTACTTAAAATGTCAGTTTGTTGATATAAGGTACTCAAGCCACTGCTGCTTTTATCAGAGAAGTCTCATTTTAAGAAAAATGTCATCTGAACTAAACAGTATGCTTAGGAACATAATTGATTCACATTCTACTCAAAACTTACCTGGTTGAGGATTGGGAACAGTTTGCATATTGAGTATCACTGCTGTATATTATGTGTGTATTGCTGTCAAACTGGATCACTTCATACATAGTTAATGCAATTGTCTCTTCGTTCTTCATGCTTATTATTGCCCTTGACCAATTAATTGTATATGGTCTTCACTGGTTAGTATGACTGAAATAGAACTGCTGTTTCTATATAAATACAAGTCCTTGGGATGAAGGATAGTTTGCCATATACTTTTTCTTTGATAGGAACTCTTCAGGGTAATGATTTATTTCTCTTAAGCCGTAACATGGAGCTCATACTTAACAGAGGCGGTTCCTGTAAGGAGAATCCTGTTATATGAATGTTAAAAAAATGTGAATTGGATAATTACAGAAGATGGTAGAATTCAGTATTCTAGCTCTAGAAGATGTGATTTTAGGGGTATGCTATCTGTAAGTCACATGTTTGTCTTGATTCTATTGCTGAGGAGACATGGAAGAATAATCAATATATAATAAGATGGTGGAATTTTAGGTTTTTATCTAAGACTTTCATATGGTTGAAGGTTATCTTTTTCTGGATATGGTCTCTAATGTCAAACTGACCATTAGAATTCTCTCTTTCTGTCAGAAACTATGAGATATGTCAGTGGCAACATGTAGAGTTAGATTGGGGTATTGACCACAACTTTTTTGTTATATTCTTAACATGATGGATTTTGCCCTTGAGGTCATGGTTTTTCCCATTAGTGTATATCTTTAAGCTTGTTAGTCATTGGGCAGACACGAGGAACTTTGTAAGAAAGAAGTGTAACTTTATAATAATAATGAAGTTATATTTTTTCCAAAGTTTTCTAAGTATTTAAAAATTTTTCTAAATATCAATAAAATACTACATTTCAGACTAAAGATTCATGGCCAAGACACATGGGATTCTATCTGAGTTTATAGAGAAAATGGTTTGAAATTATGCATTTGACCTTGGTGGGAAAGTCTTACTTTATAACCTATAACCATTCTGATTATAAACTTTAATTGTGAAATAAATAGCTGTGGGCAGTCCTACTTACCCATTGAGGTTATTGAAAAAATTTTGCATCCTTGCCAGTCACATTGGCAAAGTGAATTATTTCAAGAATGTCACTGATTGTAACTAATGTTTGTTATTATTTGAGTTAGTATGGTATTTTAATAGTTCTGCTGTCTTGAGTATAGATAAAGCCTTGGAAAAATATAAACTCTGAAGTCATATAGAATAAATTAGCTGTTAAAAAAAAAAGAAAAAGAAAATTCCTTTGTCATTGCAATCTAGTTTCTTTCCTAGTGCCACCAGATGTCAGTGTAACCACAGGACCAGAGAAATACTGCAGTAGATAAATGGCTTATGAATGTTTTAAATGTATAAAACAAGTTTTAGACATATTAGGTATAAAATAGAAATATTATTTTAGTACTGAATTGCATAGAAAAAGTGCATAATGGAGAATAGAGTAGATATAGACCTTAAAAAGAGTAGATACAGTTAAAAATACATATATAAATCAAACGTACTAATAGAGCACCTAGGTGAATCTCTGACGCTCTCAGAAGTCACCATCCTCCTGCTATTCAAGAGAAGATGGACAGCTTGTAGTTGAACTGTCTCCCTAGAAATTAGAAATCCTTGTTTTCTTAGACTTTTTCTCGTCCAGGCTTCTCCATCACTGTAATATAACCTCTTGTGGGAGGGGTGCTGTCCCTTCCCTCACAGCTCCTGGTATTCTTTTTTCCTGTCTCAGCTGGAGTCTTATAGACAATTCCTCTTTGTATGGAAGGGAGGAAAGCCCTTCTCCCATCTCTCTATGTGTCCCAGACACTTTGAGCTCTGCTTTCCAAAGTGAGGTGTTTTATTTCATCCTTATTTTTTATCCCTCGGCTCTGATCTCTGTTGAATGCCAGTGTAATACCAGATCATTATGATTCTGCTTTCTTTCTCTCTGTGGGAACCACAGTACTTTTGTATGTTCTAGAATTAGTCATTTCCTTTTTGTCCTTCAACGGTTAACCCCAAGCCATGGGAGCCACAACTGGTGGCCTGGCCTCCTGTCTCCATTGCCAGCTATCTTAGATGTGCTTAGTTTTCTAGATAAAATTCCAGTTCAGTTGAATTCTAAAGTCTAGACCAATGCTGTCCCATAGAACTTGGAAATGTCCTACATCCACCTTTCCAGTATGATTATCACTAGCTATGTGTGGCTCTTGAGCCCTTCATATGTGGCTCGTTTAATTGAGGTACTCAAATTTTAATAAATTAATTTATTTTTAATTGAGTTAAATTTTTAAACTTTATTTTAAATCCAGTATAGTTAACCTACAGTGTTAAATTAGCTTCAGGTGTACAATATAGTGATTCAACAATTCTGTGCATTACTTATTGCTCATCATGGTAAGTGTACTTTTTAATTCCCGTCCCCAAATTGGCTCATTCTCCCCACCCACCTCCCTTCTAGTAACCATCAGTTTGTTCTCTATAGTTAAGTGTCTGGTTTTTTATTTCTCTCTCTTTTTCTTTGTTCATTTGTTTTGTTTCCTAAATTCCACATGTGAGTGAAATCATACAGTATTTGTCTTTCTTTACTTACTTATTTCACTTAGCATTGTACTGTCTAGATTCATCCATGTTGTTGCAAATGGAAAGATTTCATTTTTTATGGCTGAGTAGTATTCCATTGTTTATAAGTAAGAGTGTTTAGTTAGCTTTTTATTGATATGTTTTAAATTCACATTTCTGCACATTAGGAATATTTCAGATATACAGAATGTTTTTGGAATTCTCATGTGAATTTCTCTTCAAAATTTGTGGCAGTCTTAAGTATAGAGAAAAATATAATCGCCATGTTCCTGACATTGAACTTAGTAGTTTTCAACTTAGGGTAAATCTTACTTCAGTTAAAGCTCTACTCACTATCTCCACTCCATTATTTTGAAGGAAAATCCCATTCATCATATAATTTAACACATGAGTATTTGCATATATATCTGCAAAGGTTAAAGATGTTTCTTTAAAGAGCAACCACAATGCTATTATTGCTTTTAAAGGTAACAGTAATTCTTCAGTAACACCAGCTATCCAACTGTGTTCAAATTTCCCTGATTGTCATATATATGTTTATGTATATTTTTCACATTGCTGAAATCAAGATCCAATTAAGGTCTCTGCATTGTAATTAGTTTATTTGTCCCTTATTTATTTTGTTTAGTAGAGTGTTTCATCATTTCTACCTCTTGTAATGTTTGCTACCTGTTCACTGATTTTAGAACAAAGTCTTGGATGGAGAAGGGGCTAGCAATCATAAGCATCTGCCTGGAATACTAATGGTGTTCTAAAAGGACATGATAACATTTGCAAGAGATAAATTTCCTTGTTCTCCTGATGCCATCCTGTGCACACATTGTTACTGATGCTCATGTGAGCACATATTACCTGAAAATTATGTTGGAACATACTAAAATATAATAACAAAAGGATACAAGGGGACTTAGTTCTATACTGCTAAAATGTCTAGTCCTAGTTATTTGCACTCATGAAGTAGTTTCTTTCCCTTCCTCCTTCCTTTCTTCCTTATAGGATACATTTCATGTATACATATGGCTATCCTAGTATCACGTAGAAATTTGTTTTATTTGTTAATATCCACAAATCACTATTTCTCTGCTCAGAATCACTTGAACTGTGGAAATGCTTCTAATTCAAAGAAAGTTGGTATTACCACCTTTTTGAGGAAAATAAATAAATTTTTATTTTAGTGCCTATACTTCATAGAAATACATAGTTATGGTTTAATAATAACATTCTCCCAAGTAAGCAATTCTCCAGCCTTACTGTAATGATTAGGTTGCTGAAGTATTTTGCAGGAAAATGTTAATAGGCTTCTAGAATATTATTGACGGAGACAATAGACACATACAGTTGTTATAAATTATATTCCAAATTTAGGTGAGTAGAAATTAATTTTCAGTAAAGACTTTGCTGGTATTAGATCATGGACAAGATTTGAAAATCTTCGAACTGAGTGTTCACTATGAAATGATTTTAAGGGTTTTTTGTTGTTGTTGGATTGGAAGGAAGGTATTTGAGTTGTGGTCGCTGGTGACTGTTGAGTGTGAAGTCAGTGACTGTATATAGCCCCAGTGTGGACAGGCAGAAAGCATGGAGTTTGTTGTCTTGTCATTGTCAGTAGCTGCAGCCTACTCTTACTGAGTACTACTCATGTCTTACTGAGACATGAGAGAATGAATAAATGATACTAATTAAACAGTCTAAGGAAATGTTAGTGAAATCTTGAAAAGGAAATGGAAGGACAAGAAAGAGCATAAAGATTCTGTGTTCACAGCTTCTGCCTCACTTATAGGCCCAGTTTTGTTTTTTGGAAGAGAGGAAAATCTGGCAAATGAATGGCTGTTTGTACAGAAAGCGACCATGGAAAGCTAGAGGATTATGGGCTTTGGACTCCTTTTTTGAGGATGGGGAAATACTCTGTATGTTTGTAAGGCTGGCAGATAAGATCTATATAGTTGAGGAGCAGGATAGGAGAAGGTGTTTATTTAAACAAATGAAACTGGTCATAGGTAATTATTATGGAGGAAGTAAATTGGATGAAAAGGTTCCCTGGGACCAGAAGGTAGATTATAAGTGCTGATGCCTAGAAAAGGTTAGGAACTATTGAGGAAAGTAAAACACAGTCTAAAGGGACAGCCACTACTTAGTTTAGCCCAGTGTTTACCTATTTCAGGGTCCTTCAAATATGGATATCTGCATTTTTTTTAATGTGAAATTTTCCAGTTTTTGAATATTGCCTCAACTATAAAACAAAACAAATGAAAAAAACCAAATAAAACTTTGTGGATCAAATAAACACATGCAGGGATAGAATCCAACTGATAAACTTTTTGGTTCATGGCCCTCCATAGATATATGGATAGATGAAGGCATACTTTTTTATCCCCTGAAACTTGAGTTCAGTGGTCTGGCTTTTTCTACACATAGCAGATATCTTTGATCATAATGAGGAAGTAGGACTGTGTTCCAGACATTTGAATCATCTTTCTGGCCCTACAGTGTTGCTTCACTAATTCCATAGCCTTCTCTTTATGCTTCTTACTCTAGGCTGTAATGCAGGATCTGAAATCTTCTTATAGGGAAATGCTGTAAAAGATTGAGTCATCACACAGGTTTTATATAGGAATTTCTGTCTTATGGTATTGAAATGTGATTTTGAATTGTTCTTTGGGCTGAAATTCTTTTTAAAGGCAAATATTAAAGTGAGCTTAAAGATTGTGGCCTTGAGTAACAATAGTAGAAGTGTCATCTTGTTATGAAAAACTTGTAGACTTTGCAATAAGCCAACCTCCAAAATACTACTGTACAAAGTTTTGAAATACCATTATCTAGTTGAAAAAAATTGTTAATTGTGAGATAGACTAGTAGATATATGCTGAAAGGAGATGTAGGTATTAACACCATAGATAGCACAAATACTGTTTTTTTCTATTTTTACTTACCATATAAACAATAACAGATTTTTATGAGGAAAAATTGTCCCTTACATCATATATCCAATTTACATTTTTACTTAATCTGTATCTTTTTACATTATAATATAGTTACAGTTTTAGGTATTTTAGTCAACTGAAGGTATTATATCGTAATAAAAGTTTAGCCTTTTTGTTTTATTACTAGTCACTTCATGCTGGGAAAATAACTACAAAGCTTTTCCTCACAACAAATCATCAGTTGAAGGATTACTAAATAAAAAATAAGCATTTTATTACACTTTCATATTAACCTTATTAAATCATGAAAAAGCTGGAAATCATCATAAGGACACCATTTGCATAACATATTTGCCAATTTAAAAATATTACCATGTTTATATTTTCCCATGTCTGTTTATTTCCTGGACTTTTCTTTTAAATTTATCTATTCTTGTCACTCATCTGTAAGTTTCTTCATGTTTTTCTTCTTAATTTATGAATTCTTTATATTAAGCTCATTTTTGAGTTTGAAAATTATCATTTCCCTATGCACTTGTTTCCATTTATCTTTTATTTTGTGATTGTGTCTATGGCATTAAGGTTTAGAATGTTTTTCTGCTAAAAGCTGATAATTGTGCAATTCTGGTTTTTCTTATTTTTTATTTTTTGGTTATTGTGTGGCGAAAAGTTTGGATCTAAATTCATTTTTCCTTTAAAAACTACTAATCTTGTTAATCTTATATTTCTTACTAGGTCCCCCCCTACCCCAATGGTTCATAATCAGCATTAGCTGATGAGCCAAATAGTTCTGATTACATTCAAGGTGACTATTTTCCTTTGGCATAAGCAAGAAAAGCACTTTGGGGAAAAAAAGTGAGAGGAGAGGCAACTAAAGGAAAGACTTGTTTTGAACATTCTCAGCCTCCATTAAGAGCAAAAAGCTTAAATTAAGAAGACTTAAATTAAAGCTTCCAAACAAATATCAAATCCAGAGCACGACTAAGAAAACACAATGCAGAAATGAAGTCTCTTGTATGATTGTAAAGTACTTTGTTAAAGTCCATGTGTGATAAAGGTGATGCCTCATAGTAGCATCCAGGCAGGCAAAAGGTCTCTATAAAGACTTTAGGGTATGACTTACACGGCAGCACACTCAGTCAGGCAGTGGGGCTTTAAGAAGTCTAGGGGTATTGCTCCTCAGCAGAAAAGCCCAGGGCAGACAAGGGCTTATCTCCAAGGGCTTTGTGAGTATGGTTTTGTCTATTTAAAGAGAACCCTAAGAACATTCATAGAAGACCCACACAATTTTAAAAAGAAATGCATCGATGGAAACATTCTCTTGAAAGAGAGGTGGGCTGAAAGATAGAGCAAAATAAAGAGACCATCAGTTAAGGAGACCCTGCACTCATTCCCCATTCTTTCCCCTGCCCCCACCCCAGTCCTGGCAACTATGAAGCTACTTTGTGTCTATGGAATTGCTTATTCTCAACATTTCATATAATCACACAATATGTGGCCTTTTACTTCCAGCTTTTTTCACTTAGCATGAAGTTTTCAAGGTTCATATTGTAGCATATGTCAGTACCTCCTTCCTTTTTATGGCTGAATAATACTCAAAAGTATGGAAGTGTACCACATTTCGTTTATCCATTCTTCACTTGATGAAACTTTGGGTTTCTCCTTTTTGGCTATTATGAATAATCCTGTTATAATCATTTGTATAAAAGATTTTGTGTGTGGATATATGTATGTTTTCTAGTTTGTTTTGTGGAAATTTCCAGGAGTGGAGTAGCTGGGTCATATGTTAACCCTACATTTAAGTTTTTGAGGAGGAACTTCTGGACTTACAAAGGGGCTAGACCATTTTACATCACCACCAGCAATAGAAGTTGGTTGCAGTTACTCCACATCCTTATGAGAACTTGTCCTTCTTTTCTGATTATAGCCATTCTAATAGGTCTGACGTGGCATCTCATGGTTTTGATTTGCATCTCCCTCATGACTAATGATGCTGATCTTTTTCTATGTTTTTAAGTTATTGTTTAAATTTTGATTATAGCAATAAAAGAGCTCATTATGTGACTATCTCATTTAATTTATAAGTTGCAAATAAATACTTCTAGATTTTATTACTTATATTTTAACATCAATCATGCAGGCTTATCTTTCCTGTGTAATAGCAAAGATCTGGTTATTCACCTCGAGAATCCTGCTTAGTGTCAATCTTCAGTATCTTTTTTCTCTTTGCCCATTTCCATTCTTTAAGAATTTGTGATGATGTGTTTATGTTTGAGTGACAAGTCAATATAAAGCTTCTTCTGTTTTCTGTCACCTAGCAAATATTTACTGAGTGGCTCTTAGGTCAGACACTTTGCTAAGTGCTGAGGATATATGGTAGTGAATGAGTCTTATGATCTGGTGGGGAATTTAGAATTAACAGGTATACATGTGAATTATAATTGCAATCTGATGTAAGTGATAGAGAGGAATAGGACATTATGATAGGCAGAAATGGGGGACCTGCTTTAGTTGGTCTGGTCAGTGAACATTTTTCTTAGTTGTGGCATTCTGAAAGCATGGAAAGAACCATTGAAAAAAGACAAAAGGAGTGTGGCCGGAACCCAGGAAATAGTGTGGGGGGGAGGGCACACAAGGCAAGGCTGAAGAGAGAGCTGTTCTCCTTTGAGTAGCTCTAGTTGAAAATTCATTGTTTCCTTAAAACATAAACACATGAAAACAAATCAGTCAACCAATTAATTAACACTTCTGGCCATGCCCTACAAAATTTGGCTGCTTCCTACCTCTCTGGCCTTATTTCCTCTCCCTGTTTTCACACTCAGCCACAGTGGTGGTCCTGCTGTTCCTCCAGCATACCCTTTGCTCCCTCATGGCCTTTAACCTTGTCCTTTCTTATGTTTGGAGTATTCCTCCTCCATCTGTTTGTGTGACTTATGATGATGTTTTATTTATTTTTGGGAGAGAGGGAGAGACAGCGTGAGCAGGGGAGGGTCAGAGAGAGAGGGAGACACAGAATCCAAAGACAGGCTCCAGACTCTGAGCTAGCTGTCAGCACAGAGCCCGGCGTGAGGCTCGAACCCACGAACCATGAGATCATGACCTGAGCCGAAGTTGGACGCTTAACCGACTGAGCCACCCAGGTGCCCCTGTCTCCTCTTTTCTAAAGTAGTTCCCGATCACCGTCTATTACTTTACTGTTAATTTTTTTCACAGTATTTTTATGAGAACTTGTTTATCAATGTGTTTATTATCTGTCTCTCTGACTAGAAGGGAAGTGCCTTGAAGGCAAATACTTTGTCCTTGAGTTGACTGCTATAACCCTTGTGCTTAGTGCAGTCCCTGATCCTTGAATGACTGGATTCATTCATTTATTATTGCAGAGTCTTGAAGGATATGGTAAAATGGTAGATTTTAAGTGCAAATAGGAGTGCTGAAAAAAAATTAAACTATTATAACAATTGATTTCAGTGGTTTGTTGTGTGTAGCCCCTATTATAATCATTGAAATTCTTCTCTGAACTGTCAGGTATATTTATATAATCATCCTTAATTTACATATAATGTGAAATTATAAATTTAGTTACCTCTTTCAAAGCACTGTGGTTTGCTGATTTTCTGGGATCTGTAAGTCAATGTGGCTTTTCTCTCAGTTCTTTAGATTGGATGATTTATATTGATGTCTTCAAGTTCACTGACTCTTCTATCCCTAATCATCTTTTAAGCCCATCCATTTCTTTTTTTCAGGTCTAGAATTTTTTTTTAATGGCTTCATTTTTCTGCTGAGATACTCTGTATACCTGTCTGTATACTCTATATATTAAAAGTGAAGTCTTTGAACATTCTTTCCTTAAATTTTTCAAGCATTTATACTGGCTGCTTTGCTTCATTTGTTAAATCCAACCTCTGGGCCATCTTGGGGTCAATTTCTCGTGACTATCTTCTAACTAGAATTCTGTTATCTTTCTATGAGAAATGTTGATTTTGTTTTCCTTTTTTAAAAATAATTCAGTTACTGACATATAACCTCCAGCTTGTTTAGGTTGGTTTTATGTTTTGTTAGACTGTGTCTATGGAGTGCATTTAATTTGGCGGGATTCTCACTTCCCAACTTCTGCCTCCTTCCTCATCTTGTCAAGGCTTATTTTAGGCTTAGTTACAGCAGGTCCAGAATAGGCCTTACTCTCAGACTTAAAACCAAGTCTCTTATAACCAGGGCTCTGTTTTTTGGGTGTTGATGAGGTATCCTGTTGTTTCACCACCATGACTGACCAGAACTCCTAGGATTTCCATTGCCCCCAGTACTGTTTGACTGCTAGTTATCCCTGTTCCATTCTTAATCCTTTAGCAGTTCTGTGAGTTTTGTCTTGCCTTAGGCATGTGCAGCCTAAACCACAGCTGAGGATTCTTAGAGAAGTTTCACATTTCACATTAGGACCTCTCCTTTGCCCAGATCTCTTTTCTCTGGGGCCTTGTACCACATATGTCAACTGTTTAAACTCTAATCTATGCCTCCATAGCTCAGTGGACTGCTGTCCTCTGCTTGGACTGTTTCCTTTCTTGGAATACCTTTTCTTCAACCTTACCTGTGCCCTGCTTGGATTTCAGCTCACTGCACCACAATTAAGAAACATCCCCAGGCAGAGAGCTGAGGTGGTCATGGGGCTCACATCACGTGTTTCCCTTCTTTCAGGAATCACAGTGTTCTGCCTGTTGTTTAATGCCAGAGAAAGTTGACTTATGTATTTGTTCACTTGTATCATAGTTGATGGCAGAAAGTCTAGTTTAGTACCAGTTATGTTGTCCTATCCTGAAGTGTAATTCTGAAGCCAATTTAGTTTGGGAAGAGGTGTGTTCTTAAAAAGAGAAAATCTTGTTTTCTTTTCGACTTTGTTTTTTCCCCCATTCATCCAGGCAACAATTTATTATTTCCTGTCTTCTGTCTGCATTTGGCACCAGGCATACAAGCAGGATGAAACAGTTTTTCCTTAAGGAGCATACTTTCTTAGTGGATTAGGAGGCCAGCAAATAGGGAGTTCAAATCTGGTTCTTTTTTCTTATATAAACTTTTATTGAAGCATAAGATATGTTGGTATCTCATGGCACCACCATCCCTCCACAGTGTGGTTCTAAGTGTGCTTTTTTTTTTTGAAGATTTTCTTTTTTTAATGTTTATTTAGAGAGAGAGAGAAAGTGAGCTAGCAGGGGAGGGGCAGAGAGAGGGAGAGAGGGAGAGAATCCCAACTGGGCTCTTCTGCACACTGTTAGCATAGACTTGATCCCATAAACTGAGATCATGATGAGCTGAAATCAAGAGTCAGTCACTGAGCCACCCAGGTGCCTTTTTAAGTACACTTTTCTGAACCACTGTTTCTTAAATTATTAATCATTAAATTTGTTTTATTTTGAAATAGTGAGAGCTATAAAAATACTCTATATATTGGTTTTACTCTTGCCATTGGGGAGTGTTTTCACTAGAGATGCAGGTATTCTATTTTAACGTATTTATGATGTTGAAAACAATTTTTCTCTCTACTGTAGTGTATTTAATAATCAAAGCAAATTTTTTTGACTTTCATTTTTATAAGGTCAGCTTAACTCATGAAAAACAAACATCTTTACCCTGCTTCATACATCACTGCCGACAACCTGATAATCTTCAACTCAGGAACTGGCTATAGAATGATTTTTATCAGCAGTCACTGATAATGATGTATTAAATGGATATGAAACTGATTTTCTTCCTTTTTTTCTTATGACCTCCTCCCAAAGTTAGATTGCCTTTAGATTGATTATAGAAAAATAACTTCACGTGAAAAACTGTTGTTCTTTCCTTGATAAAATTCCCATGAATGTTAACTGAGAAATAAGGTATGTTAACTTTCTACTACAGTGGTACTATCTCAACCATTGTGGTTTCTGAATCACATAGTTCTAAGACCTCCCAGGATAAGAGAATTGTTAACTAATAAACTTCTGACAGTCCTTAGTGGGGGAACTAGGTTGGTATAAATTCAATATACAAAATTAAGAGTATCAGTGACATGTTACTTATCTTTAGTAATAATGAGTATGTTTATCATTTCTTGCTTTCTACTTTCAAGGATTTTATCTTTCCGATTTTATGTTAGCATTTTTCAAATGCGGCTCTTCCTTTAAAAGTCTAGCACCTTTCTAATTTTTGACTGGAGGTTGTTGATTTTCACTTCCTACCTGCAACTAGTAGAAGGAATAAATATATACTTGAAATGAAATAAAAAATTCATACTTGTTTTTCAAACCTCCTTTCTCATTAACAAGCACATGAAGTCAGACCTTCCTATCACGTCTGTCTTTTCTCTGATACTGATATTTCTCCAGACTGATAATTCCAAGAAGTCCTCACACGTACATCAGTCACAGCATGCCTTATTCGCTAATGGTGTGTGTGTGTGTGTACTTATTTTATTAAGTTCCATATGCCTCTGTTCTGGCGTTCTGGTTTTTTGTTTTTCTTTGTTTCCATTAATTTCTCCAGAATCAGTGACATCGTCAACGCACAGTTTTGTTTTGTGGTAGATCACATTCTGGAAAATTCGGTTCCACTCGTTTGTTCTCCCAGTCTAATAATATTATACCTGTGTTCTTCCTCACAAGATAAGATTAGTAAATTATTGTATGCACCTGAGATTAGGCGACACTTACGTTGGGGTAATGTTAAATTAGATATGTAAAAGAAAATAGAATAATTTGGTGGAATTAGTAAAAGTATGCATGATTTTTCAGAACCTATGGGCCTGCCATTAAGTAATATGCATTTCTCTAAAAATACTCTAGGTTACCTGGGGTTTCCTTTTCAAACAAGCAAAGTTTTACCATATTTTCATTGGTTTATTCAAACGCATCGTTTAACAATGATTGTTAATGATGGTAAAAAATACCTATGATCCAGAACTTGCAGTATTGCCTTTTCAGTTGGGCAGTGACTATTGTCATTTGTGGTCAAATGGTAATGACAACCAACCTTTCAATCCCTTTGTGACTGTTTCTTCAGACTGACTGCTGTTTCTTCTGACCTGTTTATCCCCATCTCTCTCCCAACTGCATCTTAACTAAATAGAAACATTGTTTTCATTAGCAGAGAGAATAAATGTTTGCCTCTTATTTCCATTTCCTCTGTATCTTTTAAATGTTCCTGAAAATAATTTTGTTCACAGAAAGGATGTATATGATAATCGGTTTGGGCTAAGACAACTGTGATAAATGTTTTGGGATTGCATAGGGAGTATGTGTTTTGATTTCTTGATAGGAATGATCACAGCCTTGTGAGTTCCAAGTGTCCAGTCCTACAAACATGCCTTTGTACTGACAATAATTGTTTTGACTGTTGCATTCACAGCTGTTGAAAATGGACATATAGATGTGTTAAGGCTGCTGCTTCGACATGGAGCAAATGTTAATGGATCCCATTCTATGTGTGGATGGAACGCTTTGCATCAGGCTACTTTTCAGGTATCCTCTGAATTTATTATTTCATTTCCATGTAAATTATGTGTTTTACCCTTTTAAAATGACAGTTCTATACAGTTTTTGCTTCCTACTTGCCTGTGATTTATGATGGTTAGTGCAGTACAGAAAAGGCAGTCTAAATGCTAATGATCATTCTGAATAAGCCAACTGCTCTGGTAGTTCCACCAGCTTTGGGCGTCAGGGATTTTCTGAGTTTTTCATATGTTGATGGCATAGTTAAGAGACCATCAGAATATTTAGGATATAAATTGATAAGGAGCAAGGACTTAAATTATTTATAGCAGTGTGTTTAGAAACCATAGTAACTCCTTAGTGCTTGTGCTAGCAAACTAGTTTTGCAGGCTTTAAAAGGATTATAATTCTGTTTTCATCTGTTTAATGGGCTAGCTAAATGTATAGAATAATATGATTGTTTAATACATCTTTCCCATTGAACAAATACACTTTAAAAAAAGTTTTCCTTTAGTGAGGATGAAAAAACATAGCAATAAGGAAAGAGATACCTTCTATTTTCTTTGTTTTCTCCTGTTTAAAATACGAATCTGTGCTTTAGGAAAATGCTGAGATCATAAAATTGCTCCTTAAGAAAGGAGCAAACAAGGAATTCCAGGACGACTTTGGAATCACACCTTTATTTGTGGCTGCTCAGTATGGCAAGCTAGAAAGCTTGAGCATACTTATTGCATCGGGTAAGATGAATCCATTAGCCTTTGTGCTGTTAAGATCTTCAATTTTAACTGTGTATCTTCCTAGGAAGTACAGTTCTTGACCAGATATAAATCAGGTTGTGAAATTCATGGTTTTATGTTAGTGGTAAATAAGAGTACATACAAGTTTTATAAGCCTGGTTACTAAGTGTCTATTACTAACATAATGGGATGCACAGCTACTAATTTATCTGAAGAGGAACATAATGATGTATCACAAAAGCAGGTTTATTGGCAAGTTGAATGATGGGGCTGTTCTTTCTTATGGGGACCTGAGCATTTCCAACTGTCTAGGGCACAAGACTGTATAAGCTTAATTAATTTATTAGATAGCTATTTTCTATACCAAGCCTTTGAGTTGTATGTTTTGATAAATTGTGTGATTATTTAAACAGGTTTATTTGAAAGCATGTTTACACTTTATTATGTCAATAGCAACGTAACCCTGCTAAGGGTTTCTCTGTGACGATCATTACACATTCAGCATTGCCAGAGGATATGGTGTTGAGGTGGCATTCTTATGTTGTATGACATTTCTGTGACCAGAAACCTTCGTTATGTAAGGGATTTTAAATTCCTACAAACACTGTGTGTACTCACAGTACTAACCTGATGAAGCATGGATAGTGAAGAGCAGAAGGGAAATACACCAGATTTGCTGCTAAGCAAAAATTTTTTTTAAATATTTAGGCTCTTTATATTTGTCTGTAATACCTAGGCTTTTAATAAATTGCCTCCATATATACAAAACAAAGTTTATTTTGACAGCAAAGCACACTTTTTAAAATCTCTGCTCTCCTTACAAACCTTCAAATGCACAAGTTGAAGTGTGGAGCAAAGAAAACATTAAGTGCCAAATTAAGATATCTGTTACAAAGATTGAGTCTGTAAATCTTAGAGTTGAGAGGAATCTCCAAAATTATTTAAACATGTACTTTTTTAGATTAAGAATCCCAGGCCCTGAGTGTTTGGCAGGTGCCTTGCCAAAAATCTAGAAAGTATTTCCTGGCAGAGTGAGGGCTTGGAAGCAGGCCATCTCATATGACTTCCTCTCTTCCTCTTCTTTTATGTTGTATCTTCCTGAGGCTGTCCTAATTCATTTTATGGCCTCCATTTCCATAACTTCCAATTATAGTGTGTAACTAATATTAAAAAAAAAATAGGTTAGACAGCACCCTAATGACTGTCTCCTCATGCCAAGTCTGTCTCCCAGAATGCTAAGCACCTGTTCTATTTTGCTTTGTTCTTAAATTCTATGTACCTGTTTTGTTTTGCTTTGTTCCTTCCATGCCCCTCCCCTCCCTCGAATAGTTATGAACAGCAAATTGAAAAGGTAGGTAGGTATGTTTATCCTGTAGCTACATATGGTTCTAACTCCTTAAAAGGATTTTCCATTCAGTGAATTATCTAATGTCATTTTCCCAACTTTCTACCTGTAATCTTATAGGGACTGGTTCCATATTCTTTTTGATACTTTGAAATTGTCAATCAAAATGAAACATTGCTTAAAAAGGAAACTTAAGTGATTTATTTCTTGACTTAGTCTTAATATATTTAGTGTTCCCTTCTTTCTGAGGTTGACAGTATGTGAAGCATCCGCCTGAAGAAGATTCTACTTGTCTGGATGTGTTCAGTGTCCAGTTAGAATTTCTGAAATTCCACGAACTCTTAAAGTTCATATTTGTGTTTTGCATAGTTTTTTTTTTTTTTAACCTATTTCAGGGCTGTGGTTTATTCAGCGTGCATTTATGGAACATCCTTTCAAAGAAAAAATATTTCCACTGAGACATTCGAGAAATGTAAAAATTCTCAGTCATGCAATAACACTGTTCTTAGCATATTTAACACATTATTTGTCAATGAGAAAAATTGAGGGAAGTTTAGCTATTTTTAAAACCTTCCCCAAAAGTGAGGTCACTTTCAACATTTTTACATCTTACTGTACTGGCATTTAAATAATTGATTAGTTTTTGTTCTTTATTTTGCAGTGTTTATTTATTTTTGAGAGAAAGAGAGTGTGCTCGCATGTGAGTGGGGGAGGGACAGAGAGAAGGAGGGAGGGAGAGAATCCCAAGCAGGTTCTGCACTGTCAGACAGAGCCTGAAGCAGGGGTCAAACCCACAGACCATGAGATTATAACTTCATACAAAATCAAGAGTCTGGACGCTTAGCGGATCTAGCTACCCAGGTGCCCCAGTTCTTGTTCTCTAAAAATCTGCTCAGAAACCATTTAGGTAGACATTTTCCCTTTCATTATAAGGCTCTAAATGCAGCGGTCATGAAGGAATGGGATATAATGAAAAGTGTAGTCAACATTAGCTTTAAGGCATGGCCCCAATGTATGTCGTATCTCTGGGAGTTTTCTTCATAAATCTTAGCCTGAATTGGTTAATGGCATAGATGTGTTATCCATATTTGATGATTTGCATTTTCTACTTTTCAGTGATTTCTTACTGGACCCACAGAGTGCTTGCCAGAGGACAGATTGGAATGAAATGACTCCTTCATTGCATAAGATTTTTAGCTTAAAAATGAGTTCTGAAATGTTAATCACTTGTTTTCTTGTTAACATAAAAGCAAAAGCAATTTAAATGATTACCAGCAAGTTTGGAAAATCAGTATGTTTATACAACAGCATCCACTGCAGTTGGAAAAACTATTGTACTCTAAAACCCTTTTAAGACAGCTGTTTTGAAATATATGTTAATTATCATTTTTAAAAAAATAAATGAAGATTGTCTGTTAAATGTTGTTATTCTGTATTAGGCGCAAATGTCAATTGTCAAGCTTCGGACCAAGCTACTCCCTTGTTCATTGCTGCTCAGGAGGGCCACATAGAATGTGTAGAACTTTTGCTGTCCAGTGGGGCAGATCCTGATCTTTACTGTAATGAGGATGAGTGGCAGTTACCTATTCATGCAGCTGCACAAATGGGCCATACAGAGTAAGTAGTAAAACAGAAAATAAAAATAGTCTTATAATTAAAAGGCAGCAAGGAATAAATCTTCTGAGCCAGTTCTTTTATCTTTAGGCAAAATCCTTGGTATTTTCTCTACCAACCTGCTATATGATTAGATCCACCGCCATATCTGTCCCCCGTGCCAGCCCGAGCTCGTTTTAGCCTTACAGTTTCCTAGTTGGAACAGAATGGCTGGAGATAGAGCCCTGGGGCATCCAAGTCTTTCCTCTAATTTCTCAAGCTGTGGCCATACTCTGCTGCACCACTCCGGTTTTATCCTAGGTGTCTTTAGTTAATCTGATGGCCTTAGTCGACTTATTTATGTTACTTTCTTGACCCCAGAAAGCTTTTCAGTTTGTGCCCCTTGTTGGGCCAAGTCCTTCCTTTGTGTGGCCTAGATAGTTTTCCCCATCTTGACTGGACCTTCTTAACTGGACTTTCTCCATCCTTTTACTGGACCTTCTCTTTACCTACCTAATCTCACATCCAACTTGGTACTTTGCCCTACTTCTATTACTCTTCTTCCTTAGTCAAAAGTTCTTAGGAAATTTTTTTCCATTTTCTGGAGAAAGACTTAAAGTTGAAACTTCCTGTAATTGGGGGTTCCAGGAATCTTAGAAGCGAATAACCTGGTTATATCTCTGAGAATAAGGCAGCCCGTCTTAACATAAATTGGCAATGAATAGTTTTTAAAAGTATATGTTTAAACCTAATAGAATCATAATTCTAAAAAAGTAGTTTTATAGTGGTTGGTATTTAATTTAAAAAGTAATAGTGAAATGGTTATTACTTTCATAGGTTTACATAGTAGGAAAACAAATTCTGTCATTTGGTTATTATGCCACTAGGTGGCATGGTATTTTACTATTTCCTTAAAGATACCTGTAAGCATTTTTGCACCTTGTATAATTTTTCCAATCCATTTTTAAAAGTTGAAACACATTTATTGAGGGACATTAAACTGATTCTTTATTTTAACAGAATATGGAGATTTTAAGATTTGGTGTTTTTCTTAATTCTTGCTTGTTTATGTAAACAGAAGTCTTAGATACAGTTATACCATGAGCTTTAAATTGATACCAAAACCCTCTTGGGACTTGTCCTAATCTGTTCTCAATATTGGGAATTTTATTTGTTATGACGATTTCCTCCATAGACTACTTCTAATGTAACCCCTTATGTGAATGTAAGTTCTAAGGAAAAGTAGCTTTGGAGTAGCCCTGGCTTTCTTTTCTCAGAAAGATGGGGGATTTCATGGCTGACCTTATCCGTATAGATTTATTTTTAATTTTAGAAGAGTAAACTGGTTCTTTTTTTCCAGCTGTGAGTGTTGGAGGTAAGTTTTCAAATAATCTAAGAACTTAGGTTTTAATGATTTTCTTTAAAACCTCCTCTACTTAGCAACCAGTTTCTTTATAAATCTGTCTCACTGTTTAAAGAGCTCAGATTCGGGTCACCTGGGTGGCTCAGTTGGTTGCTTTTCCGACTTCGGCTCAGGTCATGATCTCATGGTTTATGGGTTCGAGCACCGCCTTGGGTTCTGTGCTGACAGCCCAGAGCCTAGAGCCTGCTTCAGATTCTGTGTCTCTCTCTTTCTCTGCCCCTCCCCTGTTCATGCTCTGTCTTTCAAAAATAAATAGACATTAAAAAAATAATAAAATATAATAAAAAGATAAAGAGCTCAGATTCTTTGCAGAGAATAGAATATTTTAGCAGAAATTCTTATTTCTTCCTCTTAAATACGATGCATCGATGCATTTCATGTCACGTCACTTACCCTCTTTAAAAATTCTTATTAATTAGAAAAATAAAACTTCAGTTTGTACTTTTTAGAAGGAAAATTATTTATTGTCTTGATAAAAGTTTATATCTGGTGTAATAAAGTTTCAAATAATCAGATCCTAAAACACCTAATAGAAAATTTGAATTTGGGGGAATACAGTGATGGTGGTGGCAAAGGAGATAAATAGTGAAAAAATAAGGACAACCTGTTACCTATTTACTTATAGTAACATTATTTAATTCTGTTTCAGGTTATGGGTAAGGACCTTTGTATAAAACAACAATAAGGGTAATATTTTATTATCCTGTCATAATTTAATATAGGTATAAGAAAAAGAATTTAAATCAATCAGTGGGTGACTCTTAAAATGTGTGCCTTAGAAATGTTGCCTGCACTCATGTATATAAAAACATGAAATGCCCTGAACTTGTGTCCTTACAGAATCTTGGAATTGTTAATACCACTTACCAACCGGGATTGTGACACTGGGCCAGACAAGGTGAGCCCCGTTTACTCCGCGGTGTTCGGGGGGCATGAAGAGTGCCTAGAAATGCTGCTGCAGTATGGCTACAGCCCAGACGCCCAGATGTGCCTCATCTTTGGGTTCAACTCCCCCATGTGTATGGCTTTCCAGAAGGAGTATGTATATTTGCTATATTTTTATTCTTTTTGCTACATGGAGATGTATTTCCAAGCGATTCTCTTTTATTGTGAAACTTGAATTGAAGCTAAATTGTTAACTTAGAAAGAAACAAATAACCCTCTATGATGTACTCGTTCCATCAAAGTATGGTAAAAATGAGGGGATAATGTCGGATTTTTTTCTCTTCCCTTTTTGGACCTGGATCATATTTTTATTGTAGCCACTTTAGAGAATACTTTCAGTGTGTTAAGGTAAATGCAGGATTTCTCTGATAATACTTAGTTTTGAAAACAATTCAAGAATTAAAACATTCAGTTACATGATGAATAAGGCTTGAGGATCTAATGTGCAACATGATGACTATAGTTGACAAACCTGTATTGTATAGTTGAAGTTTGCTAAGAGTGAACTTCAATTCTCTTACCAAAAAAAGGGTAAATATGTGATGTGATAGATGTGTAAATTTGATGGAGAGGAATTCCTTTCACTGTGTTTGTGTATGTATGTATGTATGTATGTATGTGTGTGTGTGTGTGTGTGTATATATATATATATATATATATATATATATGGAATTACTGTGTTGCATACTTGAAATATCTTATAATCTTATTTGTCAATTATACTTTAGTAAAGCTAGGGGAAGAAAAAATAATTTAAAATGACTATTGGGGCGCCTGGATGGCTCAGTCGGTAAGTAGCCAATTTGCGCTCAAGTCATGATCTTGTGGTTCACGAGTTCGAGCCCCACGTCTGGCTCTGTGCTGACAGCTCAGAGCCTGGAGTCTGCTTTAGATTCTGTGTTTCTGTCTCTTTCTGCCCCTCCCTTGTTCACACTCTGTCTCTCTCATAAATAAGTAAAAAACTTTAAATAAAAAAAATGACTTTATTAAATAAGACACTAATTGTGTTTCAGGTTATTTACATTTTGAAATTTATAAGACTTGTTAAGAGCCTAAAAATGAAACTTTATTTTTGTAAATATTATTGTATTTTTAATGTAGTTAATACTATGTGGCATTTCTTTCTGTAAGTCAGGGTAATTAAATTAAAAGTCTTAAAATATTTGTTTTGCTGATCTTTTTACGATCTTTTGAAATAGAATAAATGAAGAAGTACTGCTGTTTTATTATCTTCTGGCCAGTACTTGTTTATAAGACTTATAAGGTTTTAAAATAGATAGTAAGAATAAGGCTATGTGTAAGAAAAAAACATATTGAATAATATCTAGGGGACATCCAGTAATGGAATAAGTTGTACAGATAGACACTCTTGTTTTTAATGATATAGAAGACGTTGCGTGCATACCTCAAATTCCATTGGCTCTCTGAATTCACGATTATGGACTGCTCTCCACAATTTAATTGAAACATCTGTAAAAAATTTATTTACTAAGCTTTTCAGTCAACCATCTTTTAACATTTGTTATGTAAAATAGAAGTTCATTTTATTCTGAATGTAAGCTCCCAGATATATATGGTGGTCTGAATATTTGGGGTTTTGGTGAATCTGAGTATCTCGGACCTGCTCTATGCATAACTTTCATGATTTCATAGTAGTTCATTGTATACCTCTTCAAGTTTTGTCTTTCTAACACGTCTAGGTTTCCTTCAGTAGGGCTGCATTGACGCATTTAGTTATTTCAGTTATTTTGTTATATATTTATAACTGTATTATATTTATCAGGTTAGAATTGAACTTAAATTTTTTTTAATGTTTTCACTAATTTTTGAGACAGAATGAGAGAGTGTGTGTGCATGAGTGGGGGAGGAGTACAGAGAGGGGAACAGAGGATTCCAGCAGACTGTGCACTGACAGTAGTAACCCTGATGTGGGAGAATTGAACTTTTAAAAAGATTGTATCTGAACATAATGGTTTTGGATAGTTTGTATGTGTGTTTGTCCAGTATAATGATAGTCTTTTCTGGCCTTCATGGCCTTTACTTTTTCGAGGAATAGCAGCTAAGCTCATGCCTCATCAGCTGCTAAGTGTAGTTTCAATTAAACCATACGACATAGTACTCCTGTTAACCCTTAAACACCTTAAAATTAATATTTTTGAATCAGGAAGGTTGAACCCTGTGGGACAGAGAGTGTGAGGGGAATTCTGGAAAGGAGAGAGCTGGAAAAGGGCATCCTCTGATTCTCTGCATCTGTCCTGAGTTCACCCCAAGGTTTGAATGACAGACCCACATTGTTGTAAACAAGATTTAAACTGTCACCCAAGTCTCAGAGTAACCCTTGGGTGCAAAATTTTTTGAGACTAAACCCAAAATAGCATAGCAAAGGCTTTGAGAACTGAACTGACATTAGAACTGTGGTCTGTAGAAGGCGAAACCGAAATTTCAGTTGGAACTAAGTAGGTTATATGCCTACAAAAATAAACAAGCAAAAGTTAAGTATTCTTCAAAGGATTAGAACAGGACAGAGAGCCTACACAACAATAACATCACAATGTGTAGGATACAGTTTAAAATCACTTGACATGTGAGTACACTATGACAGTTCTCAAGGGAAAAGAATGAGCAGACATGAAAACTGTAGATAATTCAGCTGTTGGAAATATAAAGTAATTGAAAACAGCTATTATAATGTACTATTTAAGGTAAACACACTTGAAATAAATGGAAAGTTTGACATTCTCAACTGAAAAATAAAAATAAATGAAAGAGGAACCAACTGGACATTTTGTAACTGTAAAATATAATACCTGAAATGAAAATTTCACTGCATGGGCTCCATAGCAGAATGGAAGAGGAAGAGGAAGGAGAGCGAGTCAGTTAATTTGAAGATAAACCAATAGAAATTATCCAAATGGGAGAATAAAGAGAAAAAAGATTGGGTGAAGTAGAAAAGGACAGAGCCTCAGAGTCCTGAGGGACATCAACAGGGTGACATTCATGTCATTAGAGTCTGGAAGGAGAGGAGAAATAGATTGCTGCAGAAAAATTATGTGAACTAATAATGGCCAAAAGCATCCTAATATTGGATAAAGATACGCATTTATAGATTTAAAAAGTTCAGTAAACTGATACAGGAGAAAGCCAAAAAAGAAAAAAAAAATGGCATGCTCAAAACTGCTGAAAACTAAAAGTGAAGAAGCAGCAGAATGATGTATAGTGGTGCTTGTTTACGGACATGAGCTAACATCCTTTTTTTTTTTTTTGCTTCTTTTGGAAATTTTGCTCTGTGAAATGGCCCTATAGGCCACAATTGAAATCTGGTTTGGTGGCTTTAAAAGGGCTTATCAGCTATTCCCCCCCCCCCCCCCCCCCCCCCGCATATGGAAGCTTGTAATTGGACCAAACGTATTCTTAATTAGTTAGGTACGTTTTTTTTTTTTGGGTGAGAAAAGTCATTGGAAGGAATTACTTGTTAACCTATAGGGAAAAAGTTAAAACATCAAAATACCTGTTTTATGAGGGTGCATTCTCCTAGTCTTTCTAATTATCTTTCCATTTGTTTTCCTGGGACCCATGGCAATAGACTTAATTTCCATAAAGATGTTGAGACATCTTTGCCACGGTTACCTGCTTTGTGGGGAATGTAATTGAAGGGGAAACCTTTCCCAAGGGACTAAATCTGAAAGATAGTAGCCTGATCATCACCTCCGGTTACATTTAATGTGTGTATATATAAAGGTGTTGACTTAAGTATAGTACATTGCACAATTTTTGGCACATAGTGAAAAAATACCATGGTTAATTTCTTCTCCTTTCCATTTTCCATTTAGCTAGAAAATGATATTAATCAAATTTTAATCTCTATACTACATTTATATTAGCTAATTAATATCTGCTTAGTTTGCATGTCAATCACTGTACATGTAATGTGAGAATCTCTCGATTATCTTGGAACTCCATATAAAATTTGGCTAATCATGCAAGAAAACTGTCAATCTCCCAGTAGGTTTTGTTTTAGTGTATCAAGAGGGTAGCATAGCTGTCTGGGGAAAAAAAATCAAAATTGAAAAAGTTGTTAAGTTATGGTTAGTTCTTTCGATAAGTATGTATCTTAAAAATTTGGATTCTTGGGGTCTTCTGGCCGGCCCAGTTAGAAGACCCATGCTATTCTTGATCTTGGAGTCGTGAGTTAGAGTCCCATGTTGGGTATAGCGAGTGCTGATTTTCTGTAGTCACACACCTAAAATTAATTAATTAGAAAAACCATTTCAAAGGCAAGGATAATTGAATATAATTTTATGTGCTTTCATTTTATAATGAAACTATATATGAATTTCCTTTATCCCATTTACCAACTATTAATAAGAAAAGATTTACTCAACGCTGACTTTAGTAATAATGAATCAGAGACTTGTTTTTCACATTTGTATGTTTTTGACATTCGGAAATTTAGTATTTGTGGCCCTTCTTTCACTATTGGCCTGTTGTGCTTTTAGTAAGCTTTTCTCTCTTTTTACAAAAGTACAACGAACATCTAAAGGTTATGAAAATAATAAATATAATCATAAATGGCTCTGGGTTTTATCTTTTCCCTTCTTTATTGTTTTATTCAGCCAAGTTTTTAGCTCAGGATTCTGCAACATTTTTGTTCTGTATCCCTTTGAGACGGAGAGCTTCCATTTGAGGCAGTGATCTTTAGGTCTCCTCTCCACTACGAGGCATGAAGGAAAGGTGTCTCTTGCACCGCTGTACAAAAGCAGTCTTTGTCCTTTGGGACTAAAGAGTTAACAGCTGCAGTGATATGAAATCCAGTGTTGCAAGAGCATAGCTAACCGTAATTCAATTCAAATGAGAAAATATAAGAAAAAGACTCCTTTAGCTAGAATGGGTAAAGGAGGAGGGAAGCGGAGAAATTTCAGGACAATTTGAACAAATGTTAATGCCTTTTATATATGACTGTAAAGCATGATCTTGGCTTCACTGACCTGATTTTGTCTTTCTAATTGATACTGTTTTATAGAAATTGTGTCCATTCTCATCATATCACACATGGGTACACCTCACAGGACCTAATGTCTTCATTTTGTTTTCAGCTGATGGATGAAACTTACTGTATGACCTTTTGACAGTCCAGCCAATAAGTTGGTTAGATGTTTTGTTGGCTAATTGGACATAAAATGCTCAAGATGTTTGCCTGTTTCCGTTTGTTTAAACTAAGTCTTGTTAACATGTTGAATAGCTTTCCTAGAATCTCGGGGGAATGCTGACAAAGTTTATGATCACCCACTTCATTTTGTGTTTATTATTTGCCATATAAGTGGTAGTTTTGTTAGAAAAGGGTGTATAATGTAGTACTAGGCAGTCACATAAGCTTTTAGGAGTGCTCTTGTCCTGACACAAGGCTGATGATTTTAAAAAGTATAGAGCTGGGTTTTCCAAAGTGTGTTCTGTAGAATACTATTTCTATAGGTCATTAATAGATATTACATATGGCCCAAGAGGTTTTCAAACACACAAATTTGGGAAACATAGGGTTAAGCAATGTTCAGTAAGTTTTTTTTTCCCTGACCATCTTCTAATATTTTTTCTTATGATGGTGTCTGTGAATTCCTAAAGAAAGAGTGAATCTACACAAGTTTAAAAACAGAATGAACTTACGTTTACTATAAATATACTTTTATTCCTGTATTTATAGACTTTTGGGCATTTTAAAGTCTCTTTATTATGCTTTTTCAGATTAATGACTGGACCTGCTAAAAAAAAGTCAACTGAGTAAATTTGAAGATCATTTTTTAAAAGTTTTTTTTTTTTGTTTTTTGTTTTTTGTTTTTTGTTTCTTATTTTAGAGAGAGAGCTGGGGAGGGGCAGAGAGAGAGGGAGACAGTGAACCCCAAGCAGGCTCTGCACTGCTGATGCAGGGCCTGAAATCACGAATGGTGAGAACATGACCCAAGCCAAAATCAAAAGTCAGAGGCTTAACCAACAGAGCCACCCAGGTGCCCTGTATTTGAGGCTCTTAATTGGCTTTATTAAACAATTCATGAATCAGGCAGCATCCCTTCTAGCAAGTAGAGATCTCCCGCTGAACTAGACAAAAGAAAGTTTTTTAAAGGGAGCAAGAGGGCATAAGAAAAGGAGACAGGAATTTATTAGCAAGTAATACATTGTTTAGACAGGTTGCCCTCCTAACGGGATGGAAATTTTCTAGTATTGACCAGGAAATTCCATTGACTGGTTAAAAGTCACATTCCTTAGTGAGTTGAAACTGCAGTTAGGTTAGGTCTTAAGCCTTGGTTTACTGACTTGGGGCCTTAACCCAGGTGATGTCATGTGTGGCCTGTGATTTTCTCGTTTAACAGACCTATTTTTTAAATTTTAAAGATATTTCCTCTGAAATGTATCTGGAGGTTGAAGAAGACATTTTGGTGTTTAATTTGAAAATGTAACTAGCATACTTTTTAAATGTATTTATTTTCTAGCATACTTTAAAAAAGTAAGTTCATCCTATAGTTTTTTCTTTTCTGGCCTCACTGTATACTGATGTTGGAAACGTTGGGGTTCAGAGCCAATGGCCAAGAAAGATTTCTTGACGACTTCTCCTGCCTACAGGTACCGTCCTTATGCTATAATAAAAGCCACCTTTAGTTGCACCAAAAATGCCACAAGAATTCTTTCTTGGCTGTTAGCTCCAATACTTCCACATCATATAGTATGTAGAGTTTCTCAAATATTTTTATTATGGAGTCTTTGTCTTAGATCATTTCCAGGGTGAGGTGTTCCATGGAACATACTTTGGGAAACATGTCTGGGCTTAACATATACCTCTATTTCATTAAGTGTTCAGTTTTCATAATAGAGGAGAGATACTTCATGTATTTGCTGTGTCATATTCACTGTTTAGATTTTGGTGTGATACTATGCCAAATCTACCAGTTACTAGCTCTGTCTAAGCTTCAATTTTTGTATCTAGAATAGAGATAATAATAGAACTTACTTCTTAGAGTTGTGAGGATTAAGGCAAATCTTCCATATAGCACATTTAGCACAGTGGCTAGTACCAAATAAATACTCACTGAAGTTTGTTATTATAAGGAATTATATGTGCAATGTTCTTGCCACATTTTAGAGATGAATGGTTTCTATTTTGGCCTTATCTTTAAATTTTTCTTTAGCAGGAGCTATATGTCTAGGTGCTATATTGAAATTTTAATAGGAAAGCCACTAATTGTTTTGTAGTTTTTTTCTAAACAGAAAATGGCTAGAGAAGCCATCTGTAGCACTTAATGTAATAGCTTGCATTTAGGGCTTTCATTTACCTTTGTATTCTGTAGCAAAAGTTTGTTTTTTTAAGAGCTAAATCATTAAGAGCTAAAGTATCTGTGGTTAGGCTATTGATAGTTCCAAAGCTTTTGAGGGAAGAGTTGAAACCAGTCCCTGAATTGTACATGTAAACACTCATGCCTCGAAAATTGCCAAGCTTCTGGAGAATTACACATCCCATTTGTGGAGGCAGTTTCTCACACTTTACCTGCATATATATTGGAACTTATTCAACAGTCCATGTGTTATTGGAATCGCCAAGTAATAACTGCAGGCAAAATAACGAGAGCCTCGTCAAATGAGGTCGAACTGGTTGAAATAAATTGGTGATAACTGTTTAAAACCATCAGTCAGAAGTACATCCTTTAGCATTTCTTGTAGTGCAAGACTGCTGGCGACCAATCTCTGAGATTTCCTGTACCTGCAAAGGACCAGACCAAAAAAATAACATCCATACAGGACTATTTTCAAGATCAATGATATGAATGATGGACTTCTCATCAGTAAAAAATAGCAAGGTGGTAGACAGGTAAAAAGGTGTTAAATTTTATAAAGAAATTTTGGAATTATTGATTTGTCTTTTCTAATTGCTGTGTAAATAACTAAAAGTAAGGAATGCCATTTAAGGTTTTAACTAAAGAAAAGCACAAATTGGAGTATAAACAACATAGATTTATGAAAATATGCATGGATTAGGTGACATTTTACTTATGTGTTTGTTTTTTAACAACTTTTAAAACGTGCATTCAAGTTCTAGACATTAAGTCCTTAGAAGGAGTTGGTCTCACATAACAGTGGTTTAAACATTTTATATTTGTTTTATCAATAATTTTTATGCCTTTTATTTACTCGGGTTTTATGATACTGTGATTAGTGAAATATTTCTTATTTAATTAGGGTTTAAAATAGGATTAATGCCAATTTCAAAGGGAGAATAATTTTATTACATATGTTCTTTCACATTTGTATATATAGTGAACATATGTGTTTACTGAGCTTTGTTACAATTGTAGCATAAACAATTCAAAATTTTTTTTTAATGTTTTTAATTTATTTTTGAGAGAGAAAGTCAAAGTATGAACTGGGGATGGACAGAAAGAAAGGGAGGGACAGAATATGAAGTAGGCTCCTGGCTCTGAGCTATCAGCACAGAACCCAATGCTGGGTGAACCCATGAACCACAAGATCATGACCTGAGCTGAAGTTGGATGCTTAACCAACTGAGCCACTCAGGCTCCCCAACATAAATAGTTTTTAAAATGTGGTCTCAACCATCATGATTGCAGTTTTTGATGACTGGTATCATATTGTGTATTTACCTGCTCCTTGTTAAACATTTAGGTAATTTCTTTCTTTTAACATTTTTTTTAATGTTTATTTTTGAGAGAGAGAGAGAGAGAACGAGAGCGAGCAAGTGGGAGAGGGGCAGAGAAAGATGGAGACACAGAATCTGACACAGGCTCCAGGCTCTGAGCTGTCAGCAAAGAGCTCGATGCAGGGCTTAAACCCACAAACTATGAGATCATGACCTGAGTCAAAGTCAGACACTTAACCAACTGAGCCACCCAGGTGGCTATTTTGTAGAAGTACTTGATAAAGAAAAAGGAGCGAAAACCTAAAAATTTTAATAAGATTAACTTAAAAATACAAAACTAAGTTAAATTTTTGTTCATAAAAAAGCTTTTCTTATTTTTACCACTGTAAATTTAAAAGTAAAAGGAAAATTGACTAAGGCTATTGCTAATGGAAATGGTATATTGGAAATTCCTAGAATGAGTTTTCTGTCTTTAGGGACTGATGACATTGTTTGTGAACTTTTCTTAGCAAGTATTTTGTTGTAGATACTTAATTGTACAAAAATACTACAATTTGAGAAGTTTTCTGTTTTTTCAATGGTAATTTTTAAATTATCTAATTAAAATGATTTTTTGATGATTTTTAAAAATTTTAGGGACACTACCTGTTGATAGTTGAAAATTAAAAACCATGCAGAAGGCTATAAATTAAAAAAGTAGAATACTCCCTTTCCCCTAGTTCTCTAGTCCCAATTCACTAGATATGTGAAGGGGTTACAGGATAAGAGCCCCCCAAAATGTATCACTTTGGCATTAAGAATATTTTGAGTTTAAAGTAATAAAAACCCAGCAGAGGCAGGAAAGGCTCTCTGCCTCCCCCAATAACTGCCTTACTTTACATGGGAAAGGAGAGCCTGCACCAGAAAGAGAGCTATGAGACTATTAACTATTTGCAATAATTTTTTTTACATGAAAGTCTAACTTCTCTTTTCATTCCTTCTTTCTTTCTTTTTTTCTCCTGGAGCTGCGAGTTTTTTGGAATTGTGAATATTCTTTTGAAATATGGAGCCCAGCTTAATGAACTTCATTTGGCATACTGCCTAAAGTATGAGAAATTTTTAGTATTTCGCTACTTTTTGAAGAAAGGTTGTCCCTTGGCACCGTGGAACCATATCTCTGAATTTATAAGTCATGCACTTAAAGCACAGACAACTTATAAGGAATGGCTGCCATCTCTCCTGCTTGCTGGCTTTGACCCACTGAATCTACTCTGCAGTTCATGGTAAGAAGTCCTACCATAGTGGAACTTTTCCTTTTGGAGTGAATATACTGCCTTCAGTTTCTCCCAATTTCTTAAGATCCCCATTTGGGCGCAGGGTGTGTGTGTGTGTGTATGTGCGTATGTGCATGTGTACATGTGTATTGACATGATGGCTAGGTTGGAGTGGAGGTTTTTGGGGGGCTGCTAATAGTGAGATTAAATGTAATGAATGTTAAAGGTCCTGGAAAAGGTAAGAGGTGACTGGAAGGGAGTAGAAATTGATGAATGTCAGTGAATTCTTTGGACAGTGCTATTTCTTCTACCTAGGCCGTCTTTCATGCTCTTATGCCTGTGAAAATGGTTGTAGCTGCTTTGGAGGTATCTGTTATCCTTTCATCCACCAGAGGGAATACTCTTGTCTATTTGAACTTCGTCTCCTTTAATATAAATACTGATTTCTGAAGTTGTTGATAATATATGAAAGTTGACTCAGAATTTTTCTTGGATGAGAAGAGGAAACTATTTCTGCCAGCCTCTAGCTTTTGAAAAAGTTGTTTTTATCTAGGTGGGGCTGAGAAGGTGATTGTAGCAATGAAATAACTCTGTTGGCCTGATAATTCAAGTCAAATGAGAAAATAGACTAAAAGTCTCCACAAGAATAGAGTGCATGGGTATTGTATAAAATTTCAATGAAACATCTCGATGGCTTCATTTTTGTGTATCAAAAACTATCATTCATTAAAATAATGTTTAGACAAATACTCAATTTTGCATTTCAGCCGAAAAGTGCTTTCATATCTTGCTAAATTTGGGTTTTTCTTTTGAAAACAGGTCCTCTGTGGGGTTCGTGCAGCCAACAGTAGTGTTCCCTACTTGTACGCTTAGTTTGCATGTCTGGGGACTCCGTCTTACACTTAGTGGCTTCTCTATCTCCATATGATGAACAGGTCTCTATTCGGCAGGATCCTACTGTCTCATCTTTTTATTACATCTGTCAATATATAGAATTCAGGAATTTTTACTAAGTACAGTTTTATGCTTAGGTCTGTCATCCCTTTGTTACTAAGTGTTGTTTTACATAATGCAGTTTGTAAGGAAACACTGCTTTCTGGGAAGTCGTTTGAGGAACATAGAAGTAAAGGCAAAGTTCAGGAACACACTCCGATTCCCACTTTACTTTTTGTATATAGCTTACATCAGGTTGACTGCCTGGTTGTATTTATTCCTCTTCCCAACAGTTGATTAATAGCGAGTTGTCTGTCAGATACTCATTGTTGCAGTTCTTTCTTTACCTTTTCAATACAATTTCAAAAAAATCCATTGTATTTAGATAATTGAATGAAATATAAAGATTATTCACAATTTATTGAGAAATCACTGATTTTTTAAAAATTCTTTTCAAAATTTTTATTTATTTTTTTATTTTAGAGAGAGAGAGAGTACAAGCAGGGGAGAAAGGCAGCGGCAGAGTAAGAGAGAACCTTAAGTAGGCTCCACACTCAGCATGGAGCCTGATGTAGGGCTTGATCCCCCAACCCTGAGATCATGACCTGAGTGGAAATCAAGAGTAGTATACTAAATCGACAGAGGCAACCAGGGGTCCTGAGAAATCACTGATTGGTAAAAATTATTCGTATATGCATATTTGTGTTAAAACCCCCTTTATATGTGTGTGCGTGTGCACAGACACACAAACCACTAAGATAGAAACACTTGGTAAGGAGTGCTGTATCTAGCTATTAACAAAGTTAGTTAAGTACCCTTAACTATTAGCTTAGTGGATTTTGTGGTTTGTCAGCTCCTGACAGCTAGCCGCAGTTACCTCTCACGATTCTAAGATTCACTCCCCAACTGCTGCTAAATGCAGCCCAGCACAAGGGGCAGCTGTGGACATTCCTGACAGTGTGTCCTCAGGGCACCCCCTCTCTTCTTGGCAGTACTCTTGGTGTTCCTCCTCTGAAGCTACTGACTCCACTCTGTAGTATTTGTCCATTACTTTTACCCTTCGCTGTCTCGTCTGGTTTCTAGTTTCTTTCTTTAACCAACACTTAGAGTCCTGCCTGACACAGTAAGCACTATTTTAAGTTCTTTACTGTATTAATTCATTTAATATGAAATAAAGTAGATACTATTATCCTTATTTTACAGAGAAGCAAATTGAGGCCCAGAGTGTTTAACATACTTGCTCAAGCTCACACAGCTAGTAATTTACTAGTACTAGAGTGTATCCTGTAATGTGGCTGTCCGGTAGTGTGGCTCAAGTTGTGTCCATATGGATACTGTAGTTACATCACTTAATTTCAGATTCCTTAATCCCTTGTCTAATCTAGGGGATGTATATGTGCCAGCTTTCTTGCTCCTTCTTACTTCTAAATTAGCAAGAACCTATAGGGGGAAAAATTAAAGGTTGCCTCTTTCCCTTTCCCCCTCAGCCAACTTCCTAGAGGGCTGGGAGAGGGAATTATTTACGTTAATTCTCCCAGAAGGATTTGTAAAATACACTCTTCCACCCCCAGTCCAGATACAGGACCCCCCCACTCCAACATCTGCACTGTGAATAGGCTATTTAAGAATTTCTCTGTGTTATATGTCAGTTGTGTATATTTTACTCCAAAGGAGTAATTTTAGTCACTTTATATTCATTGGAGAAATGCAATGGAAAATTTTACTTTAGCAATGAAAATGCTTAACATGGTCAAATTTTTGTTCACTGATCTTTTATTGAAGGGATAAAGCTACTGTTTACGTTGAATATGATAAATGTTTTGCTTTCATTGATCAAATTTACATTCAAAGAGCTGTTACAAGAAAAATTTTCCCATAAAAATTCCGATATGTTGTTAAAGTGGATTTTGGTTGTATCTTATTTATATCACATGTAAGTCTGTTGCTTAATCTTTGTCATGTAAATTATAAATGTCTTTTCCTAATATTGCTTGCCTTAAACCGTTTTAAAAATGTATCTGGCTGAATAATTGCCTGTCACAATATAATCTACAGAGTTGAAATATTTTTTCGACTTGAAATGCAAGACTAGGTCCCCTCCCTACCCTTGGCCAAACATAATAGGTGAATAATAGGAAGTAAATGTCATCTTTGCATTTAGTTGATTAACTGTCACTCGTTTATAATTGTACAACTATTGTGTACAGTGTAATGGTCAATGTAGTAGAGTAACAATACATTTTTAGTGGCATTATCAGCATTGGTATAATAAACCCACCATTATGTTAACTAAAGCTGTATAAACAGATTTATTTCTCATGTGTGTTAGATGACTGACTGACTTTGCTTTGGTCGCAGTGAGACTTAAAACACACTTAAGCAGAAAGATGAAACCATTAAAAAAGAAATAAGGAGCCAGAATTAAGTAACCTTTGTTGTGGGGTACTAGAAAGTAAAGGAGATTGTTTGCCTTTGAGTATATTGTATCATTTAATTTATTCTCAGTATTTATTCTCAGTTTATTCTCACAACTCTGATGAGTTGTGATTTGACTGAGAGCTTCCTGAGAAATAAAATGTTTTCCCAAAGCATTTGTGCTACACTTTCTTTCTATGCAGGGTTGCATATTGGAGAATTAAGAATTGGGGAAATGTTTTTCATACTCTCTAGTTAGTCATTTCAAGGATACTTTGACTCTGTAATTCAGATATAAGTTGTCTTTGAGACGATATCTTGAGAGTACTATTCAGTTTCTTTCCTTTCCTTCTGTTTTTTCCCTTCTTAAGTCCTTGCTTAGTAACATCTTTAAAGCAACCTTGAAAATAATTTCTGAAGTAATTACCAGAAGCCATATTCATTTTTTCTTCAAACAGTGCAATATTGTAGGGAAGTATTTAGTTGAGTATAATACGGGCAATCTTGTTAGAATTTGGAGTTCTCTTTAAGCTGTGACTAAATTTCAGGTGTACAATGTTTTAAGGCCTACGAAAATGCCATACTGAAAATCTCACTCCAGTTTTAGTAATATCAAATATTTATGTAACATTTTATACTTTTCAAAGTACATTTACGATATTGTTTCATATTATTTTCTAAAATAGTCCCTTGAAATAGGCAGGTTCAGTATTATTTGCATTTTAGAGACTATGGTCTAGGGCTTGAAGAATTTAGGCCACATGTCTGTAAGTAGTAGAGGTGGTATTAGAAATCAGAACTTTTCTTAGAGCAGTGCTCTGTCCAGTAGGATTCAGGCGCTTATAAAATGTGAATTCTCTTTTAGGTTGGTAAGAAATTTCATATTATTTTGAAAGACTAGAGGGAGAACTGTTCTCTTGAACACTTTTCAGTCCTTAAGGACTAAAGTTAATTCTGGTACATCTTTTAGAACTGAACCTACAGTGCAAAAGGTCCCTACAGGGGAACAATTGTCCGTGCCTGGGAATTGGACAGAAACAAGCCATCTGTCTCATATACTCAGTTCAGCTGCGAGTTTTTTGGAATTGTGAATATTCTTTTGAAATATGGAGCCCAGCTTAATGAACTTCATTTGGCATACTGCCTAAAGTATGAGAAATTTTTAGTATTTTGCTACTTTTTGAAGAAAGGTGTTTGGGGCTTTATCCTTTCGGGACTGTTAAGTTGTGTGTCTATAAGGATGACCAGTTGAGGGTTAGCAAGATGATTCAAGTGGGAGGAGATACTGACAAATCCACTGATGATATTGGTGCCTCTCTTTTTCTTACCCCTGATGCTGAGAAATGCGAAGGAAAATTCCTGTCCTCTACAGAAGTAGAGATTCTCTTGTCATCTAGTGGACAAGGACACACTGAGTCTATTTATTTTCCTGTAGGAACCTGTAAATGATTATTCATATACACTAAACTTACCTCCAGTTACACAAATGTTTTCTGTACCCCAGTTTTTGCTCTTCTTTCTGTACATGAAAAGTTGCAAGAATAGTTAAGTGGTGTTGTTTTCAGGACAAACCCTTGGCGTATTTTGTGTCTAATTGTGTTAACACCTTGCTAATACAGGATTGACTCAGTCAGTGATGACATCCTCATCTTCACTTTGGAGTTTACTAACTGGAGGACACTTCCTCCAGCTGTTGAAAAGATGATCTCCACGCGTGCCTCACACTCTTCTTGGGCTCTGCAGCAGCATGTTGGTAAGAAAGTACAATTTTAAGCACATTTCACTTCTATTGTTTAGCTATGTTATAATTTTAAGTGATCAGAGTCATTAAATTGGGCATTACTTGCTTTTTCCTTATGTGGGGAAAGGATGAGGCTGTGGTGGTGGTGGTGGTGGTGGTGGTGGTGGTGGATCACAGTATGAAAATCATGTCAGATTTGATAAGTTTAGCCAAAGAAAAGCAGGTGTTTACTGATATTTTTATTTAATGGTTTCCTTTTATTTCTAGTAAGGATTATGTAAACAAGAGTGAGTCCTAAAAATGTTGTTAATGAGTATTTATTTTGTGGTCAGAAAAATGCTGAACCTTTATTATTACTGCCCTTCATTTATACATCTTAATTGTGTTGGCACAATATAACTATCAAGGTGAGCTGGGTGAAAATTCTCTGAATTGATTGATTGATACTTTATTATTTTTTGAATCCTTTCTAAAAAATACTTATTTTTGAGAGAGAGTTTGAGCAGCGGAGTGGCAGAGAGACGGGGACAAATGATCTGAAGTGGACCCTCCACTGACAGCAGACAGACCGATGTGGAACTTGAACCCACGAACTGTGAAATCTTGACCTGAGCCAAAGTCGGAGGCTCAACTAACTAAGCCACCCAGGCACCTCTTGATTTATACTTTAAATGACTGTTTTAAAACAAATTCACAACTTACCCTCACTTATTAAAATTTTTTAAAGCTAGTTAAAAAAAAGCATGAACTAGATCTTATGCAAGGAAACCAGTTTAAACTAAACATAATATACTGCAATTCAGATTTAGTTTACTTTAACTATATTTTGTTAACCAGATTATGTGTCTAAAGCTAGGGAAATTTTATCTTCTCTG
Organism: Cryptoprocta ferox; assembly: GCA_028646485.1. Classification (NCBI taxonomy): domain Eukaryota; kingdom Metazoa; phylum Chordata; class Mammalia; order Carnivora; family Eupleridae; genus Cryptoprocta; species Cryptoprocta ferox. The sequence goes on along the minus strand of CM053576.1, from coordinate 67,892,174 downwards.
CTATTTTTGCAGGAAATGTAGCTCCTCATAAAACATGTTGAATAGGTTTTTAACAAGTGAACTTAATGCATATGTAGAAATGTGTCTTGTAATTTCTTGGAAAATTACATTTAAGTACATTTTCTCAATCAAAAACAGACATTCAGGAAAATATGCTCTTGAACTGAGGTGTATTCAAACACTGAGGGAGTGTTCTGTTAAAGAAAAATAATCTGTTTGGAGTCTGAGTATTTTCATACAGAATTTCTTTAATGATAATGTTGGAAAACTCACTTGCATTTAATTCTTAATGTTGAGAATTGCATCTTCTTTTACTAATTATGTATCTGAGGCAGTAGAGAACAAGTGTCTTTTTAAAATAGATAGAATATAGGACAGTGGATTTGGGAACAAAAGTCAAATGAGGGAGCATATGCCAAATGGGAAAATTATTGCAATGTATCAATTAGTAAAGATGTGCGAGTTTAGTCTGAAGACTTTAACATATGGGAAGTTTCTCCAGATGAAGGTAAAAATTGTGCATGAGTGCATTACCCTGCACTAGACTAAATCCATCAAGGTCTTCTTGTTTAATTAGGCACTAGGTAGAGCTTGGGTAGGGTAATAATCATCATCTCTTAAGAGCAATTTATTTTGGCTAAAGATTTGTGAAAGTCTTTCTCAGAGGTATAGTTAATGCTTTTCTGGTCTCTTTCCCTAGCCAAGACCTCTTTTCTTGGTTCCGTTCCCATATATCCAACTGCCTTTTGGACATCTCCCCTTGGTATCTCACATTTTGACATATCCAAAATTTGAACTTGTCACTTTTCGTACTGGTCCTGCTGTTCCTTCTGTATCTTTATTTGGGAAGTGAAATGGTTCGGGAGTGCTATTTACGCAGAGACTGAGTTGTCCTTGGCAGCTCTCTGTTACCTGTTTCATCCATAGCAGTGGTGCCCAGCAGCGATGATTTTGCTTCTGATATTTGGCAATGTCTGCCACCATTTTTTGGTTGTCACAACTGGTAAGAGGGCTATTGCCATCTAGCAGGCAGAGGCCAGGGATGCTGCTAACCATCCTACAATGTGCAGGACAGCCCCCCACAGCAAAGAATGATCTGGTCTCAATGGTCAGTAGTGCTGAGTTTGAGAAATTCTGGGTTTCTTCATTGCCTCTTGGGTTGTCTGGTTTTAAGAAGGCCTTTTATTCCTATCATGGAATGCCTTTTTTAACCCTGTTCTTACTGCAGACTACTTAGGAAAAGCCTGTGTTCTTCCTACTAGTTATATTGGTCTCTCAAGGTATTCTTTATTGGTTCCTCTTCTGCAGATAATGGGAGCTATAACAGTGTTGAATTTTAATAGGGCTGAGAGGAAATGATTTCTTTTCTGTTCTGTAGTTCAAGCTCTCTCTTTTGATACACCTAGCTTTCCTCTTTTCCTTCAATTTTCAGGATGCTCCATTTCTGTATATTGGTTATCTTTATTTGGATCTTCAGCTGCAGGATTTTTGGTGAGCAGAAGCATTTTAACACCGAGAGTGAGCCCAACAACTCTTTGGCTCCCTGTCTAAATGCATGAGTCTTGCCTTCACCCTCACCTTCTCTAGCAACTTATCATGGCAGTAGAAACTATGTTGTCAATATATTTCCTTAAATTTTTGGTAAAAGATGCTTCTTGCAGCCCAATACCTTTTACTAAGCCCATAAATAACTTCAGCTCTCTAGCTCCTTTATAAAGGTTTACCAGTTCTATCCCAAGGAAAAGATTTTCTCCATTTTTTTTCTAGGCCCTTTTCAAGTCTTAGGGATGCCATGTTCTTGGTCAATATTTTCCTTTCCTTATGTTTTACGTTTTTCCTCTATAAGGAGATAGCAGCTTGCTCTGGTAGTCTACAAATAAAAAAGACTACTATTCCCTTGTTCCTCATCTTTTAATCATGAAGTCAGATTTCTCTTCAAAAAGGTGTCTTGTTTTGTTCTGGTTTGTTTTGGTTTGGTTTGGTTTGCATCAGAAAGGAAATGTATACCAGGTAAAATTTACTGACTGTTTGCAGCTTTAATGACAATTTTTAAAAATCACGTGCTATATATATATATGTATATATATATGAACATCATTTTAAACACATAGTAGTAGACTTTTTAATAAAAAAATTTGCCAACCTCCAGCCAGCTGTCCAAGATAAAGTCTAAGTAATTAAATTCTTAGGGATAAAAGCACTTGGCTTTAGTTCATCCCCACTTTAATGATCAAATAAGTACAATTCTATCCAGAGTATTATATGAATCTGGATTCTATAAAGAATCTAAAAGGGCCCCAGGAAACTCTCTTGATCTGTTCATTTCAGTGATCTTCTGCTTTGTTTTAAAAAGGATTTAAAATCATTTATACATGTAGATTATCACAAAATAGGAAATCCGAAGTTAAAAGTGGAAGCAAAAGGAAAATGAAAAGTAAATTTGGGGATGGATATAAAATGGTGTCAGAGAAAACATAGCATGGTAATCTGAAACTTGCTCGTGGACAGGCTGTAAGTTTGGTTCTGACTGAGCTCTCTAGTCATTGACATTAGGTTACAGAGGTTACATAAGAAAACAAACTCTACTCACAAGTACAAATATTCCTAGATGTGGTAATGACAGTTTCCTAGACAATGTCTTCGTAGCCATGGTTTCTTGGGACTTTATTTTACCAGTCTTCAATGTGGACTATTGCTATCATACTGAACTATAATTCAGTAAAAGTAGTTCTTTGGGATCAGTACGGTGTCATCTAGGTACTGGGGTATCTGTGACTGTAACTTGACCAGGGCTAGATTTGTAATATCTGGAGGAGTGGATGACCTGTTTTGTACTTTGAGCACTTCTTTTTAAATACTGTATTTTTTAACTCAATATTTTATAAAAGTTTATTTAAGTAATCTGTATACCCTGTGTGGGGCTCAAACTCATGACCCCAAAATTAAGAGTTGCACACTCTGGACTGAACCAGCCAGGTGCGCCTCTCAACCTTAGTTTTTTGTTGTTGTTTTTTAATCAGGTAATCTCTACACCCAACATGGGTCTTGAACTCATGACTCTGAGATCAAGAGTTGCCTGCTCTACCAGCTGAGCCAGCTAGGTGCTCCTCAACTCAATTTTTATTTTTTAATTAAAAAAAATTTTTTTTTTAATTTTAGAGAGTGAGAAAGAGCATGTGGGAGAGGGACAGAAGGCAAGAGAGAGAAGAAGCCCAAGCAGGCTCCACTCTCAGCCCAACACCCAACACGGGGTTCAATTCCGCAACCCTGGAATCATGAATTGAGCCTAAATCAAGAGTCAGACGCTCAACCAACTGAGACACACAGGCACCCCTCCACTAAAATTTTAATAGTAGTAGTTAGCAATGGGTCTAAAATTATACTACCTAAGAAGTATCAGAATGCAGCTCTTTTGTGTTGCAGATTGAGTTGAGAAAATATTTTTAGGAGATAGTTGAGCTTTGAAGTAGAAGCAAAACAAAAATGGAAAGTAAAGGTTGATTTGTGATAGGCTTGGTTTTCTATTTGTGCAACCCAAGGAACATTATGAGGGCCCCTTGCTAAATACGGTAGGCGGAGCAAGTATCCACAACCACAGTTTCCTCTGAAACTTTGAGCAATGCTTATAGTTTGGAGCAGTGCTCCTGCCTCATGCACTTTCCATGATAAACCATTGTAGTAAATACACCAAGCTCACTACATGTAGCAACTTATTTTAAGAGATTGTTATATTTGCAGTTATAAATTGAGGAATAACTACCAGAAGCAATTTAAGTTTAGCCATAGTTGATCTATAATACTTTCTGGTAATAATTTTTTCTACAGCTTTATTGAGATATAATTGTGCAAAAGGTGAAATCTTCTATCTTGGAAGATATATCTTTCAAGATGAATCTTATTTTTTCTTCTCAAATGTTTACTTAAATTCCAGTTAGTTAACATATAGTGCAGTATTGGGTTTCAGGGGTAGAATTCAGTGATTCATCCCTCAGATACAACACCCAGGGCTCATCAAAGCAAGTGCCCTCCTTAATGCCCCCCCCCCCATCCACCCCTCTCTATTAACTCTCAGTGTGTTCTCTATCTTTAAAAGTCTCTTATGGCTTGTTTCCTTCTCTTTTCTCCCTTTTCCCCCCATATATTCACATGTTTTGTTTCCTAAAGTTGATATATAAGTGAAATCATATGGTGTTTGTCTTTCTCTGACTGATTTTCCCTAGCAGAATACACTGTAGCTCCATCTTTCTTTTAGGTTTATTTACTTTTTTTTAGTAATCTCTACACCCAATGTGGAGCTCAAACTCATGACCCAGAGATCAACAGTCCCTTTCTCTACTGAGTGAGCTGTCCAGGCATCCCTCAAGATATATCTTATATATCATTAAGTTACTTGTTTAAAATGATGGGAAATGTGGCACAACCTTATGTCAGGCTAATGGAGAGGCTAATGGAGATAGTTTGTAACTGCAAATATAACAATCTCTTAAAATAAGTTTTAATATATAGTGAGCTTGGTGTATGTACTATCATCCTACTTTGACGCTCATGGTAGTGATATGGTTCAGTTTTTTCATGGACATCAGGCAAACTTAAAATAGTTAAAAATTGGAGCTCTGGAATTAAATTAAATTACTTTCTCACCTTAGTGCAGTTACTTACATCTCTGAGCCTTGGTTTCTTCAGTTGAAAAAAGGGATAACAGTAGAACCTACCTCATATAATTTCCACAGCAGATTTTGTCATTGTGGCAGAGACAGACCTCAGCCAACTGAGTTCTGCTTCATTTTCCTCTTCCTTGGAACAGAGGAAGACTGCATTTTCCACACTTGATTATCATGTGAATGGTGTAAGTGGTCAAAGATCACTGGGTGTGAGCTCTCTATGGTCCCACTTCTCTTGCTGGGGAAATGTGCAAGCCATGTTTGAGATGGTGACACAAGGAGGAAGTTACCTGAAACACTGAGATGTCATTTCAGGACATCTACCCTAGAGAATCCTCTGGCCTGAAGATGATTTTGCATGAGGTAGAAATAAACTTTTGTTGTGTTAACATACCGGTTTTTAGGATTTATATGTTATCATAGCATAATCTAGCTGGTAACCAAGTTAACCCATAACCAAATCCTGTCCCCGAGTCCATGACCAAGAAAAAGTCAGCAAAAACTACAAGTAATGTAGTGATAGACTTGGTAATGAGTATTTATACAAATGCTCTGTGGTGGAATGCTCAAACGCTCCTGTTTCTTGTTTTAAATATTGATTTGCAAAACCCCAACTTGAAGTTTTTAGATAAAATGTTCAATAAATTGATGGGTCTCTAAATTTGGTAGGGATCAGGAAAATATGTGGATTAGAGAGTTGTCCTTTTTCTTTTAAAACTACAGGAAAAATGGTAACAGGGGCTGTGCCCATAGAATTATTAAAGCTCAGTATTTAGTGAGACTCAGAAGCCACCATTCACAGTGGTTTTTAACTCTAGAGGCATTTCCTCTAGTTGATACATTATTACTAAGAACCCCAACAGTAATTGCCATTCATCCTGAAAAATTAAACATGTGATCTTCTATTTATAAAGTAGGAAACTTGACCTTCAAGATTCCAGCCATATTGTTGTCCTTCATAACTTCGGCAGAATCATGCCTTGATTAACAATATCCTGCAGACTGCCTTTATTGTTAGATTTAAGAGTCAGACTTAGTTTCGTTTTTTTAAATGAGAAATTTATAGTTAACTTAAAATTTTAACAAGATTCCATCTGCCCATTTATAATTTTAGCTTCACACAGCCTCTCATCCAAAGATAGCTTCATATAGCTTCTTACTAATCTGCATGGCGCTGTGTGTGTGTGTGTGTGTGTGTGTGTGTGTGTATGTAGGTGTGTATGTAGGTGGTGGGGAAATTCTTACTTAAGCTAGGTTCTAATGGATTGTATCCGTAGTTGCTGCGATGTTTTGCTATTAAAACTGTTGTGATGTTGTCAGGAATCCCTTGGTAAGCTAAGAGGAGGAAATTGCCTTAGAGCAATTAAAACAGCATTTTAAAAGTATTCTAAGTATCAGGTCACCAATATTATTTGAAAGACTATCTTACTCCTCCTAGATCCATAACTGCATTGGATATCTGGGCGGGCAGACACTGGGCAGCCATAAGTCAGATGAAACAAAAAATTATTTCCTAGACCCAAAATATCTATATTAAGGTGGAAAGGCAATTAGAATAAAAGCTTTAAGTTCCTGATAGCTTGTTCATGTGAGAACTTTTAATCTCTTAGTCTATAATTTTAGTTAGTTCCAAGTATGGACCTCAGGCAGAAGTCTGGAGAAGCTATCATGTAAGTATTTCTCTAGGTGGACATTTAAAAATCTAACTGTTAATGTCCCTTAATTCCTTAGTGAGTGGATTCTTTAATTCCATGTCAAGTGTGTATTAGACATTGGCAGCATCAATGAATGAGAAAATAAAGTGATGATAGTTCTTTAGTGGGATGACTAAATGGGTGGAATGATGCAGGGTCATAGCAGAATTTTTATTTTTAAGATGAGAGAGGCTTTGAACACCTTTTATCGATTGAAAGGTCTCAGTTTATAAAAACACAACAATAGCATTAGATTAAATATTTGGAGATAAAAGCAATATTTATGTAATAAGGTTTCAGATAAGGCAGAGGGAGATGAGATTTGCCTCAAAGAAGCCCATTCAAAGAAGAATGAAGATGGGGTAGTTCTAGATAAGTTTATAGTTGGAGAACTAGGCCCTTGGGGAGAGAGGACCCCGACGACCTTCTGTTTAATTCAAAGTAGGAGGGAAATCTTTCTGAGGAGACTCAAGTGACAGTTCGGCAGGGACCTGATGGTTGAAAATGGTGGTTGTGGGAAATGAATGAGGGGCCAGGGGAAGAGGTGCCTGCAAACCTATAGACCTGGTAGAGGTTGCAGGTGGTACTAATAGTTCATATGGTTATGTGATCCTTTCCCCCAGCATTGCTTCCCTTTCTCTGTGTTGAGGTGCAGAAGGAGAATTGTTAGATAGATCCTGGGGATTGTCAGGCAGAGACAGAAGAATTGAGGTTGATAAAATAACATATGTGATGGGTTCATGGAATCTGGTCTGGTCAGGAAAGGAAACAAGAAAGGAGGGGACCTGATAGCCTAGTGGAAGGAGTCATGGGACCTGAGGTCTCCAGGATATTAAAGATTGGGCGTACTGACAATAAGGGAGAGCAAAGTCTGAAAGGATAGGAAGTGGTGTATGTTGGAATTTAAAGACCAAAAACCATGGGTCTGGAAGTGGTGCAGAACAGTGAGAATGCTATATTTGCCTCCTAAACTTTGTGGTAGATGCGATGGGGGTGGAAGAACGAGAAAATTCTATTTGAGGAATTGGTCAAGGAAGTAATTTCCCTGTGAGGACAAGAAGTGGAGAGTTTTCTCTACAGTGTTCTAGATGTAGGAAAGTTTATGGTAGAATGGGAATTCCGGAAGACTTTATGGAAAAGTTTTAGACACAGTTAAAATTTGCTTTATAATATTGAGTTTAACTTTTTCTTATCATCTCCAATTACTATCTTATAATTCCCTTAATGGGATAGGGAAGTAAAGAATGGATTTTTATTTTCTAAGATTCTGAGGCCATGATTCATTCTTTCATCTGATAACCACAGGAAACTGCTTAGGCTAGATGATTTTACTTAATTTTCAACTAATCCAGGCTCCAGAGAGGCATCTTAAAGGTGGGATACAGAAAGATGAAATTGCTCATCAATGATTAAGTTCCCTTCCATTTTGTCTTTTCTCTAGTGGTGAAGTAGTTGTAAGGATTGGGTTTTTGTCTTTTTGTCTTTTTTTCCTTTTAACACACATGGTCCAGTGCTGCATATCATCGGTTAGGTCAGTACTTCCCAAAGTGAGGTGCATGGTGGGGTGACCATGCAACCACATTTATGCACCTTAGTGAATTGTAGTTAATGTGTGGTTGTTCAGCAGACCTGTGATTACATCATCCAGTTTTAAATGACAAGTTCTCAAAAATTGATCAAGTGGCTTAAAAAAATTACTGCCTGGGTTACCTTGGTGGCTCAGTCATTTAAGCATCTGACTCTTGATTTTGGCTCAGGTCATGATCTTGTGGTTCTTGAGTTCCAGCCGCGATGGCTCTGCACTGACAATGTGGAGCCTGCTTTGGAATCTCTTTCCTTGTCTCTCTGCCCCTCCCCCATGTGCACACCTTCTCTCTCTCTCTTAAAATAAATACATAAACATTAAAAAAAAAAGATTGCTGCTTTTAAAGAAATTGTGTTTTATGTGGACAATACTTAAGGTACAAATAATCATAGACCTGAACCCCTGCTCTTTATCACATTAGCCATGTTCTGTGATTAAAAATGATGAGGACCTGGGGTGCCTGGGTGGCTCAGTCAGTTGAGTGTCCGACTTTGGCTCAGGTCATGATCTCACAGTTTGTGGGTTCGAGCCCTGCGTTGTGCTCTGTGCAATGGAGCCTGTAGCCTGCTTTAGATTCTGTGTCTCCTCCCAACCCTTTTTGCCCCTCCCCTGCTTGTACTCTCTCGAAAATAAATAAACATTAAAAAAAAAAATACCCTGATGACCATCTAATCTAAGCTGACAAGAATTTTAGAAATATCAAGAAAAGTATTGAAAATATGGTTCACCTTTAGTAATGTTGACAGTGAGCCCTGACCTTAATATGTAGTGTGCCTTAAAATATTAGGTAAAAAGTAATAATCAGCAAGACACTCTAAGCCATGAAGACAAATCTGTGACTTTTTAAGTCACTTTCTAAGTCATGATGCTCAATCCATTATTTTTTTTTACAAATTTTACTAATCACAATAAATGCTTAGAACTCTTTTGAAGTTTTCTTATCATTAGTGAAAAGGCAAAAAGTCACATACAATTGGGGGAAACATGTTCTTGCTGCCATAGTAAAACTGGCTAGAATAATATGGGACAGAATAAAACCCATTCCTTGTTAGCTAATAATACTGAAAGAAGCATAGATAATACTGCTAAAGAGTTAAAGAGTCAAAAGTTACTCTGTAGGTAGAAGTATGGTATACTCAGTTGGAGGAAGATATATTTACAGTAGATCTTGGCTTAGGGTATTTGTGAAGATTCTGTTTCTGTAATAGTTAACTCTTCTGAGAGCCACTAAAGGAAACATGTACCGGAATGGATATGTTTGTAACTGTAATGCCTTATTTAATAGAAAAATGTTTTTTTGGAAAATCTGTGTAAGAACGACTACTGATGAAGTGGCTTTTCTGTAGATGGTAGGAAATGGACAGATAACATCATTCATGAAATGAGTTTATTGCATCATTAATAGGCTAATACAGGAAAGAGTTGAAACCAGAAGAGTACAAAGTAATACCGTGGTGGACAACTTCATAAAAACATGACTTTAGAAATATATTAGAGTCTTTGTAGTACTTTATAATGAGATGGGAGTGACCACAATTATTGTTATACATTTGGAGCTGTGCTCATTCTTTGGGACACAATTTGTAAGAGTCAAACTTAAAGATGGATTATATACTCTTTTTGGGGGGGGGGGGGGCTAAAATAGCACTGTTCCAATCTCCTGAACCAAATTCTTTTTCTTGGTAATAAATCAGTAGTACGAAACCTAGTACATGTCTTTAAAAAATTTTGTTGATTTAAGGTAAAGTTGACATTTTAAATGAGTGGGAAAGAAACCACTTTCTGAAAGAAACTGCTATGGAGGGATGATTCTGAAAACATGCTGGGAAGTACTTCTTTTGTTATGTGCTTTTCTTGCCAAAAACAATGTGTCACCTAGAAAAACTCTCATGTTGCCATCTTTAAAATACTTGGAAACTGTTTCCCTGGGTTTTGAATGCATTTAATAAAGGTGCAAAGAAGCAAAACTTTCTAATTTGCTTATAAACTGATATCAGGAAAACTAACACTTATTGGATGGATTTTGATAAAACTTTTGCCTAATTGGTAGATGGGATAGTTTCTCAATTAGTTCACGTAAGCTACGAAGTCGCCTTCCATTTGGACCTCATCTTTTGTAAGATATCTTTTTAAGCTACATCAGCCCTTGTAAGTAAATATAAAAATAAACTGGCCTAGAACCAAATATTGGAATCATCAAGTCACTAAGAATTTATAAAGCTTGGTCAATCACCTTGTTCTTGTTAAAATATTAATATTTTTAGCAAAAGTAAAAAGAGTTTTATACCTCTAATAAATATTTAAAAAATGTCTACACACATATACTCAAAGACTCTAATTGAGTGTCCTTTCAAAACATTTGCAGATCACTGGATTACACAGTGGCTAGGATTTGTATGTTATTTTACAGTTTATAAAATGCTCTTGCAAATGCATTCCAACTTGAACCTCATTAACAACCTTTTGATGCAAAGAGGTGTCATCATGTCTGTTTTATAGGTAAGGAAGGCATTATGCCCGTGGTACGCAGGAAGAACTCAAGAGCAAAGTCTTCTAATGACTTGCCCATGGTCACATAACTTGTTAATAGTGGCTTCTCAACTGCAGACAGATCTTTTTTTGTGTGTGGTGCTCTTTCCATTCATTCTGTTCATTGCTGGCCATTCTCCAGGTTTTGATTTCCTGCCCTAGGCTGTCTGTTATTTATTCAGACCACTTTTTGTACGTTGTCTAGAGGTAATTGCTTTTTATATGTTGTTTTGAGTTTTTGGTTGTAATCAGTTCAAAAGAGGGACTATGCAATATACTAGTAAATTAAGAAGGGGCAGAAAAGATGGAAGCCAGCCAGAAAGACAGTATGTTAATGATGGAAACATCAATTGTACTAGATGGCCCAGAGGTCGAATGATACATTTGATGTGGAAAGCCATGCAGAGGAACCACAGAAATATAGTCTAGGCAGAAAACTCATTTGAATATTGGCATAAGGGCAGACTAGAGATGACTGGTTATGGAATATATGAGTATGTATGATGTACATGTAGTTCTGTCCTTTAGTAAACTTGGCATTGATAAGCATAATGAATTAAGAACTGTGATGTTTAGTTTTAATCACTTTTCACCTTAATACAATATATAACATGTAGCCTTTTATTTCAATCGTTCTGTCAGTAGATATAAAACAAAATTAACAAAATTGAAGAATTCTATATAGTAATGAAAAGTTAAAGGTTGTATGGTGCTAATGGATCTATAGATAAAGTAGATTTAACATGCTAAATTGAGTATGATTGATTGGGTCAGAAAAGTGACTTAAAAGTATAGCGTGGTCTCAGACATCATTTTCTAAGCTACAGTCAGTGCCATAATTTAAGAAGGCAGAGATGTATTTAACAAATTAAAATCTGGGTTTAACAGGTTTCCATGGAAGTGTGTTTTTACATACATACAGCTTCTGGACTATTTCATATTACAAATTCAAGGGATGGCTTGATCTTCTCTCAGCCTAGTGTTAACACATCAGGAAATCCTATACATTACTAAAACTTTCATAGGAATGCTTTGTATGCTTTGAAATACTGTATATATGATTATAAAGTTTCCTTAGTATTCATTGGCATATTAAACGAAGGTGACGCTGAGGGTATATTATTGTCTATGTTAATAATCTGCAGATGAAAGACTCCTTTTCAGTTCAAGTGAAGACAGTTCTTCCCTCTAACTGTTCACGATGCCGTTGATCTATTGTGCTCACAGGAGAAAAACCAAAACGGTACAATTAAAATTGTAACCAATGCCTGAAGTAACTATACCCCCCACCCTATTTATTTATTTATTTATTTATTTAGATTAAGAAATGAATAGATCTTCTGAAACTTAGGATGGTTTAGTGGCTTAGAAGATGTTAGAGAATTATTTTGGACTTATCACACTTTATTTTAATTTATAAAATACAAGAGAGAGAGCAAGGGACGGGCAGAAAGAGGGAGACTCAGAATCTAAAGCAGGCTTCAGGCTCTGAGCTGACAACACAGAGCCCGATGCGGGGCTCAAACTCATGGACAGTGAGATCATGACCTGAGTTGAAGTCAGAGGCTTAACTGACTGAGCCACCCAGGTGTCCCAGCTTATCACACTTTAAAGAACCCTAGACGTGTAGTCAAATCACTTGGAACTATTAGCAGCTATTTTGTTACACAGTGTTAACCTGGGCAGGTGGGTTAAACATCTCATAGCAGATGTATACTGGTCCACTTGGACTTGCTCTCGCAAAAGATTCAAGTATCCACATACATAATACTCTAAACAAATAAGTGGTTTACTTAGCTTTCAAGATAGTGCTACAGTGGTGAACTCAGATGGCCTGGAAAGGCCTGTGGCACTGCAGGAGGCTGTGGGGCATCCAGAGGAGCCCTCCCCAGCACGAGGAGTCTGTAAGTCAGTGTCATCTGTCAGGTCGGAGAAGCTGGAGAAGCATCAAGAATCCCTTCACCCCAAGTGGGCCACTTTCCTCCAGCTTGTACGGCCATATCCTTTATCTTCCTTCTGAGTGTGTAGTAAATATCTACATTAACAAGAATGTGCAGAATGAAGAGATTCCAGCTGAACAAGATGCATATTAAACTCTGACTGAATATAAGTAAAAGTTCGCTTAACCAACCTCACTTTAACTCACACATTCCAGTCTGTCATTTCCGGTTTCAGTCCCACCCAACTGTGCCCATGGTGTGCTCAGTGTCTGCAGCTGATAGCCTGCTATCTAGTATGCCAACATGCTTGTGTCCCTACCAGCTGAGTTGTGTGCTTACCGAGAATCAGTTATGCTTGTTTCTAAAGCTTTTATGACATTTGTGCATACCCAGTGACATTAGGACCGATTATTGTTCCTGATCTCACTGGGTAAGAAGGCTGCTTTATATGTAATAGTTCAACATAGTCAGCCTACTTGTTGAACTGGAACCTGCTTACTCATTTGCAAAAATGTGGGCATTTTCAGGTTGGGCGTGCTTTTTATATGTATTCTTATCTCTGTGTTGCTTCCCTTATCTGTGTTTTCCCATCTTACAAGTGATAAAAGAATTCTTTAAGTTTGCAGAATAGGGTAAAATTTAAACAAGATACGGATATGAGAACACTGGAAATAAATGTGCAATGGGGGCATCCGGGTGGATTAGTTGGTTAAGTGTCCAACTCTTGATTTTGGCTCAGGTCATGATTTCAGATTTGTGAGTTCGAACCATGTATTGGGCTAGTGTGGAGCCTATTTAGGCTTCTCTCTCTCCTTCTCTCTGCCCCTCCCCTCCTCACATGTACACTCTCTCTGTCTCTCAAAATGGATAAATAAACATTAAAAAAATGTGCTAGGTATTGTAGATGCTATAGTCCTGTTTATAATGGGGAGTCTATGAGTTAATGGTTTAAGAAAATTTTCATCTTTTCTTAGATTCAGGTTTTATTTCAAAGTCAGATAACTTCTTTGGCATTTTGAAACACTATGATTTGAGAAGTTTCCCACTCTCTGAGAAAACTAAACTCAAGCCAATAAGCTTAAACTAAAAAGTTAGGTGATGGTTTGGAAGGTGTTAAAGATGTTGGAGAATTAGTACGGCAGGTCCTACAGTGTCTTAGAGTTTACAGAACCCTAGGCTTGGAGTCAGATCAGCTGGGCTCCTGATAGTACTTGCCTTGGCTGCTCTGATTCCCATCTGTTAACCATGTTATATTTCATGAGGATTTATAGATGTCTTGGACTAATAAACAGTGTTAGATTTGATATGCATAAAACCAATAGCTGTTTATAGTGCTCTCAGTTTCCATGGACATTAGCTTCTTTAGTTCACACTTTTCATCCTAGAAAATGAAACTCAATTTAGTATGTTAAATCTACTTTATCTATAGATGCATTAGCACCTTGAACATTTCATTCCCATATAGAATTCTTCAGTTTCCTTAATTAAGTACGTCTATATTATCTTTTAGTTGGTAACTAGCTTTTGGCAGCAGTAATGTTAAGTGTGTGTGTGCGCATGTGTTGGGGTCATCTGCACTCGAATTTGAATACTGGCTCTACCATGTAGTTGATGTATAACCTTTGGAAAGTTACCTAAACTTCTTTCAACCTCTGTTTTCTTATCTCTGTACGAGCATGATAATGTACACCTCATAGGGTTAATGAAAATAAAAACATAATGTGTGTGAAGTGTATAGGCATGTGGCCTAATAGATACTCAATAAATGTTCCCTTTCTCTCTTTGTCAGTTTTAAAATGTCATTCTATGTTGTGGATAAAAATAGGAAACCTTCTGTAAATTACTCCCTTGTTCACTTGATGGGGTAGGTCTGGAGACCATTTGCAATGAAACAGTAAGAGGGATATAGTATTTGCTGCTGTGAGCATCTATCATATCTAAAATTAGTGAATTCATTTCATAAGTATCAACTTGTACTGCCACATCTTTAGAATGTGAACATTTAGTTTCAATGTGTGGCCAGCAACTGGAGAGAGATGAACAAGGTGAAGGCTGTAAAAAGAATACAAGGAATAGTTTGTTGTGGTCATCCCAACCCAAGTAATCTTTCAAATGTAATCTCAGTAACGTATGCCTTCTCTTTTACTACAAAGAATTGGGAAATTTTAAAAAAGAAAATTAAAATGTTCATCTTTTTTTGTTTCTCCAGCCTCTCTTCCATCTCTCACTCACCTTTGTCGTTTGGAAATTCGGTCCAGTCTCAAACCAGAACACCTACAATCTGACAGTTTTATCTGTCAGTTGCCACTTCCCAGAAGTCTACATAATTATTTGCTCTACGAAGATGTTCTGAGGATGAATGCAGTTCCAGAACTGACAGCTATTGAAGATGGAGAAATCAACAAAGCAACTTAATGCAGCTCCTGTCTTACTCTGAAAACTACCAAAACAAAGAGCCATGCAATACAAATTCTTCATGATTTCATAGTCATAAAAGATGGTTTTTGTTTGTGTGGTTGGTTAGTTTTTGGAGGGATAGTAGTTTAATGTAAATGTTTACAACTGGGCTTTCCGGTAAAAAATACTGTAAACCTCACTTATGTTACCTTATTGCAGATTCACCAGCACATTTTATGTTGTAAATTCATTTACGTAACTATTTTCCACTTTATTCTGTTAATGAAATATGATGCTGCTTCTAGTGCAGAACATGACATTATTTCCACTTACAATTCTGTGATTACTTACCTTGGGCTAGGAGCTTAGAATGGTTTGCATAAAACTTTCCTGGAAGTGTACACGTAATGGCATTGAAACTATATTATTATTTTATTGAAGTTTGACTATCTCTTACATTTATAAATAAGTCCATTCTCATCTCTTAATTCGGTCACTTTTATGAAGAATTGCTCTTCATTGGCTTTTTCACTGATAAACTCAGGGGAGAATTTTTTTAAAGAATATAGAAAATTAATACTTGTGCTGTTGTTGTTAGTTTTCCCCCCAGTTCCTTGATACTCTCTTTGGTTAAAAGAAACTCCCATTTCTGCAATGGCAAGAACAGATCTACACTCAAAGATAGGGTCAGTTGAAAAAAATCAGGTCAGTATTGAAATAAATGAGCATTTAACCACCCTTAGAATGTGAATCAGGAGGCTGAGGGCATTTCTGTGGCACCATCTTTAAAGAAAGCTGTGTATTTCTGAGTCACATAGTATCAAATGAAACATTTAAGCTCCATTCAGCCTCTAAATCAGAGGGCCGCTTTGATCCTATGAAGCAATGACTGCCAGTTATATTAATATTACAGTGTTTTTCCTTTTTATTATCTAGATAGGTTATCAAATAGTCTTTGATCCTAGGAAATTTAGACCTCAGAATCCTAGGGTAATGAGATACCACCTCACTGGTTTTACAGTTGTTCAATATGAATCTATAGTCAGAGAAGACTAAACACTGGATCAGGTGAACTATGGTAAGATGCTTTTGGGACCAGCCTTGAAAGAAAATTTATGAAAAGCATTACTGTCATGGCAGACAACCAGAAATTGGGTCCACAGGAGGGCAGGTCTTCTGTCCTGTTGGGATTCTGTGGATTGAAATAGATGGGAGTGTGTCAGTCAGATCCATCTCTGAAAGGCCTTTGCTATTTGATAAATAGCAGTGATGAAGTCAGATCAAATGATGGAAGCATTCATTGTTAAGGTCCAGAGAGATAACTGAACTCACTGCAGATTAGAGCTATGGTTGCTGCCTCTGGTTGGAGATAGAGTTTGAGTGTGGGCATACAGGCAGAAATACTTGTAGATGTGGAAAACCAGGTGGAAATTCTGATACGTAACAGGGAAATTCCAAGAATGTATGTACTATGTAGTAATTTTTAAATGTTGTCCTAATCTTTATTTTTCCAAACCCCAACTCTCTGATTTTTAACATAACTGGTTTATTATTACAGCCAAATGCACATAGAATGTTTACATTCGAGGGTGAATCTTCTCTTGTATTTTTGTTCATGTTCAAATATGTAATAAAAATTAAACTATCCATTACATCATTGAACTCTTGTTCTTAAAAATCTGAAAATGGTGGCACCTGGTTGGCTCTGCTGGTTAAACATTGGACTCTAGGTTTCGGCTCCCATCATGATCTCATGGTTCATGAGTTTGAGCCCCGCATTGGGCTCTGCGCTGACAGTGTGGAGCCTCTTTGGGATGGATTGTCTCTCTCCCTTTCCCTCTCCCTCTCTCATGATATCTCTCAAAATAAATAAATAAACTTAAAATTTTTTAAGTATTTATGATTTTATGACTTATAGCAAGGATTCAGTGAGAAATGTGAAAGAATCTAGGTAATGAGTTATAGTTACAACTTTTGATCAAAATGATACCTCTGATTAGTGTGAACCATAAGCCTTGACCTACATGCACAATAGTGCTTTAATGCTCTCTATTTTTATTTTTTATTTTAAAAATAATTGTGTATGTTTTAATACTTTCATTTTCAAGGCACAGTGAGCCTAATGAAGAACCCTGCAGCACTGTAGTTCTCTAATGGTGATACTTATTACCAGAGCAGGACACAGATCAGCTTTAATAACACTTGCCAAGATTTTACCCTCCCTTGATCATATGTTATCCTTTATTTCTTACTGGTCCTTCCTGTCAGTGGATATTGTTCCATGATCATTTTCTGGAACAGTGGTAACCTGAACGTTGTTTATATTTCCTTCTTTTTGCCAAGTAGCAAGTATTTTGATGTGCAGCATTCTGTAGCCCTAGTTCCCAAAGATGAGTCACACTCCTCTTGTGTTCAGTGACCATCCATGGCAGTGATAATCTTTGATAGGCAGCCTAAGTGGCATGTTTATGTCACATGACAAGTTGATACCTCTAACTTTAGGTTTGTTCTTCCCACCTAAGTCCATCTATAAACCTGTGTGAAAATTGTGATATTTTATAGATCTTCAGGTTTTGTCAGGTATACCTTAAACATATGAGTAGTTTTGATTGATTATTCCATAAAATTCTATAATTTTGTTGGTCCTCAAAAATGTAAAAGTGTAAATAATACAAATATGAATAACCACATGTCTTCTCTGAAACAGTAGACTTGGCAGTTCCATTAGCACGGGATACAGAAAGAAGTTGATAAAATCCATCTAAAAATTTGCCTTTCCCTTTTATACTTATCTGTATTCTCAGGGGTATATTCCCCTAATTATATTTCTTGATTAGTCATAGAAATATTTGTTAGAAAAGAAACTCTACGGTTTTTACCAGCAGGTGCCTAGTGCTATTGTGGAAAACATTTTACATTGCTAATGAAATTGTTAGTTACGTGGCCATTTTCAGTTCCGTAATCAAGTATTTTAGATCTAAGAATTTAGGAGAATAACCAGGAAAACTATACACTGCCTTCTTCCAGTTTCATGAGTTCATCTTCTATATAAAGCAAATGGAAGATCTGCTCACTGGCTTCATCCAAATACTCAATTTAAGTAGGATCTCAAAGTTATAGGGATCTCTAAAGCTTTTCCTGGGAGCTGGGAACATCATAAAAGTACCATAGGTACTATTAGTGCCCCTCAATTTCCAAGGAGAACTTGCCTCCTCCCTTCTCATATCCCAAGCAGCTGGTCACATGTAACTGAGTATCAAGACTAATGTGTAGATGAGAGACCATACTATTTACATTACTCGTGGTTCTATATGACCTGGGGTAGTTAGCTGAAAGATAATTGAGAGTGGGTGTACCTGCATCCAAACAGGAGAGCTATCTTTTATTTAGACCTAATGTGGCATCTCTGAGTTCACACCCACATTCTCTCTAGGAGTAGGCAGGGTTTCTGACTACAGATAAATCTGGCCCATGTTTGAGGGCGTAGAAATACTATCATGATTTTATAAACACTTGGGTTTTTTTTCCTCTTTATCCTTTAAAAATTTTTAATGAAACATTTAAGGAAAATTTAATATTCCTGTGTGACTGATTTCTTGTTTTGCTTTCTCTTTCATTGTATGCTGTTCTCTTTAAGGTTAAGTCAATCTGTTTATCCTCATCTATATTATTAGTATTGTTATTAAATGACAGGCCATCATTGAAATAAAGTAATTTATAGTAAGTAAACTATTTTTTGTTTGAGTCAGTAAAAACCAATGGTTTTAGTGAGACAGGGAATGGATGATGCTTAGTATTTTTGTGAAATACTGGTATTGAAATACAGTTTTAATTGCAACCACACATCAGTAACTCATACTGAGAGGAGGCCAGTCTGAATTCCATTTTTTAAGGAAACATACAATTTGAAACATACTTTGGGTGCAGATTTTAAGTCTGTATCTTCTGTGGTTGCTTTAGTGAATAAAACATTTAAATTTTAAATAAAAGTATGTCTATTAACCTGTCCCTATGCTAGTAAAAATCTTAAAGTCCCATAGAACGGTAATAGCACATTTTATATATGTATATTTTATTCATATATATATTATAGCAATAATAGCACATTTTAAATGTTTCATTTTAAAAGAAAAAAGATTTTAAAATTTAGGAAAAAAAGGTGGTGAAAGAAAGATGGAGCCATTGTCCTGTCATTCAGACCCAATGTTAATGTTAACCTATATATTGGAATCTTTTCTTTCAGGCTTTTTAAAAATCTGTACATAACTTTGAGGAGTGTTCTTCCCCCACCCTCCCTGGTTAAAATCAAGCCACCGTCACAGTTTTGTACCTGGTCCAGACTTTTCTTTATTATGTTAATGATTCCTGCAGCCAAGCCCAAGTCATGAGTTATCACAAATTAAGAATTGGTAAGAATGATAAATAATGAGGCATTTGTCAGTTGATTCTTTTCCTAAGATCTGAATAAAGCAAATAACCCCTCCCACCCACTTGGAGAGGAGAGAGGGGATTGGGGGAGAGACTTTTGTGAACCAGCTCCAGTCATCTGGTTTCAGCCTCGGCTAGCCCTGCAATGGAATATCTGTTTCATGACTCTATTATAACTATGCTATGTATTTTTAATGAAAAAATTTAAAATACTATTGTTGCAGTAAAGATTAGTGTCTGCATGGTTTTCCTGTCTCTTGGCTTCTTTTTCGTGCATAGCACTAATAGATGGAGCAGAACAGGTGGTAATTGCCATTGGAGCGCTGAGACTTGTGAGTAGCATCTGTTTGTCTCTTTTACCATCAAATGGTTAGCATAACCTTCTCTCCACTGCTTTCCTATGTGGATGATAAAAGTCTATCATGAGTCATTATAAGGTGCTAATTTACACTCTTTTTCTAACATGATGGAATACGTGAAGAAGAAAGTCCATCTGGTGACTAAATATGACTATGACGAGTCAAACAATTACAAAGAAGGCATAATACTTCTGAGCTTATTACGGAATATTGGATCAAATCATATGTGCCAAAGATATCAATTCCATGCTGCAGTAATTCCATAAATAGATGCATCATTTACTAATGTGTAGTCTAGATTTCAGCTTTGACACTTATTTATTTTATTATCATTTTTTAAATTATTTGTTAGGCAAAACATTCTAATTCTTATGGGCTTCATCTTGCTTATAATTATTTACTTTTATTAAGCCCACTTTTTTAAAGCCCACTCTTAAATGTCATGGTGTGTCATATTTATGCGTGTTGATGTAAGTATGTAAGTATGTGTGGAAAATATCAGGAGCGCCTGGGTGGCTCAGTCAGTTAAGCATCCAACTTTCGATTTTGGCTCAGGTCATGATCCCAGGGTCACGGGATTGAGCCTTGTGTCAGGCTCTGCACTGAGCATAGAGCCTGCTTAAGATTCTCTGTCTCTGTCTCTGTCTCTGTCTCTCTCCCTCTCTGCCTCTTTCTCCTGCTTGTGCTCTCTCTCTCTCAAAATATAAATAAAATATTATGGAAGATTTCAAATTTCAAGTATACAGAAAAATAGGGAATTGTATAATAAACTTCCATGTTCCCATCACTCAGCTTTAATAATGACCAACTCATGACCATTCTTTATTTCCTATTCCCCACCAATCCCCTCTCTCCTATATCCTTTTTGAAGCAAATTCCAGACATATCACCTATAAATATCTTAGTATTTATCTCTAGAAGTCAAGGACTCTCTTTCAAAAACATAACTCTAAACCATCATTACAACTCCCTAAAAAAATAATTTCTCAATATCAAATATTCTGTCAGTTATTTGCATGTTTTTAATCATCCTATAACTTTTTAAATGGTTTGCTTAAATACAGATCCAAAAATATCATTGTGATGTAATTTTTTTCTTTGAAATGTTTTGGTTGAAGATAGGTTGTTTTCCTGGAGCCTTTTCCATAGTCTGAGTTTTGCTGATTATAACCCCATGCTATCCTTTTACCCCATGCTGTTTTTTCTTACATTACTTATATGTAACTGTGTAATAAGTTGCCTCAAAACTTCAACCAATAACTGCCTCACATATTTTCTTTGAGTCAGGAATTCAGGAGTGGCTTGGCTGAGTGGTAATGGCTCAGGGCCTGTCACAAAGTTGCATTCAACCATGTAAGCAGAGGCTGCAGTGGTTTTAAAGGCGTGATTGAGGCTGAAGGATCCACTCTAGGGAGGCTCATTCACAAGGTGGTTGGCTGGAGGCTTCTTCCTCATCACACGAATCTCTCCATATGGCTGCTTTTTTAAAAATTCTTCACATTTCAGTGGGATCCTCTGAGCAAGTGATCTTAGAGATGGAGGAAGGTGGATGCCACAATGCCTTTAATGGTATTAGTCTTGAAAGTCATACACCATCATTTCCAATACATTCTATTAGACGTGAATCACAAAGTATAGCCTATAGTCAAGGAGGGAGGAATTAGGCTCCACTTTTTGAAGGGAGGAATATCAGTGTGTAGAATCTTTTAAAACCACCACACATTATTTCCTGTAAATTGGTGGTTGAACGTAGACAAAGACTGGGTAAATAGTTTGCAGGGCCCAGTGCAAAATGAAAATGCGGAACTTCTTGTTCAGATTTCAAGATGGGGACAGCGGAGCGTTAAACCAAACATGGCACCCTTCTGACTACAGAGCCTGGTTTGATAGCACAGATGATACCATGAAACCAGCTCTAGATATAGAGGCTTGGTCCTACTGAGATTCCATACTCATATCCTTTTTTTCTTATACACCTTTTTTCTTGCAGGACTGCTTCATAGGTGTTGGGTACTTTATCTCTCTAGTGATGTTAGCAGATACCGGTGATCATTAGCTAAATCTATTCATTATAGCTTCATTTATTTATTGGCTGCAATACTATCAAAAATATAACTTCCCATGATTTTTTTGGTTACCCTAAAGTCTAGTACATACAAGATAAATGTAAAACCTTTTTGATAATGAATTGATTCTCTAGTAATCCCTTGAAGATGATCACTAAGTTTTCCTTTTTATAGTATTAATGTAAACATGGATTTTTGATGTGTTCTAATCCTTTAGATTAGTTACAGTTATTGTCCTTATTGATATTCAAATTGTCCCATTAAAGATGGGACATCTCTAGCATTTCAGTGATCTTTGATGGCTTTTTTTGTTTTCTGTTAAGATATTCCAGTTTTATCTTGTACATTTCCTTCCTCAGACCTGGAATTGGCCATTTTCCCAGAGACCTTTGTTTATTCAGAAACGGTATTATATAGACTTTAATACATTTTATGCACACACACACTCATACACACACAAACAGAATAATCTTGGCATTAGGGGTGTTCCTTTCTACTGGTTTCGTCATTGTTCAGTGAACAGAGCTAAGAAATAAGTATACATTTTGTTCATATCCATATTGATACTTCAAATTGAGGACTACATTTTTCAAATTTGACTTCAGTGATCTTACATCTGTATTTCCTTTCTTATATGCTGAACACCCTACTTCTGAATGACACTGACAATTACCATTTGTTTTATACAAGATTCATGCAGTAAGTCTGATAATAACAATTTCTGCACTACCATCAATAATATTAGTGAAAAAAGTTAAAAAATCCTACCGCATCCCAATTCTTTTTGTTATTTAGGTAGATGTCATGAGAAATGAACAAATTGCTGTGTTTCCAAGTCTCTAGAGTATACAGAATCATGTGTTTTATTTTCAATCTGTCTTGTAGGGATTTTTATTTTTATTTATTTTTTAATGTTTATTTTTGAGAGAGAGAGAAGCAGAGCATGAGTAGAAGAGGGACAGAGAGAGAGAGAGGGAGATACAGAATCCAAAGCAGGCTCCAGGCACTGAGCTGTCAGCACAGAGCCTGATGTGGGGTTTGAACCTACAAACTGCAAGATCATGACCTGAGGTGAACTCGGAGGGTTAACCAACTGAGCCACCCAAGCCTGCAGGAAAAATGTAATTTTGCTTTATAATTATGTGAAATACTTACATGGTTTAAGGTTAAATCTGTGAGGTTGGTGGGCACCTGAGTGGCTCAGTCTGTTGAGCATCTGATTCGATTTCGACTCAGGTCATGATCTCACGGTTCACAGGATTGAGCCCTGCATGTGATTCTATGCTGACAGCATGGAGCCTGCTTAGGATTCTCTCTCCTTCTTTCTGCCCCTCCCCTGCTCATACTTTCTCTTTGTCTTTTTTTAAAAAAATTATTTTATTTATTTATTTATTTATTTAGGGAGGCAGAGATAGAGAGAGAGAGAGAGAGAGAGAGAGAATCCCAAGCAGGCTCTGCACCACCAGCACAGAGTTCGTTGCGGGGCTCAAACTCGTGAACCATGAGATCATGACCTGAACCAAACTCAAGAGTCAGACCCTTAACCAACTGAGCCACCCAGGTGCCCAATCTTTCTTTCTTAAAACAAACAAACAAACATTTAAAAAATCATAAATTTAAATGTACCAATAAAAGTATATTTAAATAAATCTGGCTTCTATCCCATTCATCCTATTTCCCCCCTCTCACATAGGAAGCCTTTTTATAATTTATAACTTATTTTAATATTTATTTTAAACATAAGCATGTATTTTCAAAGCCCTTCCTTTCAGAAGGAAAAAATATACACAGCTTTTTCCCTCTTAATTTTTAACTTAATATAATCTGGAGATTAATAATAACTAATAATAGAGATGCTTCTCATTTCTTTTTACAGCAACTCTGCTGATATACCAAAGTTTATTCAGCCTTTCTCCTACTGATGAACTTTGGGATTATTTCTCATTTTGTGCTATTACAAATGTTGCTGCAGAGAATAACTTTGTGATGTTTGTATTTTTACCAGTTTAGTGTTGGAAGATTCCTAGAATTGGGATTGGTGGGTCAAAAGGTAAATGCATATCTGAGTTTGTTAGGTATTGCCAATTTCTTCTCCAGAGGCAAATCGTGCATACCATTAATGTTTGAGAGTGCCAGGAAAGGAAGTTGTCAAACATTTAGCTGTTTGGCAATCAGGGGTGAGATATATATGTCAGTATAGTTTTAGTTTACATTTCTCTAATGAGCAAGGTTGAACATCTTTTCATATTGGTGGAAGGAACGGGCCCAATTTTAATGATTTCTACGTGACTATATAGTTACCTTCACAACAGTTATTAGAAAATCCCTCTTTTCCCCACTGACTGAGAGAAACTACCATTCATTGACCCTACACTTTTTTCCCTTTTCAATGGCCTGTTGTTTTCTACTTATGCATTGGTACCAAACCTTTTTTTTTAAGAGAGAGAGAGCATGAGCCACGTAGCGGCAGACAGAGAAGGGAATAGAGGATCGAAGCAGACTCTACTGTCAGCATGAAACCTGATATGGGTCCTAAATTCAGGAACCACAATATCATGACCTGAGCTGAAGTCCACCCAGGCGCTCCACCAAACTTTGAATTATAGAAGATTTATGATATATCTCAATGTCTGGCAAAACCAATTCCTCTTTATTGCTCTTTTCTTTGACAATTTTTGTGGCCATTTCCCCTTGTTTGTTCTTCCAGGTAAACTTTAAATAATCCTGGCTCTAGGATCAAATACCTTACAGTATTTTTATAGGAATTTTGCAAAATCAATTAATTAATTTAGAGAGAACTAACACCTGTATGATGTGTCTTCCTATGCAGGAATGTGGTTTGTTTTTCCTGTTGTTCTAATCTACTTTTGTGACTTTCAGAAATATTTTCTAGTTTTCATTTATATCTTCTAGGTGGTTTTGGTTTATAAACATGAAAGCTCTGGATTTTGTATCAATTTTATAACCACTGCTTTACTAATGCCTCTCTGTTTTTAATCATTTTTCCTATCAATTTCCATTGGCTTCCTATTGTTTTTGCCAAATATGTGATCATGTCACCTACAAATAGAGATGTTTTTTCCATTGTCGTTTTAGTTCTTAAATCTTGGTGGCTTTCTCCAGTCTATTATATCGGTTAATACCTCCAACCTTTGGAAAGTTTCCTGATTCATGAACACCACAAGGTGCTGGAAGAGTGGCACACCTGGAGAAGGTATGGAAGTTCGTTGTCCCTTCCCATATACCTTGCCCTGTGTACCTCTTCCTTTTGGCTGTTCCTAAGTTTTATCCATTATAATAAATGAGTAATAGTAAAGTGCTTTCCTGAGTTCTGTGAGCCATTCCAGCAAATTATTGAACTAAAGGAGAAGGTTGTGAGAACCCCTGATTCATAGCCAGTTGAACAGAAGTATGACAGGCCCAGATAGGGTCTGAAGTGGAGGCAGTCTTGTGGGATGGAGCCCTTAACTTCTGGGATCTGACATTATCTCCAGGTAGAAAATGTAAGAATTGAATAGAGTTATAGGACACCCAGCTGGTATCAGAGAATTGGTCAGTGTAGGGAAAAAAACCACACACATTTGTGTCAGAAGTCAAGTATTGAGAGTGGTGAGAAGAAAAAGCAAAAGTATTGTAAGTGGTACAGTAGAGGGAAATGTTTTGTTTGGTTTTTCCCAATAGTGTTGGCTGTTCTAGATTTATCTTCCCAGGTGTGTGGTGTGCCTTCTCAATATAAAACTAATGGTGTTTAAAATTCTTTAAATAATTTTTAGTCTCTTCTCAATTCCATTTTGTTTGGTTGCCTTCTTCGGTGGCTCCCACTGTATGTATTTTGGATCTACTTTGTCTGCCTTCTACATATTTCATTTCTCTCCAGTTTTATACTTTTTGTTTCCTTCTGAATTAAGATTTTTTTTCTCCTTTTCATGTTTTATTCTTTTAAAGTATTATTGATTGTGTATATTTACTGTTGTGTTCCTTCTTGTTTGTTTGTTTGTTTTGTTATAGAACCATTGCATACAACTTATACACAAGCCAGGATGGTGTGGAGGTAGGAGAGAAGGGAGGACTACAGAGGTAAGAGGGGCAGAGTGGTGCAATCCTTTTCTTGTTTCGTCATAATTTCTAAAATTGTGTTTTTCTTTTCTTATAAATTATTTTCTTTTTTAAAATTTTTTAATGTTTTTATTTATTTTTGACAGAGATAGAGTGTGAGTGGGGGAGAGGCAGAAAGAGGGAGACACAGAATCCGAAGCAGGCTCTAGGCTTTGAGTTGTCAACACAGAGCCCAATGTGGGTCTCAAACTCATGAACTGTGAGATCATGAGCTGGCCCGAAGTCAGAGTCTTAACTGACTGAGCCACCAAGACACCCCTTATAAATTATTTTCTAAATTGATTCTTTTCTCTTGTCAAATATCTAATCTTCTCATTTGAGTTTTTCTAGTTCTGATTTGTTGTTCTTCAATCCTCTATCATCATCTTAATTTCTTTTAGCTCATTTTGAAATATGAGGTGATAGTTCTCTTCTGTTTTGGGGTTCGTCTCTCTGGCTTTTTAAAAATTATCTGTGGGGATTCTATTCTTATATCTTTATTATTCTTACATCTATTTTTTTATGAGATATGCTCTTTTCTATTGCTTTTTGTGTTAAATGCATATTTTCCAGTATACTAATTTAATTCCTTTGTTATTCCTTTTACTATATATTTGAATTATTTTCTTAGTTGTTGCCCTAGAGATTACAGTTAACATCATAATTTATTACAACCTCAATCAGATTAATACCCATGTAATTGCATATTATACAAAAACTTTGCCATCCTATGTAGCTCCATTTCACCCTCCTTTGTGCTGTTATTGTCATACAGATTAGCTTTTATACATTGTGTTCTTCTAATTGCAGATATGTAATTAATTTTTTATTCAGTTGGTTTTAAATCAAATATGAGAAAAATATAATTACAAACAAAAAAATGCACCTTTGCTGCCTTTTATATTTACCTATATACCTTTACCAGTGCTCTGTATTTCTTTGTGTAGATTCATTTCAGCCTGAAAGATTCCGTTTAGTATTTCTTGTGGGGAAAATCTCCTAGTACAATTTCTCTCAGTTTTTGTTTGCTTGGGATGACCTAATTTGTCCTTCAGTTTTGAAGGATAGTTTTGCTAGATATAGAATTCTTGGTTTACAATTTGAAAAAATCATTCCCTTGTCTTCTGGTTCCATGGCTTCTGTTGAGAAATCAACTGTTGATACTATTGAGGATCCCTTGTATATGATGAGTCAGTCTCTTCTCTTGCTGTTTTCAAGATTGTCTCTTTGTTTTTATCTTTGATTATGTTGTGTCCAGGTATGGATCTTTTGAGTTTATCTTACCTGAAGTTTGTTGAGCTTCCTGGATGTGTAGATTAATGTTTGTTTGTTTGCTTTTGTTTTTTGTTTTTGTTTTACTAAATTGGGAAGATTTTGGTCATTATTTCTTCAAATATCCTTTCTGCTCCCCCCCCTTTTTTTCCTTCTTTTTCTAGGGCTGCTATTATGCATATTATAGGCTGAATTGTGTCCTCTCAATTCATACGTTGAAGTTCTAACTCCTAGTACCTCAGAATGTGACCTTATTTGGAATAATGTTTTTGCAGATGTAATTAGTTAAGGTAGTAGGGTGTCCCCTAATCCAATATGACTGGAATCTTTATAAAAAGTGGTCATAAAGACATAGACATGCATTGAGGACAATGATGTGAAGAGATATAGAGAGAATATGATGTGAAGAGACATAGAGAGAAGATAGCCATCTACAAGCCAAGGAGAGAGGCCTGGAATAGAGCCTTCCCTCACTGCCCTCAAAAGGAACAAGCCCTCCTTATACCTTGATCTCAGACTTGTAGCCTCCTGGACTGCAAGACCATACATTTCTGTTGTTTAAGCCACTCATTTGTGGTACTTTGTTACAGCAGCAAACTTACATAACATCAGTGTTGGTGTGCTGAATGGTGTCCCATGTGACTCTGAGGCTCTGTTTTGTTTTGTTTTTTGGTTTTGGTGATTCATTGTTTTACCTGCTCAGATTTGCTGTTCAACACTTTTAATGAATTTTTCATTTCATTGTCATACTTTTCAATTCAGAATTTCTTTTTGGTTCTTTTTTAGATTTATTTCTCTTTATGACATTCCTTAATAGGCAAGACCGTGTTTTAATACTTTCCTTTAGTTCTTTAGCCATAGTTTCTTTTAGTTCTTTGGCCACATTTAAAATAATTATTTAAAAGTTTTATCCAATAAGTCCAACATCTGGCTTTTTTGGGACAGTTTCTTTTGATTGCTTTTTTTTCTCCCCTATGTTAGGCCACCCATCCTTCCAGCTTTTGGTTAATCTCTGCAGTTTTTTAAAAGCTGATTCTGTTTTTGTCCATTTTCTCCTTGCTTTTATGAAAGAGAGAATCCAGACTCCCTAGAATACAACTAATTCCTAGTTAAAGAAGTGGCAACATATGCCTGAATGTGGCATAACAGCTATGGATCAGTGAGTTTTGTGTGCCTCTGATTTTCCTCCTTTTTAAGTGGTAATTACCTTGCCCCTTGGTAACCATCATATATTCGGCTTATGAGGGTCAGATAAGTTGTCTCTTTAGTTCACAAGTCATCAGACCCAGAGGTACTGAACTCAAGGTGCTAAACTTGAGGAACTGTCTCTGAGGAACCTCATCTATAATTGAGCCTAATTTATATAATGATATACTTGTCCTCATGCCTGAGTGTGTTGTCATAATAGACAAGGCTTTGGGGGGCCTTGGAAGAGGAAGAGTATAATTTGCATGTAGGATGAATGGAAATAATTTTTGGTCACAGGGTGAACTCTACATTCTTAGGCATTCCTTCCATCAAAAAGAGAAGCCTTGGGATGCCTGGGAGGCTCAGTCAATTAAATGTGTGACTTTGGCTCAGGTCATGATCTCGCCGTTTGTGAGTTCGAGCCCCCGCGTCGGGCTCTGTGCTGACAGCTCAGAGCCTGGAGCCTGTTTCAGATTCTGTGTCTCCTCTCTCTCTCTGCCCCTACACTACCCATGCTCTGTTTCTCTCTGTCTCAAAAATAAATAAACATTTAAAAATTAAAAAAAAAAAAAAGAGGAGCGTTAAATATGAATTGGCCTTAGTGACTTGTTTCTAACCAACAGAATGTGTTAGAAATGATAACAAGAGACTAGATAATAAGTCATTAAAACAGCTTTTGTCTTGTGTGCCTGTGCCCTCTCTCATTCTCCTTACTCTCAACCTTGGAACCTAGCCCCATATTGTGAGGAAGACAAATCCATGCATAGAGAGGCACATGTAGTTGTTCAGCAAAAATTTCAGGCAATAGCCAGTATCAACCCCTAGACATAAAAGTTAATAATTCTTCAGATGATCCTAACCTTCAACTTTTGAGCTACTCCAGCAGACACTAAGTGGAATAGATTTAAGCTGTCCTCCTCAGTCTACCCATTTTGCAAATTTATGAGCAATATAAATGCTGTCATTGTTTTAATTCACCAAATTGGGATAATTTTTTAAGGCATACTTAAAAAATTTTTTATTTATTATTTTTGAGAGTGAGAGAGAGTGCATGTGAGCAGGGGAGGGGTAGAGAGAGAGAAAGATTGAGAATCCCAGGTAGGCTCTATGCTGTCAGCATGGAGCCCTATGTGGGCTCCCACAAACTGTGAGATCATGACCTGAGCTGAAACCAAGAGTCGGCTGCTAAACTGGCTGAACCACCCAGGCACCCCTAAATTGGGGTTATTTTTAAAGTAACAATACCTAACACCAAATACATCACCTAGCTCAACCCAGAGTCAACATTGTATCATTTATATCCCCAACCCATTTTCCCAACTAGTTTGAAGCAGATTCTGGACATTGCATTCCTTTCATTTCATCTTTGTAATATAGGTATACACCATTGCTCTTTTTAAAGAAAGTAAACATAATGTTATCACATCTAACAATTCCTTAATATTGTCAAATATCCAATCAGTGTCCAACTTTTCCTCGTTGTCTCACAAACTTTTTAACAACGTATTTGTTTGTATCAAGATCCAATTAAATTCCATATATTGCAATCAGTTAATGTGTCTTTGAATCTCTCTTAAAAATTTTTTTTT